>JAOUQT010000032.1:361255-372619 GCA_025769995.1 Xyliphius kryptos
TGGGTCACTTTTGCATTTGGTCAGTTCTCTCACCATAGAGGTAGCATGAGGCGGTGTCTACAACCCACACAAGTTGCATCCCTTTACATTCTGTAGTCCATCCGCTTATCTATATACGCTAATATTTTTTTCTTAAATAAACTGTGTAGTTTTTGTGAGTGTCCTAATTATCAGAGACTATAATAAAGGGAAATAATAAAGTATCTAGAGCAGGGGTCGGAAACCCTTTTCCCGGTTTCCAGGAAAAACAAAACAATGGGAGCTGCAAATACTTTCTATCATTTAAAATGAAGATAACAGTTTATATTTAGTGCTTTTTTTTTTTTACATTTGGTCATTTAGAAGACGCTTTTATCCAAAGCGACCTAAAAGTATCCCACTTAATATTTGGGGTCAGAACACAGAATCCCCTGGAGCAATCAGGGTTAAGGGTCTTGCTCAAGGACCCACATTGGTAACTTTAGAGGACATGGGATTTGAATCCACAACCCTTAGATTGCTAGCCCCACACCCGAACCACTGAGCTACCACACCCTTCTTATCTTCACACTTTGTATAAACAACAATAATGTGTTGCTTATGAAATCCATGAAGTGCCACAGAGGAAACAAACTTTGATTTATGTAATTAACATTTTGAATTATTGAAAAACTTATAACAAAAAATCAACATGCCAAGTTGGAGTTCTCTTTCAAATGAATTAAAGTCTGAACTATTATCTATTGTCCTAGTGGCAAACAAAAGCAAAAAAAAATGCAGTGAGCCGTCATCCTTATATGGCCTTTATGTCACTAAACAATGGAAAAAATACATGCATACATATTTATTCGACCTGGTTAATGGGACTTCTGCTCCTGAACCTCTGCACAGTGTTTGCAGATCGGGACTGTACGAAGTGAGTGGTGTTTGTTTTTAAGGCAGTTCATGGTGGAGAATAGCTGCTCACGTGTGGATCCGGAGATCGACAGGATTTCAAATGCATATTTCTTTATATTTCTCTAGCTGGCATTCCATGTTTCAAAAACGAGTTTGTCTGGTCGAGAAAGGTTCTCATTATCACTCCATTTTTGAGTCTGAACAAGAGTGGCCTTCTGATGGGCAACATCATTAAGATCCTCTGTCAGGTGTTTGAATTTGGATACCCACATGTCTTTGTCCGCCAGGTCCAGCTCCAGATCAGATACACTTCAATTAAATACTTATAATTTATTTTTCCAATCCACATATTGCTGCAGTATAGAGATGAATTACTGACCCATGATCTAGAGAAACAGATGGATCTAAATGATGATTTATCACTTGACTTTATTATTGTGTGATTACACACAAGCAGGACCTGATACTTGACCATGAGCTGTTGTTCTGTATTGTGTATTAAACCTGGTCTGGTTTCAGTGATGTACCTGAACGCTTACACCGGCGTCGTCATGCTGCGCTTTCGGAAAGCGCATTATCGCCTCCTGTGGTCCGCGCTGCCCTTCATTACCAGCATATCCAGCAGAGGACAGAAAGTGCAGTGCTTCTTCAACTGTTTACACGTCGGAGGTGAGAGCCAATCACACCTACAGTTAGTCTGACTTGTATGTTTACCAAAATGAGGAACGTCGAAGAAGGAACTGTAAAGCTAGAAAAGGTTGCTGTACATGTCGACATGAGTACAGTTACATTTACAGAGGTCATTACATCATACAGCCAAGGAAGGAACAGGTTAAAGAGCCTTTAGGGGGGTGGGTTGGCCATTAAGAATCTCTAATCTGACCTCACCCCCATCGGACGAGGGGCTGTCCTGCCTTGAAGCATCTGGAGGCTCCTCTTCAGACTTTACTGTGGCTTTACAAATTTGTAACAGTTCTATACGCTATAATCAGGCAGGTCTTTATAATATTCGTGTAAGTTACATTTATATTTAGCATTGGATCAAAGAACTGTATGTATTTCACAGGAACGATCAGAACGTGTCAGAAGTTCCTGGTGCGATATGGAAGACAGCAGCTGTGCCGGATGCTGCTGCACTGCAAGACCGAGGGTGAGATCTGCTGGTTCCTTCACTCTGTACACTCTGTACACAATGTAACTCCAAATCAAGCACACTTGTGTGAAATCAAACTGTCCAGTGAGGAAGCAACACTGATTGTGTATCAATTTCACTTGCTGTTGTTCAAATGGAACAGGATGAGGTGACCTGACTCACAATCTCTGTTCCAAATCATCCATAAGGAGTTAAGTGGTTTTGAGGTCAGGGGTCTGTGCAGGCCACTCAAGTTCTTCTACACCAATCTCACTCAGCTGTCTTTATAGACTGGTCACGGTCCTGCTAAAGCAAAATAGGGATCCTTATCAAATGCTGTAAAATCTTTAATTTAATACAAACTATTTTATAAAAACCTGCAGCGATGGAACTGAATAAAGCGCCTGAATTTAGTGATTGTCTCAATACTTTTGCTCACAGCACGTTTCATGTTTTGAGGGAACTAAAAACATGATAAAAACTTGTTTAATATGTTCTTTCATACTTGTGTTGTTTGTAGCTGAGAAGCAGGAGGTGAGGCGAGCGGTGATGAGCTGTTCTTTACACCCAGACAGAGATGAGGAGGAGGAGGAGGGGGAGGATGAAGACAACGTAATCTAATGTAATCTATATTACAGCAAAGTGTGAACACGTGGAGAATGTTTTAAGTTTTTTTGATTATGTATTTATTCTTTTGTGTATTCATGAACACTGTTATTAATACACACTTTACCCAGAGGAGTGTTAATTCAACGCACATCATCCAGAACATAAAGACTTGAAGTGGAAATAAGAGTTTCAGACTTAAGCTCTGGGTGAAGGTGAATCTCTGGGAGTTGATTCAGAATCACTGCTTTAATGACTCCTCCAATGTTTCATGTAAAAAATGTTTATTTTTTTCTTTTAGTTTTCGAATGTTCTGATTTTATAGTGGGTTTTGATTAAAAAACATATTTCTTTTAATCTGTTGAAGATCTGATGCCTGTCGAATTATACTTCATTATTACTTTTGGTGGACACGGTGGCTTGGTGGTTAGCATGTTCGCCTCTCAGTATTGTGGATCCCCGATTCAAATTCTTAATCTGGGTGGAGTTCTCCATGTGGGTTTCTTCCGGGTTCTCTGGTTTCTTACCACGGTTCAAAAAGAATGGATTCAAGGTAAATTGTTGTTCTAAATCGCTCTATAGTGTGTGTGTGTTTGTGTGTCTGTGTGAGGGAGTGTGCCTAGCGATAGATTGGCGTCCTGTCCTGCATGTATCTGTCCGGCATTGTGTAGACATTGTCCCCTGGATCAGGGATGAGCTGATCAGAATATTGTAGATAACTGATTACAGTTTTAAGTTCCACTCAGTCTGTTTAATAAAACACAATAAATAGTAAAGTTAATATAAAAACAATCCAGCTGCTGTACCGTATTGCACAATATAAGGTAAATAATAAACAGCTGTACATATGAATAAATAATAAACCTATAAGGTGATTGGCATGCAGGTGGACAGTGGAGGGGATGGCACGAGGTGCCTGCCGTGTGAACTCGATAACGATTGGCACACGGGTGTAAAATGGAGGGGATGAGGGGGGTGTGGTAGCTCAGTGGTTAGGGTGTTGGGCTTACAATCTAAGGGTTGGGGGTTTCAATTCCAGGTCCACCGAAGTTACCAATGAGGGTCCTTGAACAAGACTCTGACCCTTAATGCTCCAGGGATTCTGTGTTATGACCCCAAAAATTAAGTGGGATACTTATAATACTTTTCCAAATAAGCAAACCAGTGAGCAACTTCAATGAAACATGCTGTAAACATGCTCGCCACATGGGCAACGTCTAGTATAGTATATATGCTTTATTTAGTACTTTAGCTGACAAACACATCCAAATGGATTTACAAATATCTCCTTGTGATTGGGGTCAGAATACAGGGTTGATACAGCCCCCCCTTAGAGAACCTGGGATTTGAACCCACGACCTTCAAATTGACAATGCAATAAACACACCACTGAGCCACCACACCCCTTTACCACATATGTAAAGTAAAAAAAAAACTACGAACTTGTGTTGTCATGTCATTTGTAAGTCACTTTTGGAGAAAATTATCTACTAAACGACTAAATGTATGTATGCAATGTAACTTAAAAAACATAAACAAGGAAAACTAAAATATAGATTTAAACGTAATCTGACCGCATCGTTCTTTCATCATATTTAATTAATGTAATTGACACATCATTGTTACTGTTAGTTTAGAAGTTTATTGGATTTATTATAATAACGTTACAGTTTTTACTGTTTAGCCTTTTGTTGTGTTTTCGCTGTGACGCGCGAATTCGCGCATGCGCACAAAAGGCAACGTCACCGTCATATAAAAACATCATCCGGGTATTTTCGCGGCCTGTTCGGCGACCCGTCGCCAGAAGAGAAGTTCGTTAAGCGCTTTGGGAAATTTGGGCCTAAAAACCCAGCCGTCTGTCCGTTTTCCAGCATTTGGAGAGCGGGTAACGCTCTGTGGGGCGCGCCGACACCCCTGCGAGGAGAAGGGTCGCTTTTTTGGGGGTTCTTTCCCCGCGTTTTGAGCGTTAGTTCAGTGTTGGAGGGTTGCTGTGGAGACATTACTGAGGTGTCTCTGAGTTTTTATTTCGCTGGGTTTGGTATCAAGATGTCGCCGTGATGGAGTCTCCGCGTCGCATAGAAATGATCCAGGGCCTCCGCCGCCTGAGCAGCACTCACAGCACCCCGCTCTGCTTCCGTTCTGCCCCGTTTAATGCTGCAGAGCTCGGCAGCTCTATCCGTGGAGCCCGGCCTCAAGTCCTCAACCAGTTCCATTACCATGGAGAAGAACCCGCCCCGGTCAAGTTCCACAGGCCCACAGCCGGGAGATTCTAAACCCAAAACCGGTACATCTACCTTTAAATATTCACCTCAAACGCAAATAATGTACCAAAATGTTAACATAAACTCTTTATTTTGTTTCCGTTTCTTCACGGGTTGTTGTGAATGACGTAATGGGCTCATTGGGTGGGTGGTGTTCCAAATAGCGTGGTATTCTAACCGTAGTGCACTTGGTCAGGTATTGCTTGTGTGGGCTATCGCAGTGAGGGTGTAGTGTTTATGCAGAGGATTGGAATTCGACCTTTGTTATTATTTGTTTTTGTAAAATAACTTGATTGCACGGATGTCTTTCTGGATTGATGTGTAAATCGCTGAAATTACATACTTTATTTATTTATTCATTGTTCCTCTTTCCTATTATTTCTACTTGTACAGTTTTATTGTCTTACTACTGTGTGTGTGTGTGTTGCTGCTACTGGCTGCTAAATTTCCTACAGGATAAAGTATTCTGTCTGTCTATGTAAAATAGCTGTTTTGCCTTAATAATTTTGAATATTTGCAAAAAGTCGTTCAAATTTAATTAAAGCCATAGTAACTAACAATACTATTGGTTTAAAATTTAATGGACGTGTAATACTCCACGCAGTTTGTTGACATCCATTTGCATGCGGTTTATGAACCATGTTCTTTGACGCATTGGATTAACTGATTAATTAATATATAGATCACCTTAGTAATCTTAGAGGGGAGTTTGTGTATTGCAGCAGCCAATGCGGTTACAGTAAAGTAAACAAAAATAATAAGCAACTATAAGCAACATGCAGTTTCCATGTTCTCCACGTGTCTGAGTTATCTGGTTGAATCCATACACATGGATTCAAGATAAATTGCCCCATATAGTGTGTGGCTTTGTGAGTGTGTGCCCAGCAATGGATTGGCACCCTGTCCTGTGTGTATCTGCCCAGTCCCCGAGATGTTCTCCCCTGGATGGGCATGGGGGACCCCCGTGACCCCAGTAGAGTATTAAGCGGAAGACAATGAATGAATAAACTTCACTGTCACTGCTCTGTACAATTCCAAGACAACGAAATTTCATTTGCATCAGCCAGAAGTGCAATTAGTAGAATTGTGCAGATATACAAAGTGGAATAACGGTAGTATTGTGCAATAAAGATATTGTGTTGATATGGCTTTATTGTGCAGTAAAAGACTAAAAGTATTGAAGGATTATAATGTAATTATTGTTCAGTTTCTTTTAAGGAGTTTTGCTTTAAACTGGTCTTAACTATCCGATAAAGAATTAATGATTTGTGTACAAATTCTGAGGAGCAAATGTAAGCAGTGTGACATTACATGTTGAAATGGGATAAAACCTTATTGAATTTTAAGTAACAAACAAAATGAGACTGTTTTGACCTGAGTTTTGAGACCCCTCAAGACACATATGTAGTGAGCAGATTTGAAGAAACATCTCTGATCATGTGATCTGGTCCTCATTTCTGCATGTAGTGATCGTTTTTTTTAATATTGCATCATTTGTTGGTCCTTGTAGTACTGGTTTGTTATTTGTTTTGTTGATGTTTGGTGTTATGGGTTTTCTGTGTTCATATGCTGGTACAGAGGCGCTAAGATTACCCAAGAACTTTAATGTAGTTGTTTACATTGGATTTCAGTATTGCAACCAACGTGTGTTGCAGAAACTGAATTGCACATAGTACCTAAGAAGTGAATTTAGCTGTTTTCAGTGTGAGACCGGTCTAATTACCCAAACAAGCTATAAATATGATATTGGCATCTTAGCGTTAGGATGTTTATAGATGGGTTGATTGTGTCTCTTTGATTAAAACAGCGCAGAAATTCATATTTGCACTTTATTTTTATTTATAAAGAGCATGATAAAATACTGTAACCATTTCCGTACTTTGTTAAAAGTCCAATTCAACATCGGTATGTGAGATTGTTTGAGCTTCACTACAGTAAAAAAAATGATGGCAGGAAATATTTTGTAAAATGTAGTAAATTTAAAGGAAACTGTGTTTGGGCCTGCGATACGAACAGTAGAATTATGGGGCGTTGTCGAATAAACAAAGCATATAAAAATCCAAATTTTGTCACATGCACAGTATTTCACAGTACAACTT
Organism: Xyliphius kryptos; assembly: GCA_025769995.1. Classification (NCBI taxonomy): domain Eukaryota; kingdom Metazoa; phylum Chordata; class Actinopteri; order Siluriformes; family Aspredinidae; genus Xyliphius; species Xyliphius kryptos. Next base: position 368,230 of record JAOUQT010000032.1, read on the forward strand.
GCAGTGAAATGCTTGTAATGACGGTCTGCTGACAAGGCTATGTGATGTAATGTAATGATCTAGAATCTGGCACCAGAGCGCTGCATTAATATCATGTTTGTGTTGAATATATGGGATAAAGTGACATACAAACTACACTGCTGCACTTTTGAAGAAGACTTTCTGACATTTGTTGCGTCTGTGACTGAATCCAGTTGAGCAGCAGTATGATTCCCATGAAAATGCTGAAAGCCCTCTCATTTGTCTTGCTCTGAGCATTCTGGTTTACGTACGACGGCTCTTTTGCATTTCACAGATAAGCTTAGTGTCTACACCCAATGTGCTCTTATCATAAGTCCCAATAAAAACACTTCAAAGTTCAGCATGTGAACCTTGTTTACATTAAAGCGTGTCATTACAAATTAAAAAATAATAATAAATAATTGTATGTTTTTTGGAGAGTAAAAGTTTCTGTATTTAGAGATCTGGGTGTAGCAGGAGGGGGGTGTACAATGTCCCTTCAGACAGAGTCCCCTTTATTAATTGCCCAAAAATAGACTGTTGACATTCACTTTTAAAACCGAGCAAGAACTTCATATAAATAGTCATCTCTAGGTCCTAAAATACACGGTGTATGGAGACATCTACAGGAACTCTAATGAACTCCTGTTCTGAGTTGCTTCCCCAGTTTATTTCAACATACCAATGAAAATATAATAGCTGCTACTTTTTAGGAAAGGCTTTCTACATAATATTGGAGTGTGTCTAAGAATTTGTTCCGAAGGTCAGACACCGATGCTGCATAAGATGCTCTCCCCTTCAAACTTTGTTCCAATTCATCTCAGAAGTGTTTGAGTTAAAAATAAAATAAAAAGGCACCATACTGTTTAGTATGTGAAGGGTTTGTTTAATGCAGATATGTACATTTAGTCGTCTAGCAGATTCGTTTATGTGAAGTTTTTTTTTTTTTTGCAGATACCAAGAATAATGGCGGTTCCAAGCGCTACAATCGTAAGCGAGAACCCGCCTTCCCCAAAGCGGAGAGTTTTTCAGGTCCCCGCCGCACCCACCCACAGAAAGGCAAGAATTTCGACAAGAGACCCCCCCAGAGAGGTGGGGGAGGTGTCAGACAGGGTGGGCTCATGGGCGGTGGGAGAAGAGAAGAGGTAAGAGCTGAATCAGACTCATTTTTTTATGTATATTTTTTGATTGTGTATTACAAAAAATCCAGATGTTAAATTAAACTGTAGTGAAAGTGTGCGAGGTTCAAAACCCAACCCAGATTGCACCATGGGTATTTTAATCCAATACTACCACGAGTTCTAAGCAGATTCTAATGATTATAAAGATGAGTTTGTGACTGTGTCTCTTTCCATTAAGTCTCATCCTCAGTGCACCTCCACATCTGTATGACCTTTAACCCGGTTCTACTTTCTCTCCTGTCAGGTAGCAGAGACGCGCCGGGCCGAGTTCAGCCCGGCTCAATTTTCTGGACCCAGAAAGATTAGTTTGAATCACCTGCTCAATTTTACATTTGAGCCACGCGGAGGCCATGTCGGCTCCGGAGGCGATGGTCATACGTGCTGGGGCCGCCGTAACAAGTGGGGCCACAAGCACAAGCCCTTCAACAAGGAGCTTTTTCTGCAGGCCAAGTGAGTATGAACTGCAGGCTAAACCACGAGATACTAAAGTTACACATGCCTTCACTGATGTCGGATTCATAAAGAATTAATCATTTGACTTTATACTTTTAATGTTTTTGTAGCTGCCAGTTTGTGGTGAGTGATGACCAGGACTACCAGGCTCACTTTACTGACCCGGACACTCTGGTCAGCTGGGACTACGTGCAACAAGTGGTGAGTTAATTGCTCTGGCAGTGCAGTTTATACTGGGTCTGTTACTACAGAGGTGGAGAGAAGCAGTTTGTCTGATGGTTCATTAAGTCTCTAATGGAGGTTCCTCATTTTTTCCTTCAGCGAATCTACAGCCACGAGGTTCCGTCATGCCCAATCTGCCTGTATCCTCCAGTGGCGGCTCACATCACGCGCTGCGGCCACATCTTCTGCTGGCCCTGCATGCTGCACTACCTGTCCCTCAGTGAGAAGACCTGGTCCAAGTGTCCCATCTGCTATGAAGCTGTGCACGATGCAGACCTCAAGAGGTGTGTCCAACATCCTGGCCATACATGTTTATAAGACGTTATAATATAATCTGACAGAACTCTTCACACGTGTTTAGTGTTGTTGCTATGGAGACCCGACAGTACGTGCCCGGTGATGTGATCACCATGCGTCTGATGCGTCGGGAGAAAGGTGTGCTGGTGGCTCTGCCCAGCTCCCAGTGGGTTAAAGTGGAGGAACCGATTCGATTTGGAGGTAACAGAATATAGCCACGTGGCTGTTGCATTGAATGCTGTAATACCTTCTCTTTAACATGTTCCTCTCTCTGCGATTCAGATTTATGTCTGAGCTCATACTCTAAGCTGCTGCTGGCGTCTCGGGCTCAGGTTCTGGGTCTGCTGGCGGAGGAGAGATCAGCACTCAGGGCGCAACTACAGCAGGAGCAGGACGACCCACAATCCTGCTTCACACAGAGCGCCTTACTGCAGCTGCAGGTGCGAGAACGTCCTTTACTCTGCCGATACTTTGGTTAGCCAGGTGTTAATTATTCGTATTTTCCTTTTTTTTATTTCTTAGGAGCGTGAGGAGAAGCTGCTAAAGCAAAGCAGGCAGGATAAAGGTGGCACTGATGGTACAGACCTGAGCAAACTCTCTCTCACTGACCATCCCGCTGCTGATGTGATGGTCAACAACATCACCAGCTCTAAAGTGAGTGGGATGCTGGGTCATCAGATTTATGACTTTACTTTTAATTTACTAATCTGCACCGTACTCTCTCCCCCCCCCCCCCCCCCCCCCCCCCCCGTCTGTAGCCGATTCTGCAGTACGTCTCTGCGTTTGATGATGAGGTTCAGGAGGCTAATGAAGTCTTGAATGAGGATCTTCCTCAGCAGGAAGTGCTGGATGGCACCGGAGAGAACGAGTCGGTGTCTAAAGGTGCAGGAGAGGAAGCCCTCAGCGGTGTGACTGTGCCAACACAGAATTCTCAACATGGTCCCTACTACTACTTCTACCAAGGTTTGTTTGTGTGGAGATAGTTTATGGATGACTGAGATTCAGCAGGTTTTCCTATACAGTTTTTTTTTTAATGCCATGTGTCTGTAGCTGAGGACGGGCAGCAGATGTTCCTGCACCCGGTGAATGTGAGATGTTTGCTGAGGGAGTACGGCAGTCTGGAGAACAGCCCTCAGTCCATCACTGCCTCTGTGGTGGAGATCGAGGGACACACCGTGAATGAGGTACATGGTCTACTTTAATCTGCAGCTCATTGTCGTTAGTTTTGGAATATTGTCGTACATTTTAACAACAATCGATACAACTGGCCAAACTTAAGTGTGTGTGTGTGCAGGATGTTCGGCGTCGACACCGTTACCTCGCTCACCTGCCCCTCACCTGTGAGTTCAGCATCTGTGAGCTCAATCTTCAGCCACCTGCCGTCTCCAAGGAGACACTCGACAGCTTCTCCGGTACATACACACACACACACACACACATGCATACAGTCGTTATGGTGAACCTGAGGCACTGCATGTTTACATCCTTACGCTCTTCTGGTTCCTAAAGATGATCTGGAGCGCAGGAGACGTGTGAGGCAGAAGAAGGCAAGAGAGGAGAAACGGAGAGAGAAGAGGATTGAGATCGAGGAGAACCGGAAACAGGGGAAATGCAAGTCTTTCATCTTTACTAAATGATTTATTGTTCCCATTTTAAACTTTTCTTTGTGGGTCTATCTCACACTGAATGTCATTTAACCCATAACCCCCCCCCACACACACACACACACGCACACAAACACACACAGCATGCTTTGTGTCCACATTCAAAAGTAAAGTAATTTCATGTTGTCTGTTAGACCCTGAAGTTCACATCGGTCTGGAGAACCTGCAGCATTTTCCTGCGTTTGGCTTTCCAGCCGAGAACAGCCCCACAGGTCAGCAGTCCGAGTTTCTGCCGGGAACCCCGTCACCCCTCAGCAGCAGCCCTGCCTCCGGTAACATCTCAAACCGACCCTCTGTGTTCCGCTCTAGAATCATTTTAAATAACTCCCCGTTGTTATTAAAGTAATCAACGAAGTGTTTGATATTCCAGATGTTGCGATGTTTCCCAGTCTGACTGGATTCAGCACCACGGTCAGTGGAGGCAGTGTGGAGGAGGAGTCACCCTGCATGTCGTTTGCTCAGGTTTGTGTGTCCTGCAGCTCGCTCACACTCCATGTTGATGGATCATGTATAGCGCCCTCTGATTATTGACCCCCCCCCCTTGTTAGGAAGTGTTGTTTGGCTTCTAATAAT
>JAOUQT010000032.1:387455-402296 GCA_025769995.1 Xyliphius kryptos
ATACATAATGCATACCAGGTATTTACATAACTGTAGCAAAATTACAGTTATAAAGTAGCCACCAAAATTATTTTTTGTTTGGGGGTCACCGCAACATGAGGAACTGTATTGTGGGGTCACGGCATTAGAAAGGTTGAGAACCACTGTGCTAACACAAACTTACTACAATAAAAAAAAAAGTTTGATTCATAAATGCATTTATTGAAAGCTAAATTCTTGATTAACTTATCTTCTGCGGACAATTTCTCTAACAATCAAATACTTACTAGTGGCCAAATTACACAATGCAGTTCATTAAAAACTGTAGAATTATGTATTGCAGGTGTGTCCACACTTTTCTGGCCTGAGATCTACTTTTTTCCAGTAGACAGGCCATCATGATATTCCAGGATTCATCTTTTATGAAACCTTTAATGTTTAAACCTTTTTACACACATCATGTTGATATTATTAGCAATACGGAAAATCCACTGGAAAAAAACATTATTATTCTGATGATTTGCACTGAATGTTGATAGCCAGGTGGAAGGAGTTTGAACAGTAGCTGCTGATTTTCAAGCATGCTTCCAAATGATCATCAGTGAGGGGGGATTGATAGTATGATAGTAGGACGTCATTATTTTCATATATAGGGAAAAGACTGATTCACATAACAAGCAGGTTGATCCAAAAAATGCTGTCAAATATGTGCCACAGTTTCTTATGTTTGTAAGAACATGTGCCACATACACTTTGTCTTCAAATTTATGTACAAGTATTTGTACATTAATTGCCATTTGACAAATATTTAGAGTATATGCAACATATAAAAACTCTACTCTTACACATAATATTATAATTAAATGTAAACATAAATATAACTTAATAGTGATGCTTTTTTAAGAAGTAACAACAGCATCGAATAACAGCAAGCTGGAACCATAAGCTAGCAACATGGTATGTAATGTTCAACTCTATTCTGAAGACACTTTGAACTTTGACCTGATTTACTCATGTGACTAAACTAACCAATTAACTCACTGCCAGTTTCATCACAAAAACGCTAAATACAAATAACCTGTCACAAAAGTGGAAGCCTTTTATGGTGGAAGCCTTTACTGAACAGGACATGTGGAGTGTTTCATAGCGATTTACCAACATGCCCTGTGCAATCCACCGGTCAATCGCGATCAATGTATTGGGCACACCTGATGTATTGTAGAGTATGGCGCGCATTGATACGAATGTGAGGTGCTTAGATGTGTGTGTTATTGTAAATAATATTACAAACGGTTCAGCTAATCAGATTTAAGCACTGAAACTACCTGTTTTATAATAGTGGATCAAAACAGGTACCTAGCATTTAGTAGGTCATTTTGAATGCAATGTGTGGGGGGGGAGTCAGTTCAGCCTTTTCCGAAGTGAAATGAGCTGGTGTGTATCGTCGTCACACTTTAAAGTGCATTTGGCCGCACGCGTCATTTGTAAGCACTAATGGATGGATCATCGTTTCATTTGCTTTGCTGGAAGTCCAGCCTGCCAGCTGGCCACTTGACTTTCAGGATAATATATTTATCAGAGCTATTAATGGGGCCTGCTCCTTATTTCAGTTTCTATTTTGGTTGTGCTGAGGTTTGCAGAAGTGCAGAGAGATCTTAGTGTACAGTAGCTCTGAGGAGGTGTTGCCTGTTGGTCGAAATTCACCGGCTTTTTTCTGGAACTTTCTCTGCCATAGGAGCTGACGGACCTTCAGAGGGACCCACCAGCCCAGTGTTCAGCAGGACCTGTGGGAGAGGACTGTATGTATTAAAGTTTACATCCAACACATTTAAAGTCCCAGTTCAAGGGTTGGCCCTTGTGACCGACCCCGTGTTATTATCCTCAGGAGATTTTGTCTCATTTTTGGATAATAACCAGACTTTAAATTCAGTTTATTTATCTCTATAGAGAGTTTTACAGTAGTGTATTGTCTTAAAGCAGCTTTCCAGTGATTTACACCTGAATTAATTTAAGCAGTAAGGTATGAGAGGGCATTATTGTTAATAGATCACAAGAAAGAGGTGTTACTAGGCGTGACATGAGGTGGAGTAGGGTTACACCTTTTCCCTGTGATTTAGTTACAATAATACACAACTTGAAGTGTTTAATTGCTTTTATAAATCAGTTACAAACGCAAGCAAAATCAATAATAAACTGGTGCTTCTTCTACGACGTAATGTAGTTCGGTTTTTCAAATGAACGCTGATCTCTGAGAAACAGGTTTCTGGTTTCTCTAAAAATCAAATACTGCCATCTAGTGGTTTATCGTATCGTAAAGTAATGTATCGTATATCGCATTGATGCGAATGTGAAGCAATCAGAGGTGTGTGTTCTTGTCAACAATGTCACAGCTGGACAAATGGCTCATCCAATCAGATTTAAGGAGCAGAACTATCTGGTTTATAATAAAGATCCAGCCGAGGCGACAGAGGCGAGAAAAGGATTTTCGGAAGACACAAAGTGAGGACCAATCTTAGTGAATATAAACATAATCTGTACATTAATATTGTTTTCCATCCTTACAGAGGATAAGACTCTCACTGAAGGCTAATCCTCACTAGATTATTTTGTTTAAAAACAAACAGAGCCCTGATCTCAACCTCTTAGAACAGAATGGAACTAGAATGGAGAAATCATGCACTGATTTCAGTGTCTGAAAGCCTTTATATCAGAGTGAAGGCTGTTACAGATGCAGTTTGTGTGCAATGTACTGTTTATTTGTTGTGTATTTTCAACGTAATCTTTTTTTTAATTCATGCTGTTGTTATGTTTTTCAGTGTTTCACTGGCAGGCAACGATAATGGGGCCGGTGTGTACAATTTTACTGTATTTAAAATCCAAATTACTGTATTAAAATCCAAATCCACACTTGTGTATAATGATTCTCTCTCATTTTCAGTACTTTTAACATCACAAAATTTAATGTTCAGCTAATTTAAACCTGGATTGATGCATCTGACCTTTTTACAGAACGACAGTCCGTACCAGGGAGGCGTCTTTTTCCTCACGATTCACTTCCCCACAGACTACCCTTTTAAACCACCCAAAGTTAGTTAGTTAGTTCAAGAGTTTTTTATTAAATAGTTCCTTCTACACTGTATTAATTTAATTACCTTATTTTTAAACGTTTGCAAAAGGTGGCGTTCACAACAAAAATCTACCATCCCAACATCAACAGCAACGGCAGCATCTGCCTCGACATACTGCGCTCACAGTGGTCCCCCGCCCTTACTGTATCGAAAGGTAAGGCTGGAGTACAACTTGCAAGCTTGATTTTAAAATAAAAATAAAAATTGCACCACATACGGGGTGTTGAACCGTAGAATTAACGTTGAGCATAAACAGAAGTTGTATGATTTAATTACTTCCACGAAAGCAATTCTGCTTCTCAGAACCCAGAATGTCATGATAGCTTGTTCATGGGATTTTTTTTCCTGCAGTCCTGCTCTCCATCTGTTCCCTGTTATGTGATCCAAACCCAGATGACCCTCTAGTACCCGAGATCGCACACACGTACAAAGCTGACAGAGAAAAGTGAGTGAGCCACTGATAATAATCCTGCGGGTGACTGTAATCAGGTCAGAAAAGGTATTAACCTCCCGGTTTTTCTTCTTTCTTCATCTCCAGGTACAACAGACTAGCGAGAGAATGGACACAAAAGTATGCCATGTAAGAGTGCCTACATCTACTCCAACCTGCTGCCACGAGCAAATGCAACGAGGAACCAGTCTTCACTTTTTTAACCGCAACGGACAAAATAAAACTATTCCAAGGTCGAGAGATGGAGGATGGATCAACACCCAACCTCGGGCTTAAAGAAGCGTGATAAAGCAGCAAGGAAAAGCACCGGAAAACATCACAGCACACGTCTGCCACGTGCCAGGAGTCCGAAAACCCACCCCCACGTACCATTAACTCAGAGTGGCACTGAGCTCCTTAACCAGGGGCCGAATAAAACCAGGAAAAAAAGCCTCTGGATGTTCTGGACTCCCAGGAAATATTGACTTTTATGACTATTAATTAATTACTACTGTTAATGTGATTTGACTTTTTTCTAAGTGTTTCCGTCGCCATATCTCACGTCGCTTGATTGGGGCATCTATGCCATTCCGGCATCACCTCACTGAGACGCGGCCGATTTGATTTTCTGTAGATACCATTTGTGTGATTGTGTGTGTAAAGCATGTGAAGGTATACACTCAGGGCATGATGCGGTTCCTAACCCATTACAGTATTTAGAAATACTTTTCATTTATTCAGTGTTAATAACGAAGCCCCAAACCTGCATTGTGTAACTTAAAGACCTCTCTTGTAGAACTGTGGTATTGCAAGCAACTTGCAGGGAAACTTTCTGAAAACTGAAGAGCTGCAATACATATTTAGGGTTAAAATAGTGTTCTGATATCTGCCGATGTGTAACATACGCTGTATGGTTAAAAGTATGTGGACACCTTTTAATCACAAAGATCGATACTTTTAAAACTATTACTAGGAATAATGCTCTATTAAGGACCCTCCAAATCAAACATTTTTAAATCTTCCAGCAGTTATGTTCTTAACCTCGGTATCTCAACTAACATGCAGCTAAATGTAAGTGAACAGGTCACAGAATTTATTCTTTACATTAAGATTGATTCTGACTGAACCTTGAACCTCATTGTGGTGCTAATCCTCACTCCATATCTTTTAGTACTAAAAGGGGAAATGATCTCTGACCTATGTGTAAAGCAGAGACATTCAGCATTTTTAAGAAACACAAGAGTCGTCTCTTGTGCAATTATTCATTCATTCATTCATTATCTTCCGCGTAATACTCCCCGGGGGGTTCCCAGGCCCATCCACGGGCTGGGTAAATACACCAAGGACAGGGCACCAATCTATCACTGGACACACTCACTCACACACAGACTATATGGGGCAATTAAGAGCAGTCAATTTACCTTGAAGCCATATTTGTAAACTGGAAGAAAACCCATCCAGACACAGGGAGTGCTGAGAGATGAACATGCTAACCAGTAAGCCACCACACTGCCCTTTTGTTCAATTATTTAAACTAAAACACTAAAGATAAGCCTTCATTTTGGATAAAACATCTCCAAAAGGTTCATATGTTAATGTCATAAGGTTTCTGTTTAATTTTAAAGGCAGTCTCTGGTAATTAATCTTAATTTATTTTATTCTCTGCAATCATTAATGTTTCAATTCATCTTAGATGACATATGAGAAGGTATAAAAATTAGGAGGTGTGTTTGCATAGCTTTAGCCATACAGTTCAAATGTAAAAATCTGTGCTCAGATCAATCATATCCCTCTGTTTAAAAAGCAAAACCACAAAAAATTACATACTGCAGCTGTTTTTTTTTTTACTACAGTGCTTTTCTTTAAAGGAGAAGTTCGAACAGCACCGATTCATTAGCTTCAGTTTGATTTTATTGTACAGGATGAATCTGTGTATATTCTGTTCTGTAGATAAACGATGGTGGACAGTGAAATTAGAGTTTTTAAAACATTTAACCAACTTTCAAGTTAATCAAACACAGTTTTGATGGCGAGGCCCGGTAGGCAGAGAACGGGGCTACACATCTTTTTTTAGTTGAGTACTGCTCCCAAAAATGATATTGGGCAATGAGAATGAAGTTACTAGCAGCCACTTTTTTTCTCTATCACATAGCAGCTGTAGGTGATTAATCCCCACATCTGGCCTCTTAGTTATCAGACATGCATTTGCACCTGTGTTGCACTCGGCAGTATTGTGTAAGTATTTTGATGTTTTAAACATTTTTTTATTAATAATTTAATTTGTTGTAGGTTAAACAGATGATAGACAGATTCACGTTAAGATTGATTTTGTTACATGTTTTGAAGGTAATTTTATGTAAAAAAGATACAGGAACGAAAAGTAGTTTGGACTGCAGTCTTTTCAGGAGTGCTGCACTGATTTTATTGGATTCATGATGTTTATATCATATCTTTATATTTCTGATTGTAGGCCTTTGAGACCTTAAATTGAGCTCTCCCTCTCTTTGTCCGGCCTTTTGTTCGGTGCTTTGTTTTGGTCAGACATCCAGCATTTGGTGTTTTCATATGGAAAACCAAATAAGCATGTCTTTGCAGCAGTGAAAGGATTTGTTTTTGATGTTAGTTGTGATGTTTCTTCTGGATGTAATACTGATTTTCATTAACAGACTTACCTAGAAAATCCTGTAGCTGAAGTAAGACTGTGAATAATCACTTTACCATTTCGGCCTTTTTTCACTGGCAACAAACAGCATGTTCTTAAAGGAACTTGAGGTCCTTTTTTTTACAGTCGCTACGCTTTTATCACACATGGGTTCTAATTTACAGGAAATTATACTTTTAGATTTGTAAGCATCACTATTTTTAAACTAAAGATTACCGTTCATCTATGTAAGAATTTTATCATAAAACATCTTCAAACAGGGTTAGGTTTAAAATGCTTCATTAATAATGGCCTTTTTAATTTTGTTGGTTCTGCGAGGTATGCAAAGTAAGCAGTGCTTCACCCACAGTCATATTTTGGTACCATCCTTTAACTTTCACATTGTTTTTGCTGGTTCAATAGTTTTCAGCTTGAGTACAAAGGCACATACACAGCCATACATGAAATTCTTGAGGTGCAACTGGTAATTACATCAGTGTTGTGATACTGGACTGCAGCTTTTGCAGCTGTGACAGAGGGCATTGTGGCGCCTCTGTCACGTTTGTAGGTTTCACAGTACAAACGTATTGGGTATGGTTCCTGGACAGGGCAGCTAAGTTGTTTTTTTTCTGTGTGACGTAAGCATGTTCTCCAGGTGTCAGTTTCCCCACCTTTTCAAAGGAATGTATTTAAAATGTGTCTTGCAATGTGCCATTTCAGCTCATTGCACTTGAACAAGGGCAGTAACTGAGCTATTATAAGTTACAGTAGTTTTTGGTTTGGCTGGAACACCCTTTTCATGTATTCATTCAATTCTCCCCTTAACGTTCTTAAAGCTGACCTGCTTACTGCATGATCATTCCGCTTCTTTGTAAAGATGCTCAATCTATTTACAATCGGGGCTCACTGCATGTCACCCATGGTCTTTTTACACCTCACATATATAAGAACTGCATTTGAGCTTGAAAACATGGCCATCCTCATACTTTGATTAGATTAAGTAGTAATAAAATCAGCCATGACCTACTGCTTTACCTATAAATTAATTTTCAGTTCAGTCATACTGACCTGATTAATGCAGCTACCTACCAGTCATTGTATTGGTATTATTTCCAGGGACACTTTGGACCTTAGACCAAACACATTTTTTGCACATCAACACTCAAGGCCTTTATGAGGCCTTTCTCTGAGCCATTGTTTCTTCATTTTCGTCTTACAACAATACAAAATCAACAGAGGGAGGTAAATTTGAACCTAATGGCTTGTTGGAAAGATTGCATGCTACGATTGGGATGTGTGGAAAGTCACAAAAATCTTCAGTTTTCGTTTTACTCCCTGTCTTTGTCTATAATGTTTGCATGGCTGTAGGGTTGAATATACACAACTATAATAAGGCTAATTTAATATAAAAAGGCAATTTACAGGGTATTTACCCATCAACATTGTGCCATTTGTATAAGTAATCTGTGCAGCTCTGTAAATGTCTTTTGTTCCATGGTATCATGCTTCCCTGGAAAGAATAACAATCTTTCCTAAACCTTACATATAATAGCACCTAAACTATAATATTTTACTTCTCATAGAGCTGTATGGCTGTAATAACAAAGTGGAATTTGTGCATTAGGAAAAGCCAGTTGAAATTTGAACTATCTGTGAGTATCATTTATAATCTGCTGATTTTGAATGTAGAGTGAATGCTGTTCCTGTTGTGCACTTCAGCTGTTGTTGATCTGTAACGCACCCAAGTTTCAGCATTGTTTCAACTTTATTCATTTATTAGTATTATTTATTAGTACATTTATTATTATTTGTTTGTCCTCGGCAGTTAACTGAAGTCGAAACTGTATGCATTCTGGTGGTGTATCATTTAAACATTTTTATCACAGCTCTTTGGAAGATATCAGGGATCTCGTTCTCCATTTGCACACCTCTCCATCACCCTCAGTCAGTTTTTTAGCCTTAACCATCACTGCACACAAACCAGTACTGTAAATTAGACATTTTTAAACGAGGGGAGTGTAGGACACTGGAGCTGCTGCACATTTGTTTTCATACAGACTTGCTAACGCCTCCTTGCTTAGCCTGTCGCTTCATGCTAAGCCTCGATCCTAACGGCCAAAATGGCGTTCTGCTTGCGTTTTCAGAACTGCCGAAATATCTTCGGATGTGTTGACATTAGTGAATAAAGCTTCTTTTGTTTTATACTTTCTCATGGATTGTGTTCGTTCGTTTTGTGGACGAGAAAATAGAAACTTGCTTGGCGTTGCTATTCCTCTGATCTACCGTTAGATGGCGAAGACATCGGAGCATCTCGACACGCTGTGACACCCTTTAACCCTCCTATCGTCCTTACATATAATAGCAAATTTCAATCGGACCCCAGGGATATTTACCTCCATGAAATGATTTACAGTACGTTTTTGTGACAGGCACTTTTTTTATTTGTTGAATACATAAATAACCCCTTGAAAATCAGAGTTTACCTGTCCACTAGCGACACCATCAGGCCAAACCTTTAAATTAGAATTCATTGATTATGAATTTTTCATACAAATTTCAAATTTGCTTTTAAACATTAATGACCCAAGTCTGGTTTTGGTGATGATGGATAGTATCTTTACTGTAGCGCCACCATCAGAAAAACTTTCAGGTTTAGAGCACATTCATGACTCACACAGTGACCATGTTGATTGTCGGTGATGTTTTTTCTTTTACGAAGAGCTCGAATCATGACTTGATGTAATCAACATGCCTGACTGCATATCTGGTGGGTCCTAGAACCATTCTGATAATATTACTAACACTACGTCTACCCTGCTATTTCAGTAGGGAACGGGACCATCTTATCTTTCCATTTTTAGAAGAGATCATGTTTCAGGTGGTTGAGGGAGAACAGTCAACATCTCATTCTCATCAGATGAGAATTCCTCAGAATCTGCATCAACACAGTCATCTGTCTCCTCTAAGTCACTTTCACTGTCCAAGAGCTGTTCCAAAACCTCTTTGACAGTAAACCTTTCCCCAGAAGACATTTTCAAAGAGAGAGCGTTCAGATTGCGGTACACTCAGAGCACAATGAGGAATGATTTGGATAGAGGACCCAAGACGTTCTCCCCTGGATGGGCATGGGGAACCACCCCTTGTAAAGGATAAAGCGAACGAATGCATGATTTGTGAGCACTTGTGAGGTGCTCTATTCAAGTTCACCACAATGATATTCAGTTTAGTCAGGGCTCTGTGTGGGTCGGTGAGGTTCCTCCACAATAAAGTCAATATAATTTACTTGTTTGTTTAATTTGACTTTCTATGTGGTTATGGTTTTATTTTGCATAGTTTTCTGAAGCAGGTTTCTAAATATTGTGAGATTCAGATGGTTGTAAATCGGTATTTTGTCCACAAGATAGTGCTGTTTGACTGGGCTAACAGGTTCTTGTCTTCTACTTTCTATGTGTTCCTTAAAGTCTTTATAACCATAATGATCAGTCACAGTATAAAAACCACCGACGGGTTTTATTTGGTTTAACTACTTTATTTCGTGTTATTGTTTCCACTGACAGGTTTTTAATATCTGATTTATTTTCATTAAGAATAGCACTGTAAATGGGATCGATTTCTGTCATTTATGTAAAGAGAAGCTCAGAGACAGTCCTTTCTCTGGTCCCTGCCATATTCTGCCATTTGCCTGTTAATTCTGCAAAACTCCTGTTCTGCAACATTCCAAAAGTGCTCTATCCTACTGAGATCTGGTGACAAGAGAACACTGTGTGCTAAATCAATTTGAATCTCCATCCAAATAGTTTGTAAGTACTCGTGTTTAGTCATCAGGTGCATTATCAGGCTGTACCATGCCAACAGAAACCGGTAAATTGTTGGCATAATGGGAGACACATGGTTGACAATAGTCAGGCAGGAACAGAGTAACATTCAGACTCAGTGTGAGCCCGGATAAACACCCCCATACCAACAGCAGAGGGCACCAGTGAGAACAAATCACCCGAGGCGGGTTTTCCAGTCTGCAACCTTGCTGTATTCAGTCAGTGTGGTCATGACATCAGTAGGATATTCTGCAGCTGTAGCCCGGCTGCCTCATGGTTACAGCTGAACTTTCAGAAACATGTCAGATGGAAACCGGTCTCTCAAGTCCCACCACTTTTTTAAAGTAATAAAGTTGTAAAGTGATCTATTTTGCCTACTGTTCTAACACACAACTTTCTTCTCCATGTTTAACCCATTCGTGCAGTGACACATACACACGCTAGTGAAGTGAGCACACGTGCCCGAACCGGTGGGCAGCCCTGTATTCAAGAGCAATTGGAGTTGGGTTCCTTGTTCGAGAGCACTTCAGCCAAAGCCCTAGAACCAGAGATCTTTAGGTCACAAGGCAGTTTTTTTTAACCACAAGCCTACGACTTCCCCCCAAAAAGAGGCCGATGTCAGAGTACTGATATAAAGAGACTGGTAGCCTCATTTGGCTCATAAGCAGCAGGGTGCCGACCCCTGGGTTAGACTTGGGAGGTGGGGTGGGTTGAATCAGTTTACCAGGACAAATACCATCAAGTCTAACAAACTCACTGTCGTGTCAGAGTACAAGATGGACATCTCACTCCGATATTCAGCTCCAAGTGTCTTTTATTAAACAGACAATTGAATCTCACACGGCGAGTCAGCTGACGTTAACGCACTCATTTTCAGTTAATCGGATTCTCAGGCGACTGATCGCATCAGCACTTTCGACAATCAGGTTTAGGCCTTGAACGTGCCAGTGTGAGAGACAATCAGCGAAGCCACCGATGTGCTCAGCTCGCCGCTTCATTATGTATTAATCGACGTGGCGCAGTTAGTAAAGCGGCCCGATGGGGCTGCCGAGCGCTCCCGCATTGTGCTGGTTCTATTCATGTGCGAGTCAGCTGGCTTCTCGGGTTTCTGCGTGGCCCTTCTGTCTCCATGCGCGCTCCTCATGAGCTTCCCTTTCTGCGCCTTAAACAAGGCCAGGAAGAGAGAGAGTCCATTCTGCTCGCCGGGCGCCCATGAATGGCTGCCACTGTTCGCTGCTCTTAAATGGCTCGCTTCAGTGTCAGGTTGGTGGAGCCTCTCATCAGCGTGACGCTGAGAAAAGGAGTATTTTCTCTTTTTTCCACCCCCTTATGGAAGACCTAGAGATTCCTGGAGATAATATGCTATTGTTGGGAAGACGAGGGAAAGAGACTCACCCCTGAGACTTCAATGAGTCCACTGTCCTGGGGGCGAGGCCTAGGGAGGCATGGGGCTCTAGTGGGCATGGTGCCTGTACAGACTGGCACTACCTTAGGGTAAAATCATAACCTGCGTCTTGCATGAAAACCTAATAATAATGTGTATGATTATACTGTTGCGCCTTTATTTTTCATTACTTAACACTTTTATCTATACCCATAAATGGGTTAAGCCCTCACTGACTGACTGACTCATCACTAATTCTTCAGTTTCCCAAATACTTACAAGGCTGAAATTTGGCATTGTGGTTCCCTATCATGTCCTTTGATAAATGGTGTCTCACTTTCCTGCATTCGATGGTTCCTTCGACATCGCCACCGAATACAAAACCCCTTCAGTGTCACATCAGGGTCTGAAACAGGTTCTCGATTTCCTACATGTGATTGTTCGTTTGCTATTGCCAATCGAATTCAACAACTCAGATGAATTGGGGTCTGGGCAAGTACCTACAAAGCTAAAGCTCTATCATTGCTTATCGTGTCCTTGGAAAACCTACTGATAAATTCATGTAAGAACGGAACAGTGTGGACACCGTAGTTCCAACTCACAATATATTCATTCCACATATTATTTCAGATTTTTTTTATTGCCCCAAACCTCACTCTATAATAAAACCAAAGCCATCACTAATTCATGAACAATTACCTTTCAACTTTCACAGGATCACATTCTCCACTGTAGCACAGCACAGGTGTTCTACTAGTGTTTTTATTCATTCATTCATTACTTTCTGCTTAATCCTCAACAAGGGTCGCTGGGAAGTTCCCCATGCCCATCCAGGTGAGAATGTCTTGGGCGCTGGGCAAAATACAGGGTGCCAATCCAGCGCTATGCACACTCTCATTCAAACACACACACACACACACACACACACACACACTATAGGGGCAATTTAGAGCAGCCAACTTACCTTGAATCCATGTTTTTGAACTGTGGGAGGAAACCAGAAAACCCGGAGGAAACTCACGCGGACACTGGGGAGAACATGTAAAAGTGGGATGTGAATCGGGAATCCCCAGCACTGAGAGGCAAACATGCTAACCACTAAGCCACTGTGCCACCACCTGCTAGTGTTTTATAAAAATTAAAAGCAGTTCTATGATGATACAGGTAGGATTCAGGATGAGAGAGTCTTCACTCTAATCTTTCTACATAAAATATCCCTAAATGCAACAGAAATATGTGGACATCTCACGTCATGCACAAATGTATTGGGCCAAATGTTGTATAAGCATTAGCGCATGTCCTGTGTCCCATCATGAGACAGAGGGTCAGAGGGAGGTCCTACAATTGAAACATTTGGCAGGCGCTCTTATCAAGAGTAACGTACAGCGCAGGGAATATAAAAGCATCTAAACAATAAGGGTTTTTTTTGAGGGTCCAATAGTGGCAACTTGTGGCATCCATAACTGACCTCTTGTCTTAATGCTTCAGATAAATATTTTAATAAATTTACAGCTAGGCCCTAAAATATTCATTTCAAAATGTGCATGGTCATTAATGATCCATTTAGACCATTGGCTAAAATTGGTGACAAATTGGTGCCAGGCTGTGAGGTAACATGAATTTTGTTGATGACAAAACAGCTGTTCTGTTTCTAGGCTACATAACATAGATTCACACAGAACAATGTAAGGAAAATATCTGACTATTATGCAATGTGAAGTAAAAAACTGAAATTCATTTCCATTCTTCTGAATGAAGCCAAGGAGCCAATAGAAAATTTTGAGAATCCTCTGGCTCAAGAGCAGCAAATTGCTGTCCCCCGAGGTTCATTACATGATGTCATTTTGCAGATGCTTTCATCCAAAGAGACTTACAACTGTCCCAACCTGATGATTAGGGTTAGAATACAGGATCAGCCATGATACAGCTCCCCTGGAGCGATGAGGGTTAGGGGCCTTACTCAAGGAAACACACTGGTAAATTTAGAGGACGCAAGATTTAAACCCCCCAACCTTCAGGGGTATAGTCTGACACACTAATGAGCTACCACACAGATTTGGGAGAGCAAGACACTGCCATACAATATGACATCGTAAAATCTATTTTGAAATCTATTAACTTTATAGAATCAAGATGTAAATCTTTAAAGGCTTTAAACTCAGCCTGTTAGGCTCCATGATGTCGATAAGAAGTTATGAAATCAGTAGGTGTGCGAGGTGTGACCCTCCACAATCGCTCCAGATTTTCATGTGACTTCTGAGAAAATTTGGATAAAGTGATCTATTTTGCTTACTGTACCAACACAGATGAATATGTCCTCCACATTTGATCCATACGTGCAGGTATACACACACTGAGTAAAGTAAGGCCCACTTGGCAGTTAGCAGCCCTGTACACGGCGCCCAGGGAACAATTAGGGTTAGGTGACTGGCCCAAGGGCATTTTAGCCATAGTATTTGGTGGGACAAGGAATCGAACTGCGGACCTTCAGGTCACAAGGATGCTTCCTTAACCACAACCCTACGACTGCCCCGAAAACACTTGTTGATAGCAATGTAAAAACACTTAAATTAACTCACCTTGTTCCCTTTTTAGTTTAGACTGTTAGTCCTACTTATAATAATATTATGGTCTATCACTGACAATAACAAGCCACAGCAACATTGTGATATTAGGAATATTCTACGCAGGTTTTGGTCTCAGGTAAAAAATATGGACGCAAAGACAAATAGGACTTAGTTTCCAAAACACAGTTTTGTTGAGTTTCCTAGTGAGCTTTTAAAACGCCATTCTGCAAGAACAGGACCGACAAGAGTTTTAATGGAACAGTTCCAGCTGCCACGAAGACAGAATGAAGTGTCATTGACCCAGTTCTGAAATGTGGATCAAGTATTTGAGTATCTGTCACCACCGGCGTTTGTGCTGGTCATTGTTTTACAGTGTAATGGATTTCTGAAACGTTTGCAGGTAGATGCTACCTCAGCTTCCGGTTAATAGCCGTTTGTACATCAGAATTAGACTGGTCCGTTAACAGGTGAAGATTCTTCCACTCTTAGTGCCTCCGGCTGATGTTGTCAGAGGACCTGTGTGTCTGTGTGTGCTTGTGTGTGTGTGTGTGTGTGTGTGTGTGTGTGTGTGTTCACTTAAGTTAGAAGGAGGGCAATAAAATTAGAGAAACTCTCCCTCTGCTTACCACCAGTGTTGAATTACAGCAGAATGGAGTTGCTGCACTATTTTCAGGGTGTCCACTTTCACCCCTGGGTGCCCCTGAGGGCTGCAGTGATGTATGAGTATTAGTATATGTGTGTGTTGGGGGAAGATATTTGCCCTCGAGTGACTTCTGGCTGAGAAGGACCCTAACTGTTGTGGCAAAAAGCTAATACAGATCACTCTGTGTGTGTGTGTGTGTGTGTGTGTGTGTGTGTGTGTGTGTGTGTGTGTGTGTGTGTGTGTGTGTGTGTGTG
>JAOUQT010000032.1:409834-422271 GCA_025769995.1 Xyliphius kryptos
AGATGGACTACAGGCTGTAATTGTAAAACTACAAAGTCCATCTATATGGTAAGTGAAGGAAACAGAGAATGGAAGTATAAAAAAGTAAAAGTATAGAACTTGGAGCGCTTGATGTCTTACCACAGCCACTGAGTGAGGAGTTGGACCAGTGAATTCCCGAAAATGGCTTCTGTATTTCTGAGCAGCCAGCATGTTGATATGGGATTTATTATTAGAATTTCGGTGTCTGTATGTCTTATTATTAATTTAAATCATTTACACAGCTGACTAAAAGGCTACAGTATAGGCTCTTTGCACAAGCCTTTAACTCTTTTGTTTGCGGAAGTAGACTGTGGTAACCATGGCAGCAAGAAGGCACCAACGTCGGAATTATCATGTGTATCACGATAAACTGTCACTTTAAACTACAAAAACTTAAACCAAAAGTATATTCACTACAATAATATTCATTCACAGTTGAATAATATTCGCGCTTAGATAAATAATCGTTTCTGTTATCTCTTTAGCATTGCCATTTAAAAAATAAAAGCTCTGCGTTGGTCGCTGTAATTCTCCTTAAAATATAGACCACATGTATTCGGCCTCCTCAGGGACTCATGCTGAATGTGTTTGTGAAGTTGTAGAATTTTTGAATAAAGCGTTTTTAGGTTTAGCTTATGGGTCCAAATCGCTGTTGTTTGGGGTCAGGAATCTGGAGGTAAAATGTGTGGAGTTTGTAAAATGTTTTGTGTAGACGTTTTGTCACACTACAAACCAATTATAGGCCAACAGGTGTGATTTTTGTTATCAATGAAGATGCACACCAGCTACCCTCCAAGTTCGGTGTCTGTATGTCTTGGCTGCCCAACACATTTTACTCAAGAAATATCGTCATAATAATAATAGAGAAAAATGAAGAAAAATCTGAGGTAAAACAATACGGTCTTAAGCACTTTGTGCTTGACCCCCTAATAAACTTACAACAGCTACTGATGTGTACCTATTGTATGAAAAACAATAGCCCAAATATTTTCTCCTTATCAATATTTGGAAAAAAAATTGGTCATTGGTCTCAGTAAAATTAAATTACTTATGTATTTGATTCGTCTTTCATTCATTAATTCACACACACACACACGCACACACACACACACACACACACACACACACACACACAATAGGGGCAATTTAGATCAGCCAGTTTACCTTGAATCCATGTTTTCCATTTATTTATATCTATATAACTGTGTTCCTCATTTACAACACGAAATAATTTTAATTATTATTAAATCAGTTCTATTTTATTATCATTTTTATTAATTACTACTATTTAAATCCTTTTTAATTGTTAAAGGTAATAATAATTCGTTTGAAAACGAACTTTGTTAGTTGAGGGCTTTTATTTTGAAAGCACTCTTTCCTACGTCAGTATTTTCGGAGAAACGCGCGAATATGAAGCATTGAGCGCTTTTTTGAGTTGCTGGAGTTTTATAAGCTGCTGGATTTGGGAATCTTTCGGAGTTTGAACTCGGTGCGACCGCATGGGAACCATTTTTATTTAAGCAGAGGGACACAAACAAGAGCGAGTCAGATTCAACGGTAACGTAATGAAGCTAGTTTCTCTGTACGGTTCTGTCTGTGTATACACCACTTTATTAGGTTAACACTTACTAAGCACTTTGTGTTTATAAGATGTCAGTATATCTGTTTTTTTTTTATTGACGATGAAATAAAGATGTACTTTGTAGTTCTTCAATTCCAGACTGTAGTCCATCTGTCTGTGGACTACAGTACATAAAATGTATTCTGTTCTCTAATGATCAGGACTTTTGTCCTACATTTGTGTTAAGACGCATTTCTCTTATTTGCAAAATCTTAAATAAACTTCTTACCATTTCCAAGAGCGTTCTGTAACCTAACCTAAACACACAATTGATCTGACGTTCTATGTGACGTTCTTTAGTTTTATCGCTATGACAACCACCACTCTCAACGACCCAAAGTGGTTACGAACGTATGCAGATTTTGTCATCGTGACATATTTCGTATATTTTCTTATTCACTTTTTCTCTCTCACAATATTATTCCTTTATTCTAGAGCTTCAAATTCATGCAAATGTCCTATAATGCAAATTAGGACTAATAACTACTGAAAATTGATTTAAGAAATCAGCCTTACTACAAGAAAATGGAACATAGTCACTGAGTTGTTTAAATGAAGTACAGCAGCACTGCTGCACTAAACTTCATCACTGCATCCTGACAGTACACCGCATATACTGTAGTCCACAAACAGATGGACTACAGTCTGGAATTTTAGAACCACAAAGTCCATCTTTAGGATAAGTGGAACTGATTACAATAAGTGGAGCAACAAGGATGTGTGTCCAAACTTTTAGGACAGTATCGTATCTTAATTCTTGCTCCCAAAGATGCGTTGGTATTATTTTTAGAGGTTGTTTTATTTTTCCATGAACAAGAATTCAAATTTACTGAACAAAAAAAATGAACACTTATTATATATTGTACGGTAGCAGGGACGGGATCTCAGCTTCTGGGGACCAGGGAAATCTCACCACAGCACACTCGTACAGCACAGCGGGCACAGCGTACAGTATGACGGCAGTGAACTTGATAGCACCAGACTGTGTGCAGCTCTACATCTGGCAGTAGGGGACAACAAGGATAGCGGCAGACGACAGGCCTCTTGATGCCTTGCCTGCACATTTACAAGTTTAGTTCTGTTCGGCAGGCATGCATTAAAACAAATACTTTACTAGATCTTACTGTTGAGGGGATCCTTATATTTAGCAATTCAGCAAAACCTTACTTTTTACCTTACGCCCAGGTGAAGTATATTTTTACAGTATGTTTCAATTAAGTCACTTACTGATTTGTTAATTTGGCAATTCTGTTTTCATTAAAGTTTTTTGGGAAGCAAATCGGTGCTGCGGGATCAGGCACATTTACTCAGACGTCCTCATTTCTGTTGATGTGCAACTTGTTCCCTTGTTCTAATCCCTATATGCCATGCCCCCTGGGTCATCTTTTCCATTATACCCACGCGCCAATCACTATAGCGATAACACATGCCAAGCGCCTTATATTATGGATTTATTGTGCCCAACACCTTGATCGCGATCGACCTGTCGGTCGTGTGAAGTACAGCAGCACTGCTGCACTAAACCCCCTCAATGCATTAGTGTCACTGCAGAACTGGGCTGGGATGATACGGCCTAAAAATCAGTATTGCGACATAGTGACCAGTTCATCCAGATAACGATAAATGGATGATAATTTAAATACCCACTTACCCCAAAAATGAAGAATGTATGAAGCCAACATAAATACTTGACAGCCATATTGATGGTACAACTCCTTTTTTATTGCCACATAGTTAGTACCCTACAGACAAAGACAAAACAAGCAAAATGACTTTCGAAAAGCAAAATGACTTTGAAATTTCGGTATCGGCAAATTTTCAGTAAATCACCCAGGCCTAACCACCACCAAAATTAAACCACAAAGTCAGTCTATAGGGTATGTGTACAAAATTTTTACTTCTACTGTAATAATGTTAACGATACATTGGGAGAGAGAAACGTTTCAAATAAAATATTTAAATTTTCCTGTATGTCCTAGGTATACAGGGGAATTGAAAAGGCATCAGTATATTCACACATACATACGTGTGTGTGTGTGCGTGCCTGCGTGCGTATTTATATAGGAAAATCTTTTCTTGGTCACACCTGCATCCAATGCTTGATATTTGTTTTTTAAAAAAATCATATTTTGTATATTGTTACTATATGATCAAACATTAGTTAATTGCTCAGCTCTATTTCATATTATTTATTGTTCTGTGTTTATTCAGGTCATGGCTGTACCTTTTGTTCAGGACTGGGATCTGGTGCAGACTCTTGGAGAAGGGGCTTATGGCGAGTAGGTACCTGTTGCACATTTTTCAGATTAAAGCTGTACTCAGGTTTCATTGTAGGTAATTTTTTTCATTGTCTTGTTTCTTCAGGGTCCGCCTGCTGGTGAACAAGAAGACCGAGGAGGCAGTGGCAGTGAAGGTTGTGGACATATCCAGCGCCAGGGAATGTATGGAGAATGTGAAAAAAGAGGTGTGTGTACACAAGCTGCTTAACCATGCCAACATCGTGCGATTCTATGGGCACAGGAGTGAGGGCACCATCCACTACATCTTCCTGGAGTACTGCAGTGGAGGAGAGCTGTTCGATCGAATAGGTACTGATGGTCAATAAAAAGTATGGATGTGAATGTAGATCTGAGGGCAGTAACAAAATCTGGTTGCTTCCTGCGACAGAGCCGGATGTAGGGATGCCGGGAAAGGACGCCCACAGGTTTTTTCAGCAGCTGATAGCTGGAGTGGTAAGTTTAGATTTATTTTTGTGTTTTCTATACAGTCATTGTTCCTCACCTTGTTTCTATACCCACCGTCCAGCTCCACCACACACAGCTTTACACTTATTGTCTGTTGTCTATTATTTACATTACATTTACATTTTACCCAAAGCGACATACAAATAAGATAACCGCATAAGTCAGTAGTTGTACCTGAAAAGCCTAGATTGAAAAAGTGGACAGTAGTATCTGATGATGTACCGTATTGAAAGAAGCGGAAAGCAGGATGAGGACAGAGGATTGGGAGTTAGTTTTGGCTGATTTAATTGAGTCAACCACAGAGAGCAGTGCAGTCTCTCACCTAAAGCCAGACTGAAAAAGTGATCTGACTCAAGCGGGATGATGTAGATGTCTGATGTAGAACAGGAACGTGTCCTGATGAGGTCAAGTTCATTGCCAGCTCACTGCCAAAAAAAATAAAGGGAACACTGAAAAAAGACAATGAAACTCCAAGTCAAAAACACTTCTGTGAAATCATCCTGTCCAGTTAGGAAGCAACACTGATTGGGAATCACTTTCGCTTGCTGTTGTGTAAATGGAACAGACAACAGGTAGAAATGAGAGGCACTTAGCAAGACAACCCGTATAAAGGAGTGCTTCTGCAGGTGGTAACCACACACCTTTTCTTGCTTCTCATACTTTCTGGCTAATGTTTTCGTCACTTTTGTATTTTGTCAGTTCTCTCACGATAAAGGTAGCATGAGGAGGTGTCTACAACCCCCAAAAGTTGCTCAGGTAGAGCAGCTTACTCAGGATTGCACAGTGTCCAGAGCATGGAGCAGGTACCAGGAGACAGTCTAGTACACTAGGAGACATGGAGAGGGCTGTAGTAAAGTCAAGTGGAGGCCACACAGACTACAGAGCCTCATTTTAACTTGTCTTGAGGAATTTCCCCTGAAGTTGGATCAGACTGTCATTTAATATTCCACTTTGATTTTGAGTATGATTCCAAATCCAGACCTCCATGGGATAGTAATTTTGATTTTTTGATTTTGATAATTTTTGTTCTCAACTATCTACTAAATAAAGATTTTCACCTGAAATATTTTATTTAATGAGATCTGGAATGTGTTATTTAGTGTATATTCCAAATTAATGTTTTAGTATATAGTGAAGTTTGGGGCAATTGAAAACCAGAAATAATTGAACATGGTTGCTTTCGGAATTTATCAGTAGGTTATCCAAAGACCCGATAAGGAATGATAAGGAAGACAAGTTTCAGCTTTGTAGGTACTCACGAAGACCTCAATCCATCCGAGGATCGATGGTGAGACTGAACGAACAACCGAACTTAGGAAAGCGAGAACTCATTCGTTTTTTCCAAGGACATGGTAGGTAATCACGTTGCCAAATTTCAGCATTGTGGTTATTCGGGAAGTACCAATGTGACACTTGAAGGGTCTTGCGTTTGATGGTGATATTGAATGAACAATTGAACGTAGGAAGGTGAGAAGTACTTTTTCCAAGGACATGAAAGGGAATCACAGTGCCAAAATTTCAGCCTTGTATGTGCTTGGAAATGTGAGAGTTAATGAAGTGTCAGTGAGGGAAAGCTTTGCCTTTTATTGGTATAAATTATCAAAATTAACTTTCTTTTAAAAGTTGACATATCCCTAATCAAGGAAACTAAGTTGGCGCAGCAGTTGGCATTTCTAGTCTTGGGTTGGCATAAAATACAGGTTCCTTTTGTGTGGTGCCTGCATGTCCTCCATGTGCCTGTGTGTATTTGTCTCTGGATTCCTTTCACATACTGAAGAATGAATTAGAGATGTTTGTCCCCTAGTCATAACATATCAGTTCCTCGCGTGAGGGTCTACATTGTATGGAATCAGGGTGTGAAAACCCAAACTTCAGATTGACAGCTCAACACCCCACCCACTAAGCTACCACACATGAAAGTTGACACTGTGATGGCATAAATGTAAACAGCCACTAAACTCTCTGCTCCATTGTTCTGTTTTTGGAGAGAATGTACTTGTTCACATCACTTTGTCTGTGGAGTATATCATTTCTGGTTTTCTCATAACCGCCACTGGATGTTAGGCCAATACAAAATGAGCTTAAGCTGGCAGTAAAGTCTGTGATTGTAACAGTGTAACATCGTTTTACTGTTTGTTCTGTTGGATTGCTAGCAATGTGACTTGATTCATGCTGGAACGGTGGCACTAAACCAGCACACTACAGTTTAAATGCTTGTTATTTTCAGCACAATGTTCATCTCTCCAATTAATCAGTGAGTAGATAAATTGACTTCTTAATAATTTAACCCAACCCATTTACAGCACCAATTGCTGGTTAAATTATCACTTTATAATTGTATTCTCTAATTCCCCATATTGATTTCAGTAACTGATTCGACCCAGATGCCAGGCTATATAAACAGAATCAAGCTTCCAGGAGGGATTAACCACATGCGTGTTGGATGTGAGTGCACGTTTGCTGGCTCATGCCTAGAAGAACACAATTAAATGCCAGCCTATTGGATAGAATGTGAAAAGAATTCAACGTGGCTGGAATTACGACTTATGTAAAGTCACAATCAATTACATTCAACCATTAGAGGATAAAATTGAAGGTAAACTATTTATATCGGCCATAAATGACAGATGGAAATCCCCCCCCCCCCAACCAGATTAAGCAACATCCCAGTGTTGTAAAGTCAGGAATTTAAGTTTGAGGTAACTGACAAGTAAATGGAATTGTGTGTTTGTGTGTTTGCTCATGAGGCGCCAGTGGCCGCGGTATGAAAAAATCTGACTGGGCAAGAAGTGCAAGAAAGGAGGGAGGACAAACGTGAGGAGGAAGGGGGGGGGGGGAGGCAGGCATTTGGTGAGGGAGCCAGACTAAACAAGGCATTTGGGAAAACTTTTAACACCTTTCAGACCCATAAAGAGGCCCATTGTCCTGCACTCGATTACATCATTAAACTAGTGGAGCAGGCAAAGGCAGCGACTATTATATACTAACCTCCCGCTCGCGTTCCTTTCTTCTGGCAGGGAGAACATTTGAAAGGAGGCCTGAATATTTCATTTGAGGTGATTATGGAAAACTTCATTTGATGCTGGATGGCAATACTTTGTACTCCGGAGGGTATAAACATCTCTGCTTATCTAAAGAGCACTTTACCACAAATTTAAACATGACTAACAAGACAAATCATCACCTACAGAAGCAATTTGTCAAAACACACACAGACACAACTGAGTTTAGTACACTCATACATGATGACATCAATTTATTCAAATATTCCATCATGAACCAGCAGTTCACCAACCCCCACCACCAAAAACACAACCTCATGAACCTTACCGAGTTGGTAAACGAGTTTCACTTGCACTGGAAAGCAGCATTAGCTGGGACAATAGAACGAAGTGGGTGAGGTGAGGGGCGTTTAAAATTAAATGTATTTTAAAAGGCACAAAACCAACATGGTGCTGAAAATGGTAAAGCTAAGGGATTATCAAAAGTCCCACGTTGCCAGTCGTGGCGTTCTGACTTCACCACTTACACTAACACCGCAGCTCTATTTGAATGACACTTAAAGTAGGGCTGACAGCTAGTGGGCTTCCTCGAGGAACAAAAGAGGGATATCCTCCTCTACACACAAACAACGGCAGAGCCACACACAGCGTGTTCTGAACATTTAAACCCACATAAACATCGAAAAACAAATCACAGTAGCGCAGCGGAACAGCATTATTCAGGGTTCCAGTATGGGGGAGGAGGTGGCACGGTACGCTGTGGAGAGTCCATCAGCTCAACTCCAACAAATAACTACACATCCAGAAAAAACACAATGAAACTTTAATTACGCTTTTGTTCTAAAAAACAAAGAAGTCTCACAAAATGTATAATTACAATCCATTGCAACTAGAAATTCATTTTCTAATAATAAACTTGAACCTCACATACTAATTTATATTCGACTCAGAATCAGCTTCATTCTAGTTTGTTTGCACATATAAGTCATTCGTTTACAGCTGGTAGCGTCGACAGCATACAGAAGGTATGGAGGTGGGGTTTTTGGTGGACTAGCGATTAGCACGGAGGTCCTTGGTTCGATTCCCGGGGGAGATGAGTGAAGGTCATTACTGTGGGGAGTCTGCATGTCCTGGTGTGGTGGTGTGGTGAGGTGGTTCAGTGGATAGGGCATTGGACTATCAATCTAAGGGTTGTGGGTTTAAATCCCAGGTCCAATTAAGTTGCCATTGTAGGTCCTTGAGCAAGACTCTTAACCCTCATTGCTCCAGGGTGCTGTATCAACCCTGTGTTCTGATACCAACCAAGTTGGGATATTTGTAAGTTGCTTTGGATAAAAGCGTCTGCTAAATAACCAAATGTAAATGTAATGTATGTTCTCCCTGTGCCTACTCTATGGTTTCCTACCACATTTCAAAGACATGGTATGTGTGTGTGTGTGTGTGTGTGTGTGTGTGTGTGTGTGTGTGTGTGTGTGTGTGTGTGTGTTTGTTCCATCACAGGTGTGCTTGAACCTTGAAGTGTTTCTGTGAGAATTACGGCCCAGCTTCCGTGAGGTACAGACTGACATTGACTACTTCACATTGAATTCATCCAACCATCCCTTTACAATCTAGACCTTCCCCAAACTGTTTTCACAGAGTTGTTCCAATGCACCCTGTGCTTCTTGGTACATCATTTTTGTTTAGCTAAGTTTGCAGCCTTGACTTACAGGTTTCCCGTTCAGGTTCAGCTCTGTATGGTTCAGTTTGGCCTTGTAACCAGCTGCTCTGTGTTTACACCTCACAGTAACCCCAGTGGCTCAGGGGTTTCATTTTTGCCCTCCTAAAAAAGCCATTAACCTCAAGGATCATATTCTACTCTGAATGTGAGCTGCTTTAGAATAAAAAAAACAAAACCAGAGCCGAATCAATGCCTTTAAATGCGAGAAGAAATTTAAATCCTAAAATTTACACTCCGTCCTGCAAAAGTGCACTGTTGACAAGCACACAAGCATGCCGTGTAGCTGTAAGTACAAGCAGATGAAATGGCAGGGTAATGAAATCTAAACAGGCCTATTACTCAGAGGAGGCCTTGGACGGGTCTGGAGCTCCCCATGAAGACTGCACCGCCGTGAAAGGCTGCATTTATGGTGGTTTTGTATTCCACCAGGGATACAGTGCTGCTCTTTAAAACTGCAGTGGAAAAGGGGATGTGCAGTTTGAAGCTGGAGGAAAAAAAAGATTTACACAAGTTAAATCCATGGCTGCTCTATTGATGGTGCCTTTGAAACACCAGAGTGAGGGCAGCGAGTGGGCTTTATGAGTGACCGAAAACAAAAGAGAGAAAGAACGTTGTTTGAACCCCAACAATAAGGGTTAATCAGTCAATCGGAACAAATCAGAAGGATGTGGGTTGAAGGGAAACTGCTGCTCTGAAACGGCAATGAGCAGCGATGGTGCCATACGTCTCCCGTTACGAGTGAACGACTCAGGAAACTGTATCCTATTGTACATCATACACTTTACACATATATGGCGTAATGTGAGCGTGGACCGTACAGGCTTGCTCCAAAAATGGAGTAGTGTTACGACTTGTTTACTGGACTGGTGGGTGTCATAAACTGGGCCGCTATGGGCGATTTGTCTTCTTAATTTTCATTTTCACTTTTCCTTTTTACTTTTTACTGTCTTATCACTCTCTGAATCTCAAATACTTTCCGTTTTACACTGGAACTATTTGTTGTGTTTTGGCCAAAATTAGTGACATCAATGGTAAACAATAGAGGGAGGGGGATATGGTTATGTTAGCAAAGAGATGGCCTTTAATGATATGAGAGCTTGCTGTATTTTTGCACATTTTCCACAGAACGGAGGTGCCATGTACAGAAAAGAAACGTGGACGCTTTAATATTACACTTACAGAAACTTTGATGAATGTCATTCTAAGTGTTAAAGGCTCTCCACAGAATCTATTGGGAATGTTGCCTTTTCATCCAGAGTAGCACTTATGAGGTCGGACACAACTTTTGACCACACGTCCTGGATTGTAGCTGAGTCCACTTTTTATAAAGGGTTTTAGATCTGGGGTTGACCTTTTCCAAAAACACTTACCAACCCGCAGCGTAGCATCCGCCACATAATTGTCCTTGCCCAGTGTTACGTTGGTGGTCCTATTTCGGCCTCGCTCCAGTAAACTCCGGAAGTATTCATGTAGTCAGCGTAGTTTTGAGCAGACTGTATAACTATG
This sequence comes from Xyliphius kryptos, assembly GCA_025769995.1. NCBI lineage: Eukaryota > Metazoa > Chordata > Actinopteri > Siluriformes > Aspredinidae > Xyliphius > Xyliphius kryptos. The sequence continues at coordinate 420,449 of JAOUQT010000032.1, forward strand.
CTTCCATGACTAACAACAATGGATAGCACGTCTCCCAAGGTATCCCAATGTTTGCAATCTAAGGTTACAGCCATGCTGCGAAGTTCGAGAGCATCAGTTCCGTCTATGACATTTTTCCAGAAATATGCGACTGATAGAATCCATGATGATGCAGAAATGTTTTATAACATTGAAAGAATTGTTGTTTCAGGAAAAAAAAAAAGTAGAAAACAAGGGAACAAGAGGGGTGAGGCTCTATTAGAAAAAAGGGGTGGGGCTTTGTTGTGCGTATCTCATGGATTGGCCGGGAAAAAGGGGGTTGGGACTCCGTCATGCGTATCCCATGGTTTGGCGACTTTGTCCTTTATATATAAAGATGGGACAGTCAGACTAAAATAAAACAAGGCTCTTCCCCCGAACGGTTTACACAAATTGTAAAGCATGACAACAAGCTGTGGCAATGAGACTAAAAAAATACCAGAATTCCAAGATAAAGAGCTGTCCCCAAAACTATTGTCCATATGGCATTGTTTTCCTGTCATATTAAGTAGCTTTATGAAAGGGAAGTGGGGGGGGGGATACTCTGTCATTTGCCGTACAGGAACTGCTTTAAAATGCCAGGTATGCTTTGTGGATCACAGATCGGGTCTGGTAACCAATCAGAGCGCATTTAAACTCTCATTCTGCAATTTGGACACGCCTCAATTGGAAGGTTTTGGAAGGCACGCCAGAGGAAAGTCACTTCTTTCATCTGAAACTCAAACATAACATAGAAAATAAAGGAGCGCTGTGGGACTCCATGAAGTACTTTAAAATGAAAATCAGACAACCTCTGCCAAGAAGCAACTTGGTGGTCATGGGTAAATATTTCGGTGGAAATTCAGTGTGATTTGAAACATGCGCACGATGCAACCATAAAGAATTTTTTCTTCGATGTTTTTCAGTTTTCATCAATGAGAGCAAGGCGTCCGAAGCATGTACATGAAGGGGGACATGCATGGACCCCTCGGCGTGCACGCGTGCATGCCTGTATACTTACGACTGAGCCTCTCATCCTGTCCCATAGTAAACAGTTGCTTTCCCATGAGCGCCCTCGTGTTCCTGTTGTTGGCCAGCTTCGAGCACACTGGGAAACATCCCGCTCGCTATTGTCCTGGGGGTCGGGGGTCACAGGATGCCCCTAAAGCACTCAATAAGTGAGGTGAGAGGTGGGATGCGAGTCACGATAAAGAGCCCTGTCCGACCCCCCAATGAAAAAAAAACACATTAAAATGTATTCTTTCTCTCTCGCTCATGTCTTTTCTCTCTTTTCACTCTTTATCAGATGCTGCTCTTTCAAGAGCCTGACCGAGTTGGGGGTCGCTGAGAGAGAAAAAAGGAGGGTACCTCTCTCTCGCACTCATACAATGGACCGACTCAGCAATTCACCATCAACTTCCTGCCTGGAGTTGGACCCCCCCCCCCCCACTCCTCCTGCTGCTTGGACGTCTTTATTACGAACTGCACGGTGCTGAAAGACGTGGATGTCTGCTTTCCCACAGGCGGATGCGAATGGCCTGACCAGTGCATTAAGAATGTGCAAAAGCGACTGAGAGGTGGGATGGAGTTTCAGGTGGATTTTTGGATTTCAGTCCCCCAAAAGTTTCAAAAAGCCTAATTGTCTTTATGATAGTTGTAAATGAAAATAAAAGATATTCGGACATTAGTATCTATTGATCATAACTGAGTCTGAGCAGCTTATCCTGATTAGAATGGGAGTGGTAGCTGAGTGGTTTGGGTGTTGAACTATCAATCAGAAGGTTGGGGGTTCAAATCCCAGGTCCACTGAAGTTACCAATGTGGGT
>JAOUQT010000032.1:430958-441449 GCA_025769995.1 Xyliphius kryptos
CTTGACTCTTGAAACTGTTTTTTTTTTAACTCTTTCCAACGTGTAAATCGCGACTTCTTTAAAAAAAAGAAGTCATTCGACCTGACCGTTGAAACTTTTTTTTTCTTCGTGTTTTCTCGAGAGGCGACGCGGATTGATACGGAATCCTTAGGTGTGTGTGTGTGGAGAGAAACGTACAAACGGCACGGCGCGTTGCTCCAGGACGTCGATGCTGGATTGTTGGAAACGTATATGAACCTATTTCAAAGTTTTGCGTGTTTTTTTTGGTGGCGCTTTTGTTCTGAGTGAACGAGGCTCAGTGACTCGACTCACACACTGACTCGATTCACTCATTCTACCCCAGTCAGTGTCTCGATTCACGCCTTCTACTATAGTCAGTGATTCGACTCACTCACTGATTCGATTCACTCATTAGAATCTTCCATCACATCTACAAGTTTGACTCGTGCAAACACTTTCCAGTGAGTTGGATTTCACAGCGTAGTCATGGACAAGATGGATTTCCTTTCTGAGGATTACTGCTGAAAGAAATCCTGGAGGTTCTTTTTTATTTTTTTTTATGTTTCTGCCATTAAATGTTAATGAACTGAGCCGACACGTTGTTGCTTGAGCAAACTACAGTTTGTGATCGCGCAAAATTTTTGGATTGGGTTTAGTTCACAAGTAAATACACAAACGCCACGAGCCAACATGCCGCAACTAAACGGAGGTGGTGGAGACGAGCTCGGGGCGAACGACGAGATGATCTCATTTAAAGACGAGGGCGAGCAGGAGGAGAAAACCGCCGAGAGCGCGTCCGCCGAGCGGGACTTGGACGACGTCAAGTCGTCGCTGGTAAACGAGTCGGAGAACAACAGCAGCTCGTCGGATTCGGAGGTCTGTCTGAGAAAGGGTTCTAACCGCTAAAATACGCACAACTTCACTAATTAACAGTGGAACCGTCAAGGGCTCGGAAAACTTGTGTACTAATATGACGTAGTACCCAATTTCGTAATGCGGTAGTACGCCAGTGCGTTGCCATGGTGACCTTTCCCCGTTCTAATCTATCTCGATATTCGGGATTACATTTCTAAATGTTTTCAGATTGTAATCCATAAAAAATAATAACATTAAACCAGTTATAATTAAAAACTATACAGTATAACGGAATGGTACAAACTTTAATAATTAATAAAACAAACTTAAATAATTATACGTTTAATAGTTTATTTGGAATCGTTATTTAAATATTTAAACCCAGAAATTGTTCACAGTACATGGTTTCCACAGGGTCTTACAATGTCTATAACTTTAAACGTTATCTTAAGAAGTCTAGTAAAATATAATTTAGTTAAGTCTTAAATGTTTAGTTAATTGCTGACAAGTCCAATATAAAGTTATTTCTGTGTTTCTGGGGGATACCGGTGTTGGTACATGGTGATTGAACTACAAAATCCCATGATGACTGGCGGCGAAAATTGCCCTGTTTGAGAACATGCTACAGGGACACTAGGTCTTATGTGGCTAAGTTACAATGCATGGAGGTGTCTCACAGGTTTCACTCACGGAGGAACTCATGGCATCTTGTGGGTTGAGCCCAGTGAAAACACTGTCTCTTTTTGGAAGAAGAGCGCTTAAGATTAGCTTTCCCAACTCAAAACCCTTGAAACAGAGATTTGTAATGTTACTTGGGTTGAGAATGTAACTATTTAGATGATCTGTTCTATAACTAAATTAATCCTATGATTCTGGGACCATTAGTGACCTTTGGTTATGTGAAAGTTGCTATATAAGTTGGACTTATTATTAATATGCCATGTCAGTCTTAAATTTCACTGAAAATGTTTTTAAAATGTCTTAAATTGAACTCACTGAACCCCGAAAGAATGTTGCAGTAATCAGATTGCAAATGTTGCTCATTGGCAATGATTTATGCTTAAAGTTTGTCAGCTCTTTTGACTAATCTTGGGCCCCAAGCATTTACCTCTTTGTGTACATGAAGGTGTGATAGAAGTGTGTTATCTTTTCTAGCCGGCCGAGAGACGCCCTCAAGCTCGATCCGAAGTCGATAGTTACGAAAAAGCCAGGGAGTGTTTTAACGAAGGTAAGATAAACATGATCATTTTTTCCTTTGATTTAAAGGGTTTGTTGGCAACTTGGTTAATAATTCTTCCTCTCTTCCTCCTACAAAGTTCTCAGGAGACAACAGGATGCAGGGGGCTTGTTTAAGAGCCCGCACTACCCGGGTTACCCTTTCCTCATGCTCCCGGATCTGGCCAGCCCGTATTTACCCAACGGAGCTCTGTCTCCAACCGCCAGAACCGTGAGTACCCCCTTACACATACTCCTTTGGTTCAAAACCAGCTTGTCATCGCTTTGCACTTTTAATGAGCCCACATCTCACACACACACATTTTCTAGTCACCTGTGTTACTATGTTAAAGCTGGTGGTCATGTTTTCTTTTAATTTTCTGTGAATATTAGGAATATAAAGTGCACCTCTGATTTTTCTGTTATATACATGTATGTACACACACACACACACACCTTGTAGAGGACATTTTGTACAACACATTGTGTGTATATCTAAATTTGTATGTTTTATTTGATACAGATTGATTGCAATGAGCTATAAAACACTTCTGCTAAAGGGGGTGTGGCCAATCATGGTCATCTGGTCATAATAATAATACTAGTAATTATTATTATTATAAGATTCTGGTATGCTTGATCGCCATGTGAGAAATTCGCTATGTACATTGAGATAAGATCTAAAAGAGTAAAGTTGGAATTAAAGGAAGTTATAATAATTATTATTATGCTACACATGGTTGCACAACTGACACCCCCATCCACTACACGTGCAGCAGTCTTGCTAAAGCACGTCTGTGAGTTCGTCCTGACTCCATGTTCTATAATCTCTTCAGATTTATTAGCAGGCCGCTGTCTCCGTCTTTGCTATTCTTCTGCCAGTCTTCGTCTCGGTGTGTTTCTTTTTCTCTTGTGTGTGTTGCTGAACTGTTTGGGAAAAGGATTGTGCCAACACTATGGCGATTCATATAATTAAACAGCTCTTGTTTGCTTGTTTTTTTCCCCCAAAATTTAATTAAAGAACTGAGGTGAGCTGGAGAAGGTGAATTTCTGCTACGTGAACAACACCGATTCATTTGGGTGAAGACTATTAGCTTGTAAATGGCAGCTCTGTTTGTTTGTCACGTTACACTGAACGAGTTAAGTGTTAATGCTATCCCTGCATTATAGTTTCAATTATATTAATCCTTTATATACACACTCTCCAGCCAATTTATTAGGTTCAGTTGCTCGTTAACACCTATATATAATCAGCCAATCACACGGCCGAAACGCTTTGCGCATAGTCATGTGAAGGTGGTCAAGTTAACTTACTTGCAAACCGGTTCAATGTAATATAGTACACATACGAGAAGTGCTGCATATAACCACTGATCTACTGAGATTTTCACATGCCACCATCTCTAGTGTTTACAGAAAAAGAGAAAATATCCAGTGAAGGACAGTGGTGTGGATGAAAACGGAGAATGGACAGACTGGTTTGAGATGATGATAGAAAGACAACAATAACTCGCATTACTACTTATTATAACCAAGAAATATAAAATACCCTCTTCATTGAATTAAGACAGATCTAAAGGGAAAAGAGGGACCAACCTTTTACTAGGAAGGTGTATCTAATGAAGTGGCTGGAAAGTATGTATTTTTGTTCACTTCTGAATTGTGTCCAACTAGAAAGAAAAACAAAACAAACTTCAGATTTATTTTTTCCTGGTTCGAGCGTTGTTTTCTCTGTCTTTTGGTGACTGCATGTGATTGTATTCGTGCTTGACTGTTTTTGTCCTGTTTTGTAAGGCATGATGTTTGTGAAACCTCAGATGCCTCATTTGTGTGAGTTTTAGTGTCCTGTTCTGGGAAAGTTGACCAGTCCCTTTTTTTAGCTTGTGCACTGGCTTCTTTCAGAGTTGCTCGCAAAAGAACTCGGTGGGCATTTGTGTCACGAGGAAAAAAAAAGGAAAAAAGTTTTGCTTTCTGCTCAAGTAAAGCCTTCTTTCTTTCTTTTTTTTTTAAACGTAAACTGCAAACCATTTCTTTTAAACCTCTGGGTTTCGCCACTGTTTATTCCAAAAAAACCACAAATCCCTCTTCTTGCCCTGAATCCCAAATGCATTTTGATTGGAAGCAGCCAAGCATTTGACTGAAAAGTAGCACAACCCCCCCCTTCCCCCTCCCCACTCCTCCTCCTCCTTCTACTTTTTTGTTGCCAAACTCTTTCTCCTGCATTTTTTCTTTTTAGCTCTCCTTATTCTGTTTCTATCTCTCTCCCCCTCCTCTCTCTCGCCCATTCCTCTCCATACAATTACGCAGGCGTTAGGCGAGCATTGTTATTCCGAGGAGGTGCTTGATGGCTTCATTGCTTTGCTCTGTAGGCCCTCATTAGCCTAATGGCCTCTCCTTACGCTCATGCTGCATACCTTTACAGAGATCCTCTTTTGTTTCTTGCATATACAAGGCTTTTTTTATGTAATCTCTATCAACACCTCTTCGTTCTTTTTGCTTCTTGTTTTCTCCACTCTACGACCTTTACATACTCTGCTAATATACTGCGTTTCGGTACAGAATTTTATTTTATTTTTTCTAAAAAGTCTTGTTACACAGTTTTTATGTAAATCTCCACCGACGTACTATATTGTACTTTATATCACTCCTTCTCCATCCTGTTTTACTTCAACATACTTGTCCCAAAACTCGACCTTTTTGGACAGTACTGAAATAAAGGCACAACTATAACCTGGAAATAAGAACTATATAAACTATAATCTACTTCCTGTCATAAGTACGGCCGGAAGGGTAAAAAAACCAAACAAACTTCAGCATGCTTATTCTTATTTTAGTTTATTTTAGCCTTCAGAACTGTCCATTCTCCTCTGACCTCTCACATCCACATCAACTGTGTGTTCTTTCTAAAGACTAATAATAATAATAATAATAATTAATATTTAGGGCCTCTTTCGAGTGAATTTCCCTGTGTGTGTGTGTGTGTATTCTGTTATGAATTTTGATGTTGGACATATTTGAGAAGTTTAATCAAACATTACAGTTGTGGTGTTTTTTTGATGAAGAATGTTTTATTTTAATGATTATGAAAGAATATATTTTTATATTTATTGTGCTTTTTGTTATTTTGTTTTATGTTAAAATTCCCCTCACTGGAGATTGAGTAAGCAGTCACATAATCACATTAACCAAGTCTATTATATTTAGCCCACAGTGCAAGTCATGGGAGACGTGTACCTGTCCGCAGGGCGAATAAGCTTAACCCGTCAATCGACGCCTTTAGCGTCTCAGCTTATTACTATTCTTTTTTTTTTTTTTCCAGTGACTGATTCTTAGCTTCGACTAGCCGGCATTCTTTACATATTTATTCACCGGGTCTTAAGCCCATGCCATGCCCAATGACAGACAGCTACAGCTGTCAAAATCCCACCAGGACCTTTGCAAACAAACCAAATCTGTCTTCATCTCAATTATTCACCCTCACCACCTTCTCAAACAAGTTTTAAAACTCGAGCACAAACACATCCTGTTTGCCATCGGATAAACCCTTAGTCTGTTTTTACTCTTCCAGAATACAAGCAAGAGTTCAGTTTGTTCTCAGGGATCAGTCTTGGTTTGATTTGTGATGGTTGACGGGAAGACTTTTTTTCCCCATCAAGTCTAACGGCAGCTCGGATTTTACGGCGTGTTTACTTATATATATATATCTTGACGTGTGTGTGTGTGTATATATCTTTGGGACATCCAGAGAAATCCTTTTTGGTGTTTATTATGTATAAGCAAGAAAGAGGAGCATCTTGGTTCAAGTAAAGAATCGAGGCAACATGGCTGCCAGCGACTGGGACGGAGAATATATTTGCTGTAAACAATTAATCTCCGGAATAAACAAATCAGGATTTAAACAAGTATATGGATTCAAGCTCAATCCAGTAATAAACTCAGTTTGTCATGTCCCAGAATGCAACTAGCCCATGTGCTGCATTATTAAACGCAAGTATGTGTGAACCCCAGTGTGCATAGCTCGAAGTGTTAGTGTATGTTTCCTTGCATGAAGTATGTTTTGGGCCCAAGACAGACATAAAATACTCTCCAAGTAAAAACTTTTGCACGTAGTTAGTGATAACGCTTCACAACAAGAAGGTCTCGGGTTTCATCCCTTGCGAGGGACGCCCCGTTAAATCTAAATATATAAATCTAAATATGTACATAAGCCACAACAAGCTATAACTATAGCTAAACATGATTGGTAAGTTTTGATGATGTCATTGTCGTACATCGTCTTGTCTTACTTGGCTGCACAAATGTGGCATGGGGATAAGCTGACTGAGCATCTCAATTACATGTCAATTGTTGCAGTACCGGGGAGTCTACGTCTGCTTCTGAAGCTCCTGTTTTTTTCCTAACTCTTCTATCCAGGGTCGTCCCATAGCTCCTGTCCACCTTTTTGTCAGTTATTTAGATATTATTATATTCTTTTTCTTACAGCATGATGTCACATGTCTGAGTTTTTTTACCAAACTTAAAAACTTGACAGGTGACATCAAACTTCTGCAGACTTTATCCCTCATCCTTCTGTGGTGGCGAGGGTCTAGTGCGGTGCAGGTGCGGGTCCAAGTATACATTCAGCAAATGAACAGGAACAACCCTAGACAAGGCGCCAATCTTTCATAGGGCCACATACACATTTACACAATAAGGCCCCTTTAGAGAAATGGGGAGAACATGCAAAGTCCACAGAGAAATGTTCCAGAGTCATCCCACCTGGGGATCGAACCCGAGTCCTTCTTGCTGTGAGGCGACAGCACTACCACTGCAATAATAATGCAGTGATTGATCAATGCATTCAGTGAGGAGAATAATCCACAAAGTATTGTAACTCTAAAACCAACTTCATGTGGATAACAGTCGTCTTGCGAATGAAACGGGGATCAGTTTCTCAGAACCGGAAGTGCACTTAAACTATTCTCATGTTTATATTGAGACGTACACTTGAACAAATGGTAAATGGTAGTACACTTGCACCAGTTGTGCTATAGTCAGGTGTGTAACCGGGAACATGCTGGTAATGTGTTCCTAAGTTGTACTACGCTGTTCTATATTAAAGAATATATTATATAATGGAATTCAACAGCAGAACATGTAAACGGCACACGGAAGGACGCTGGAATTGCCAGGCTGGGAATTGCTTGGATGAATTTAGCTCGTTTAAGAAATGCATAAACAAATATGAAGTGCTCTGTACATGTAATCCAACATGTTATGCCTGCGGGGCTGATGTGTGTTATGTGGCGGGCGAGAGATGGTCAAATGCTGCTGATTGTTGGTAGAACAGGGACGAAATCAACCGGGATAGGGATTAAAATCAGTCTTGTGCCGACCTCTATCTCAGACAGACCATATTCACTATGTAAAAATAAAACTCCCGCATCAGTGTGCACAGACAGTTTATACACTGAGAGACATTTTTACTCTTGAGTAGGCGATGAAATAAGATCGAATGGGACGGGGGAGACGAACTGAAAGGCTGCGGTGTATGAGAGTTTGGAATACCTGTGGGAGTTTGAGCAGGAATGTAAACATTTGAGGCGTTAAAAGAAAAAGGCCATTATTCAAGCGTAACCTCTGCTCCAGAGTCGCGTCGAGACGCTTCATAGCGCTTTGAGTTTGAATACTCTTCATGAAAGCTTGGTGGTGTTTGTGGATGTTTCCGCGTACATGTGTGCAACATTAAATGTTTTTGAATGGTTTTTGATTATAAAGCAGGTGGTGTATGTGTGAATGCTTTTAGCGCCATCCCATAATTTCTGTCGTCTGTCTTGTTTTTCCTCTAAGCCACAGACAAAGTCTATTGACTTGTGCTTAAAGTTTTATGAATCATTTGAGTCATTGAATAATTTTTGGAAATGGCGTGTAAACGAATCACTTTTAGCACCCAGATATAAGTGGCGACATTCCAAGACCCGCCCCAAGTGACTCACTGGTTTACTAGAAGCAGTCTTTCATTCACAAAGGCTCAAGATTGTTTATGTTGTCAAACTTAACCCTTATAAAGAAAGGCTTTAAAAAGATGTAGCGAGACACGCAGCCATTCAGAATAAAAGATTCAACTCTGAGGATTTGTGCTTATTGAAAAGACACAAAAATTCCGAGAGTAGATTATGCAAGACGTGTTCCTGCTCTGGTGAATAACTGGAAATCGGTATGGAACTCAACACTTGTGGGTGTGCTGCTTTTGGAAAATAATGAAGTGACTATAAAGAGAATATGGGGTTATACAGTGTGTTACTGATTGATTCATTTATTATATTTTGGTTTGTGATTTTCACTTGATCTTCTGATTTTCTTACTTGGGAACTCTGTCTGTTGGAATGGCCGGGGCAAAAGAAAAAATTAAAGGGCACATGCTGTACGGCATGGGGTGTGTATAAAGCTGGCACAAGGGCACTCCTACCCACTTTAAGTTCACGAGCGATTTATAAGTAAACCCAGTGTCTCTTTGTTGTATATAAAAACGATAACGTGCGACCACCTTCGATTCATCAGAGCCGACATTTTATATATATATATATATGCCGACACCAGTCGAGTTCTGGGACCGGGGAATTCCATAAAGCCATGCAAGGAATTACTTTAGAAGAATGCAGCTTTTATAGTTTAGCTCAGAAGATACGAGTGCATACTTTTCGACGAGTGGCTATTTCACCTACTTAGGAACGTGTTTAACCGCAGTGCACCGGCGCCCGCATTTACAAACAAACTCCGGGAGCTGTGTTTAGTCTGCAGCACTTTGGGAGGACGGGCCGAATCCTCAAGTCGTTGTACTCTTCTGTGAGTCGTCACACTATAAGTTTAAACACCGGTGGCCCGAATAAAGAACTGTTGTATGTAGAATGAATATCTGTTTATTCGGTTTTATTTGGGTTTGTTTGCCGTAAGTGTTTATCCCACACTTCCTGTTTAGATTTAATCCCCAAAAAACCTACTGCACCCTTCTCCAGTCCTCTGCGTTTAATATTAAATATTTATCTAGTTTTTACTCCACTTAATCCACACTGGGTTGTGGGCCAGCCTTTGCCCACTCTGCAACTCTGAACCATTGTAGGGCACACATGCAGCGTCACAATCACACACATTCCCAACTTAAGTGACACTTTGTGGACACCAATAAACCTAGCATGCTTGTCTTTGGAATGTGGTGGGAAACCGGAGCACCCAGATAAACCCCCCCACAAACACAGGGAGAACATGCATACTCCATGCAGAAATTCGCCATATCTCTCTTTCTCTCTCTCTCTCTCTCTGTCTCTCTCTCTCTCTCACACACACACACACACACACACACAATCTTGTGTAAACCACTTCATCTTTGACCCAAGACGTCACGCCAGGTGAATTATGGTATATTTCGGTTTTGGATAGTGTGCTGGTTATGCATATTAGAAAATCTCTCAAAGCTAGTATGATATCTTGGAAAATTGTTGCATACTGCATGATGAGTACTAGCTATTCGGACATACTACATGGTTCCATATTCTAGATTTACACACTAACTAGTGTGTAAGTGTGACATTCAGACGCAGCCTCTGTTTGCCTTAGAGACTTTTATTTTGAAAGGATGAGAGTCTGGAGGAGTGTTGTTTTTTCTTTCCCTTAAGACACATCAGCACTTACTTCCGCACATGTGAAGATGCCACGAATATTCTGTAACTCCTGTTAGGATTTATTAATCTGAATACAAATATAATACTCTACAAACCTGGAATTGCCGAAACAAAACCCCAACCTTAGAACCTTTAAACGTTTCAGTTCAATACACACTCTTACAGAATATGAGATTAAAACTTTTCTAAACAACCTGAACAAAGAACAATATTTATGTGAGCGAAATGTGTACTTGGTAAAAACTTATTATATAATTATACTAATAATACTCTTAATAGTAATATTCAGGGCCTCTTTCGAAAGATCCATCTCCATTTTTCTCTGTTCACCTTAACCCAGATTGTGATTAAGGGTATCTATACCTAATGTTCTGACACAGAGCAGTTCCAGTGTAAGCTTGGCGCTGATGCAAATAGGCTGGAATCAGTGTTAGCTTAACAATTAAAGCCTTGAGTAAATCCTGGAGCCTTCCTTAACTCAGGGGCACAGAATGCAAACAGTTGCCCGTGTTCTCTGTGTGTAGAAGTCTGTGGAAAAGAAAAAGCAAGCTTGGGGCTCTCACAGCTGCCCATGTTGGTTTTTAATTTTTTTGCACAGATCATATGCCCCTTTCATATCTTGTAGATATCAGCACCAGGAGCCCAGAGTTGCTGCCATCACATAGCAGAAGGACAAGGGTGCGAGATCCATCTCTTCTTCAGGGGCGATAAGACCTCTCGGTCTTGATTGATTGCACACCCTGTAAACCCCCTTCCTTATTCT
>JAOUQT010000032.1:441549-484395 GCA_025769995.1 Xyliphius kryptos
GATGTTCCTGATGTTCTACAGAATGAATCTGCAGGAACGGACAGTTTTAGTGACCTGATCTGAAAATTTAAGATGATGGTCATTGAGAAACCAAGATTACGGAGCGAGTCGGTTGAAGAGATTGTGGAACGGTCAGTTTGGAGGGTCAGATCATGATGAATTGTGGGTTTAGCTGGATTATAAATTCTCTGCTGGTCAGGAGCATCCCAGAACAGGTATAATCTGGGTGGTGGATTGTTTATTGTCCGGTCTGCAGGGACAATGATGCGGTGAGGGGGTTTTAGTGCAGCAGTGATGCTGGGAAAGGATATACCACTATATTACTATTGGGGTCCTGACCATAGAACAGAGCAAAGCGTACACAGTATGTACCGTAGAACACAAACAGATGGACTACAGTCTGCACTTATAGAACTACAAAGTCCATCTGTTTGGTACCACATATTTAGAATCCAGTGAAGTGAAATTAGGGTTTAATTTCTCCCAAAATCCCAGCTTGCGTTAATTATTTATATCATTTTACCCATCTCAATCGAGGTGCTGAGCATTCTGGTCCTTTTCAGTTGAAGCTCATTCGCAGCGTTGGTTCAGATCCAACCTTCATCCCACTGCGTCTCGCTTCATAAGAACCAGGAGACTTCAATGCACTGCTAATCTCCTGTACTGTTGGGGGTCAACCTCACACCCCGATCCATCCCGCCGAGTCCTTTTTTTGGGATTCACACACACAGCAGCATTACCTAAGCATTTATGTCCGACTGATGAGCTGGAGTCAGCTGAATACCCATCACTGTTTATATCAGGGTCACCGAGTCACAGGAAACAGAGCACCCGGGGGGTGGAAGTACAGCGCTGTGTGTGTGTGTGTGTGTGTGTGTGTGTGTGTGTGTGTGTGTGTGTGTGTGTGTGTGTGTGTGTGTGTGAGGGGGATTTTCCATTGTATTCTGTTTGTTACATTAATTTTTGAGTTTTTCGCTTCTAAATAGCGTCATGAGGTAGATGTAGATTTTTGTGGTTGAGCAGCTGCACGTCGCACACATGCATCATTCCAAGACTTGACTGCCTGGGTGAAAAACATTCCAACACTGGACCCTTGGGTTCCATCAGTTACTCCTCTACTGAAAAATCTCATCCAGGCTCACTGTCCTAAACGGACTGTGTCTGCAAAGACAGAGGAACTCGTTTCAGGTTCTTTTGGAGGTTTGGAGTGTGTTATGCGGTTTGTCTGATGTGGTTCAATAATTAGGATCCATTTGATTTTTCTCCAAAATGTTGCTCCAGGAGGTTTACACTGCCGCATGAAACAAACATTCGTTAGCCGTTCATTGGTAGTCTCACAAATTAAGTTATAACATGTTTTCCTTAAACTTCATTTCTCCAGGGACCATTTATATGAGCAGAAATCAACCGAAAGCCCCCTCATGTATGACAGCTCTATTTATCAGCTCTCTTTGCTCTGTAAGCACCTGGAGCCAAATCATTTGCTTTGTCTTTCTTTCTGTAGAACAGGGCTAATAATGCTACATGCTAGCTTTGATATTGTTTGGTTAGTTTACTCTTTTAACTTTGTGTGCATCTTGAAAAAAAAGGAAAACCACAAAGTGATACGAGAGCCATAGCTTCGCCTTGGTGTCTAACACATGCGCACTAGCATTAGCTTACATGTAGCAGTATTAGATTTTTGACTCTTGAAGCACCTCATAATTCAGGGGATCCAGTGAAATTTTGAAGAAATATATAGACAGAAGAACACGTATCAGGTTCTGAAGATATTTATTCACCACAGAACGTGAGGGAGGTGTTTGGAAAATAAAATAAAATAAAATAAATCTTACTTTGTTTACATTGAAATTCTGACACTATGCTGTATTGATTGTGATAGTTTGGGGAGCATCCTTTACGGTTGCTCAAAATAAGAACCATTATGAAATAGGGTGGAGAAGCTCCGACCTCAACCACTGAGTTAATTGGAACACTGACTCCAAGCCAAGGCTTATCACCCAACACCGCCGCCTGACTGCACTAATGCGCTCGTGGCTGAATGGATGTGAATTCCTGAGGTCGTGTTCCAAAATGAAGAGGTAAGTTTTCCCATAACATTCGGGGGAGTGGGAGCAATTCACTTTTGTGGAATAGGATCTGTAATATTGCTGTTTATAACCCCATGACCATAAAGAATAAAGTGTTAGCGTTGAATATAGTAATGTTAATTTGACTGTGGCAGCAGATTAAGAGTTCTCGTGTGTATAGTCGTGCTGAGAGTCATGACTTTTCCTGAGGTCATGCAGAACCTGGCAATGTGCAGTACTTGATGTCACTGCCAGATTAAAAAAAAACTAATAAATCCTGCAAAACACAAAGTTATGCAAATTTAGACTTTTTACAGCAGTAGTTTAGCCAAAGTTTACATTTGCATAGTTTACCTGCTACGAGTTGGATAGATCAGGGCGAGTCTGCAGTTAGTACTTTAAAAACTTACTTTTTTGTGGGCTGTCTAATTTTGGTCTGTTTGTCTTCTGAAGCTTTGCCAGTGCTTGTGGGGGGAGGGGGGAGATACCTGGAGTGGACATCAGTTCATCACACATGGACAAACACATGTACAAGCATCAAGTATGTAGACATGCTTTTAGGACTTTTTAGGAAAGGTCCATTTTCTGCCCTAGTGCACAGAGGTACATTGAATGAGTTTGGGGTGAAAGAGCCTGAATGACAGACTCAGAGCCCTGACTTTATTCTCATCCAACTTCAGTCTCTGACCACACAAATACTTTTCTGGATAAATAGTCAAATATTCACACAGACACACTAACAAAATCCCACATATACTGCCTTTTTGACAGGACCATCCTTAAATGGTATGTAATGAAACCTGCCGTACATTTGTTTTTTCTAGACCCAGGAAGAACATACAAACTCCACACCAAGACTAAAAATCAAACCTGGGACCTTCTTGCTGGGATGCTCGCCAAATGCCAAATGTTTGCAAGTGCTACTAATGATAAAGCAATAAGCAACCCCCTTCAGAAAAGCTCTAGCTTTAACACACAAACTTGTCTTGCAGGATCCTGAGTCCAATTTAATGCATCAGTAACGTGGTGCAGACACTCCGAATCCCCCGGATCTGAGCTAAGAACAATCAGCTCCTCAAAAAGCTAATGACCCACATACACTAATCACCTCAAACAAACACTCCATCAGAGGTGCTCAGACATGTTCACCGGGCAGCGCAGGCTTGCAGGACTTAGGAAGATGTGTGTGAATCAGACTCAGGAGAGACGTTCCCCCCGCCCCCACACACACACACACATACAATACACACAACCAAATGTGTTCAGACGGGTGGTTGCACACTTTTTAATGGTGAAAACAGACTTTAGTCCATCACCTCAACCTGGGACAATACAAAGAATATTATCCTCATGATTACCTCCATCCTCTCATTACACGTAACACCTAAAAAAATATGATGACTTTCTATTATAAGTAGAATGTTCTAGTGGAAAATAGGCTGTAGAATGAGACATATAATGCTGCTTCACTTTTACCTTAATGAACTCACACCATAAATCTATTCAAGCTGTTTGTACTATATAGATAAAATCCCAATGAGTTTAACAGCCACCATTAGACTTTCATTACATCTATGTAAGGAGTTTTGTTTGACAGCTTAATAACCAAGTGACTTTTGCGAGACGGCAGGAAATAGATCAGGGTGAAAATCATCTTAATTTTGGGGTTTGGACTCTACTTTGAGTGTGAAACGGTCACTGAGGGTTTCATTTTTTTAAGTAGAATATCCGTACCGTAATCTGTTGTTGTGGGTGTGCCTTATTACCATAGAACTATAGACAAGAACATATGATAGTTGCAGGCTTGTGGTTAAGGAACAAATGTTGAAACCTCAAGGTCCCTGGTTTGATTCCCACCAAGTACTATGGCTGAAGTGCCCTTAATTAAGGGACCAAAGCCCAATCGCTGCCCAGACGGTGTGTACCGCTTCGGGTACATGTGCGTCCTCCACTTCAGATACATGTGCTTACTTTACTCAATGTGTGGATATGTTTCTGTTTAACTGCAGGGATGTGTTAAATGTGGACTAATTGCTCATTTTGTAAGTAGAGTTGCAAATGGATAATGGTGATACATGATGTTTGGTTTTTATGACGTTGTTGATAATAAGTTAACGTCTTCAACGTGGTCCCATCTCATTGTTTCGGACCCATTGGGATTTACCATTACAAACGGAACTGATGCAGTTAGTTATCATGGCATTTTTACATTTATAAAGAAAAAACTTTCTTTTTTTAAAGAGATGGTTCAACTATAAAGTACTACATAGTTTAAATGAAGCATCAGAAAGAAAGTAGTGAGACTGTAAGCGCCTCAGAGAGATTACACAAGAAACAGAGTAGTTTATTATGCAGCACCTTTGTGTATCTGTGTCAGTATGTGTGTGTGTGGGCCCTGGATGCCTCTCGGTGGGAGGTTTAGGGATCTTAGATAATTCTGTCACATTGATATGAGTAAAGCCTTTCGAACAGACTTGCCTTATCCTTATTACAGCACCACTTTAGACTACTGGACAACACACACACACACACACAAACACACACACACACACAGCAGGGACCTGCAATTACTGAAGCACCGTGTCATTACAGACTTATACAGCATGCTATTATCACACCCTTAAAGACAGCAGGAGGAGGAGGAAGGCATCGGACCTGGAGCCACCACAAGATAAACGGCTGCCAGAGTCCACTCGGTTTATAAAGTGGAAGTAAAGCCACAGCATTTCGGTAGCAGTGCTTTATTAGAAGTGGACATAATCCTTCTGATTAAAATGATCACCATGAAATGGGCCCCTACTCCTATTCAATTAGTCAAAGCAGTAAAAGAAAAGGGGTGGGGAGCAGGGCATTTCCATTGATGGTCATGCCCTAGTTGTTCTTTTGTGATCTGTGGAGATGGAGGGGGTTCCTATACGACACATGAAGCAAACCATCTGGGAAAAGGGATGACATCATCAATCTTTGCCAGGCAAGGCAAGGAAGAAAAAAGTCACAAAGTTGGAGTCTTGCACATTAAAGTAATCCAATATTTCGTTGTTTTTTATAAATATAATCATTGTAAACACCTTGTTTTGGCAACCCTGCGTTCAGGTTTTGGTTCTCTGTTATTTTTCTTTAATGCTCTTTTTTCAATGATTCCATCAGTCCATTAACAAACTTTCCATGAATGTACGAATGTATGTGTATTTATAGTCGAAAAGCACACTGCAATGTGTTTTTGTGAGGAAATACACGAACTGAGGCAAAAGCCAACATGAGACTCACTGAACAAACTGTTCCTTTAAAGCACATCTGCCGGAATAACGAGTCGCCCCGCCGAATCGATTCCTGATTATAGAGCACTTGATTCGTATTGATTCATCAGCGTCTGAGAAGAAAAAATGCTTGAAATAGCAGGAAGGTTTTAAAAACATGTTAAAATGGATAAACGGGTCGCTACACAAACCAGTCTTAAGCAGACAGTTGAATAACTTATAGACTTATAAACTTATAAACTTTCAAATGTTTTTTTATGTTTTTGATTCAGTCGTAACGACGAATCGATACGACTGACTAATCAGCCTCCTGTGAGTGTTGGAAGGATTAGAGGATGATTTACACAAACTGTGCAACAACTGATGACTTACTGTCTCTGATTTACGTTTACAAGGTGGCGCAATAGGGTGGATGTTATTAAGTGTACACTAAGTGGATACAGGTTTCTAAGCTCGAGCAGCAAAACTGTATGATCCACTCGAATCTGTGCAACTACATGGTAATTAGAACTGATAAAATAGAGGATTGCAGAAACAAGGAGACATACATAATAAAGCAGTTTAAATTTACACCACTATCAATCAGAAGGTTAAGGATTCAAATCCCAGGTCCACCAAAGTTCCCGATGTGGGTCCTTGAGCAAGACCCTTAACCCACATTGCCCTAGGGTGCTGTATCAACCCTGTGTTCTGATTCCAACCAAGTTGGGATACTTGTAAGTCACTTCGGATAAAAGTGTCCAAAATGTAATTTACCTGACTGTTTGAAAACAGCCTGCTTTTTTATGTATTTACTATGCTGCAGAGTACAGTTTTGCATTTTTTTTTTTACAGTTTTATTCATTTGTTCATTCATTATCTTAATCCTCTATAAGGTTCTCGTGGGAAGAGGAGGGGAGAGTGTTCCACATGCCCATCCAGTGGAGAACGTCTAGGGCACTGGGCAAATACACCCAGGACAGGGCGCCAAGTTAATCGCTGGGCATACACTCACACAGACTATATGGGCAATTTAAAGCAACCAATTTACCTTGAATTTATGTTTTTGGACTGTGGGAGAATTAGGATTCAAACCAGGAATCCCCAACGCTGAGCCACTGTGTGGCCCTGCACTTAGTTTATTATAGAGAATTTGATAAAGGGCTTAAAGGAAATAAGAATATCTTTGCAAGTTACATGGCTTTTTGAATAAGGCCTCTTTTTTGTTTATCTTTATTATGCTGGAAAGTACACATTATTTTGCACTTAGTTTAATATGGAGAATTTTAATTTGATAAAGTTTATATGGATGTGGGCAGCACGGTGGCTTAGTGGTTAGCACGTTTGCCTCTCAGCGCTGGGGATTCCCGGTTCGAATATCAATCTGGGTGTTTTCATGTTCTCCTCATATCTATGTGGGTTTTCACCGAGTTCTCTGGTTTCCTCCCACAGTTGAAAATCATGGATTCCAGGTAAATCGGCAAATTGTCCCCATAGTTAGTGTCCCCCCCAATTAAGCCCGGTAGAGGGTGCGGGTTGTGTCAGAAATGGCATCTGATGTAAAATACTTTGCCAAGTCCAACATGCCAGTTTATCATTGTGGTGACCCATGAATAATAAAGGGTGAAAGCTGAAAGAAGAAGTAGGAGTTTATGTGGATTTGGATTTTTTTTGCAATTTACATAACTTTTTGAAAAAGCCTTGTTTTGGGGCTTCAGAATTAAGTTTTGCAGTTTGGTGTCAAAAATAAATTTAATTTACATGAGATTATCAATTCTTTACTTTGGAATGAAATAAATCGTTCAGAATAGTCGATGAAACAGTCGACAGCTGAATCGCTAGAGACGTAGTGCTTAGTGGTAGCACTTCTCGGTTCCCTGTAGTTCGTGTAAATGACTCGCTCGGAATGAACCGGTTCGCTGAGGAGTCGAGTTGGTTTGCAGACTCCGCCTCTGTTCAGTGATCTACGCGCGCTGATCTCCCTGACCTGCAGCTTCGGACGCAGCTCTTCGCTCGCGCTCGGCTCTTCTGTTTTTAACTCTTTAAAGCTTTAAAGCACAGACAGCATGCTGTTCCTGCGCACTGGCGCGGCGAACGGACGGCTTCTGTGAGGGAGAGGTTTTTAGTAGAGAGGGAGAGGGAGGGAGAGAGGCTGAGGCGACGCGGCCGTTGAAACTTTTTGTTTGCAGATAACTGTTGATCTGTGCGCGGGTTACACATAGAAGATAAAGAAAAGTTCAGTTTACACAACTTTCACTTCTGGGGCGACCGTGGACTCATCCGCGCTGATCTAATAGCGTATCCATTTGTTCCTGCTCGTTTTTAAGGCTGTTTTTAGTCGCTTTTGTTCGCCGCGGACCGAACAACGAGGCTCCACTCATCCGTCTAAGGAAGAAGTTCTCCGTCGGCGTGTTCCGTTTCCAAACAGCTGGATTTGTCCTCACAGGATTCGGTTTAAGTGGGTCAAACTAGTCATGGACCAGCAGGATTTCGCTTCTGAGGATTACTCCTGACTCTCAGTGAGACTGCAGCGAGGTGACCACCGATTCTTCCATAACCCAAGCCCGAACCGTGCGGTGCAGAGCCGCGACCCTCCGGCCGAACAGACCCAGCGCGCACATTCAGGCCGATCGAGGCGAAGCAGCAGCCGCCAGCATGCCGCAGCTGAACGGCGGTGGAGGAGACGAGCTCGGGGCCAACGACGAAATGATCTCGTTTAAGGATGAAGGCGAACAGGAGGAAAAAACCGCCGAGAGTGTGTCTGCAGATAGAGACCTGGACGACGTGAAGTCCTCTTTAGTTAACGAGTCCGAAAACAACAGCAGCTCGTCAGATTCTGAGGTAAATGCACCAACTGTTCCAGACTCTGTTTTTTTCTCTCAGATATTTCTTGTTGTTATTATTATTATTGGGATTTTTCACACACTGGGCAGCCATCGCCATACGTCCTACAGACACCAAAACTTGGAGGTTTGGTGCTGCAGCTGTTCAGTAATTCTCAAAAAAGTTGGAGTTTTACATTCCGTTAGTCTGCTACATGCAATTGTAATTTATAAAAAAAATCTACAACTTCACACAAACATTCAGCACCAGTCCCCGAGGAGGGACTTAGATTTATTATGTCCAACTGGACTTTTTCATTCACTAGGCTGCTGTATTTATTAATAATTTTATTATTTTTATTATTTTTCTTGGGTATAACATGTTGGACAGCCAACACTGTAAGTCCTACAGACACCAAACTTGGGGGGTAGGAGCAGCTGGGGTGCTTTGTCCATAACAAAAATCACACCGATTCAAAAGCGCTACAAAACGCTTTTAGGCTTCTGACCAATTTTTCCCACAAATTACCTTTTTTTCCAGAATATCAGAGCCCATACAAGAAAGTTAGCAATTTTGACTCCTAAACCCACGCCCACTTTGTTATTATTTTGCTAATTATCAAAAATTGAAAAAAAAAAAAACCCTGTCTCAAAACTTAAAAACGCTCTCAAACATTCTACAACTTCACATTCAGCATCAGTCTATAAGGAGGGTGCTTACATTTGGTGTTCTTATGTCTTAAGGGGGGGGGGGGTTTACAACCGTTATATAACTAGACTTTTTCATTCATTTTTCATAATGTTTTTGTCAGTTATTTGTTTAAAGTACAAAATAATAACATAACTACACTTTAAAACTCGTCGTTTCAAGTTCCCTAAGTTTGAGTCCGTTAAAAAAAAAAAACTAGTGGGACGCGTCTCAAACTGCTAGCTAGTTCCCTAAATAACGCATTGTTAACGGATCGCTAAGTTATTGCCGCTTTACGATTTAAGGGCATAGGGCTTTATCATGGGGGATTGAAACTTGTTCGAACGCTTGTCTCCCGACAAATGCTGGACACATTTAAAGGCTGCGTCCCAAATCACATACTGTTTTACGGTTTTGTACTTCAAAATAAAGTTACCAAAGAGAACTCCGGGATACGTCTCAATTCACCAACGTTAGCTGGTAACTCTAAAGCTAAGATTGTTGCCTGAAGTCAAATTGTCTTATTTGTGTGGTTTAAAAAAAAGCCCTGACCTCAAAGACACCGCGTTCCCAAAAACACTTAGTTGTGCTTAATATGTGTAAAAATAGCAACTAGACTGTTTGGCAGTGCTAATTTACCAAAGGCTGTTATTTAGTAGGCCAGTGTGTGCTTAAGAGCTCTGGCACCTTGTTGACTCCTTATACTCACTCCCTCGGTTCTCGGAGCTAAACTACAAGTAAGAACTGAGGGTTTTTCAAAACTAGAAAATTCATGCTTTAACCTAAAAACAGACTCTTTATTCTACATCACAGTTGTATATTTAACCCGCCCTGTAACTCCCTGTTCCCCAAATATGTACCTTAAAATGAGTCTTAACATATTAAAATCTACTAGAACTGCTGATTATGGCACAGTAAACATTAAGAATACAAACCGGTGCATTATTTCCTTCTGTAGTCCATGCAAGTACTTGTCAAGGCTTGAGGCTGTGTCTCAAACCACATCATAATTTGCTGTTATTTAAG
This sequence comes from Xyliphius kryptos, assembly GCA_025769995.1. NCBI lineage: Eukaryota > Metazoa > Chordata > Actinopteri > Siluriformes > Aspredinidae > Xyliphius > Xyliphius kryptos. Next base: position 451,391 of record JAOUQT010000032.1, read on the forward strand.
ATTTGTGAGGTGAACCACACGCTGTCATTCCGACAGATGATCGTATATTATCCTACTATTGGTGCTAATGGTCCAAGCCCGAATGTGCCACACTTTCTTTGTGCTGTTTGTAACTAGTCATAATTGGTCAAGCAGGTTGTTGTACAAATGTAACCATCAGTGATATCTGTTAGGAGACTAAACAAGACACCCAGACGGACCTGCGCATTTTGGTTCTAGCCATAATAGTTTATAAATGTAATATCAGGTGTATTAATAGAAATGTTTACACAGTGTATAAAGTTTCAGGTTGACATCCAAACGTGCTGCACTTGTATGATGAGATTTGTCCACTTGCTGTGCGGTACAACTCAATCTTTGTGTTTTGTGTTTGACAGCCAACAGAGAGGCGTCCACAGCCGCGTCCTGACCTAGACAGCTATGAAAAGGCCAGGGAGTGTTTTAATGAAGGTAACTGCTTTCTTTCAATATCACGGTTCTAAATCATATTTCACTATACTAATTGTTCTCCCTATTGTTCTCCATTCTCCTCGTTCGTGTTTCAGCTTTAAGAAGACAGCAGGATGGAGGCTTGTTCAAGAGCCCGCACTACCCAGGCTACCCATTCCTCATGCTCCCGGAACTGGCCAGCCCCTATTTACCCAACGGCGCTCTGTCTCCCAGTGCCAGAACTGTGAGTATCCTTGAATAAACACTATATTTAGAGAGCCAGCACCTTTTAATGAGCCGACGCACACAAGTTGGTGAGGTTCGGCTGTGTTTCTTTTCCTAGCTGGTCTATTTAGACCTGAACGTCTATATTTTATTTGAAAAGATCTTTGCAAAAAAAAAAAACATACAGTAGTATAATATTCTTTAGTCGCGGGTCACGTGGGGGTTTCATGCTCAGAAGATCATCGCGCTTTAGGAGCTGTTACTTTGGAAACTTGTGCGATGCAGTCAGGATGCTTATTATGGCCTGTTGCATCCGTAGGCTGAGGTGCTGTCCTATTCTAAGTATTGTCACTTTTTTTTCCATTTGAACGTCTCTTGTGCTCGACTGTCAGCTTGGTGTTTGTGTGTGAAATGCCTGGGGGGTTGAGCTCACAGCCAGCATATTTGATTCGGAGCGGTCTTATGTTTGTCAGCAATTAGGGGTTCTGAGTTTGCTTTTTTCACTCTTGAGTGAAAATTAGATTAGTCTAGTTTGGGGTGGGGGTTAGGGCGTGTTGGTTGATAGAGGTTGGTGCCGAAGGTGATTTTCCACTGCACGTTTAGGAACCGACCCAAACTGGAGACGACTGAGCTTCATTATGAAACAGAAGACAACTGGAACCATTGTAGTGCTGTGTGTAAAATGCACAGTAACTGTGCTGTCATGAGAAATATCATGAATCTTGACAGATTCATGTTTGTACATTTATCCTTTAAGTAACTTTTACGTAAAACAGTGTTTGTAAATGATTTGGATTTGTAAATTCAGATGTGCAGGCTGACTCTGGATGTATTACGTCAATGTGCAGTAAAGGATTTGAATACCTGATTAAGTTTGAAGTCGTGCATAATAACTGGCCAGTAAAAAAAACACAATCAAGTCCTGTGTTTTTTTTTCGGTTGTAAATGTGTTTTGTGTGTGAGGTTTCAGGTCGGAATGTTTGTTAAAACCTCAAGGTTGTGTGTCCCTGATTTGTTTAGTTCTCGCTGACAACTTTGCAAGAGTATTCAGTGAGCATTCGTATTCGAACAAAGTCACATGTCCTATCCCTGTTTAAAAGGAACGAAGGGAAAAGTTTGGGTCTTTGCAAAACAGAGGCCTTTTTTTTCTTTTCTCCTAACGACGTGAACGGCAAACCATTTTTTTCCGGATCCACCGGGTTACTCCGCTATTTATTCCAAAGCCACAAATCCCCTCTCCTCGTCCTGAATCCCAATGTATTTTGATTGAAACCAGCCATGCATTTGACTGAAAAGCAGCCCATCCCCCTCCTCCGCCCTCCCTCCACTTCCTTCACCAAAACTTTTCCGTTTTTCTTAGCGGCCCTCGTTCCCTCCCTCCTTCCATACGCACTCACCCTCCCTTCACCGTCCCCTCCATTCAATTACCGAGGCGTTAGGGCCACATTGTTATTCAGAGGGGGTGCTTGATGGCTTCATTGCGCCGCTCCGTAGGCCCTCATTAGCGTAATGGCTGCTCCTTACGCACTAGGTGCATACCTTTGCAGAGATCCTCTTTTGTTTCTTGGCCTATACAAGGCTTTTTTGTAATCTTGATCAGCATGCCTGCGGGCCTCTCCCCCCTCCTGCTTGAGCACCCGCCCCGATTTCCATACTCCACTAATGCCGCTGACATTTGCGTACTTATAATGAAGTTTATCTTTGCTTTTACCAAACGGGTGTTCTATGTCTTTTGTTTTGCATAGTTGTTTGACTTGTTGGTATTATGGGCACCATTTTAAATCGCAAACAGTATTCAGCAGATGCGACTTAAGTATATATATACTTTAAAGATATTAATTTTTTCCTAAAGCAACACAATTAAATTTTAATTATTTCAAGTTATTGTTATTGTAAGTTATATAGGGTGGCCCACGAAAAAGCAGCCCACCTCATATACCTGGATACATGCGACGGGCTGCTTTTTTGTGTGGCCACACTGTATATAAAATTCTGTGTGTTAGTGCTATAATAGTCCACTGACCATAAACCTCCAGAATACTGTAGGCAATTTCATGTGAGCTCGGTTAAAGGATAAAATCCAGACTAACAAACAATGCAGAGTCAGATGAGATACTGCCTCTGAGTTCATGCATACAAGGGGGACCAATATCTAAACCAGTGCATGGTGAGGGGACACTGTTTAAAAGTGCAGCAGTATTGCGCTGTCTGATCCACTCGTACTAATACAACAGTGTCACTGCAGTGCTAAGAATGATTCACATAACAACCAGAGAGCCAGACGGCCTATGAGCTGTGGTTGTGGATTTATCAAGTGCATCTAGTGTGAGTGCGCTCTTGTTTTAGTTTTTACCAAAAATGTAAATATTTTACAACAGAACCCCTACCCCCTCGTTCCATGATAGAATTTTGCTGATTGGACAGAGTGGGAAGTTTTTCACTTGTAGTGTAAATGCAAATAGGGCAGAATTTAATTTCTTTTAAATAATGGCTCCTCTGTTCCTACAGATCCTCTATCTTGTCATGCTGCCATGTAGTGCTCATTGTTTAAAGGTTTTATTGAGAAGTCAGATAATGGAACGTTAGATTGCACTTTTTTTCATTTAAACCTATCTCTTTGTGTGTGTGTATTTGGGTGTTAGTGAGGTCACTGTGGTAGATGAGCTTAGTGTTGTCAATCAACACCTTCCGTCTGAGCCGTGACTCAACCCTCTGAGTGGCCAGCATTCTTTACATATTTACACACTAATCTTAAACTGCCCCTCGGACTGACACAGGCGCAGCTGTCAAAATCCCATCAGGACCTTTCCAAACAAACCAGAGGAGGCCTGTCCTCATCTCAATTATTCCCCCGTTTGCCCTTAAATGTAATCTGCAGAGTCTAGAAACAAACACACAAATACGTGTCTTTTTGCCACTAGGAGGAACCTTCAGTCTTTGTGTGTGTGTGTGCTGGTATGCACGGGGGCTCACGCTGCTTTCATTCGGTGAGATTTTTTGATGGTTGACAGGTAAAGTTTTTTTTTAAGGCTCGCGTCTGTGGGCTTGCAACAAGGACGCAGCATGGGGGCAGAATTCACGCATTCAGGATTACACACAGCAACACTTAAGAGATGAGTCAACGCCGCGCTCAAAAGACTCAAAACAGTCGAGTGTACCTCACCGTAATCATGTGTCAAGCCAAAAAGAAAAGAATCAGTGGTTAAAGGGCGAGGTGGTGTTTTTTGATTTGGTTGTTGTGTGTGTACGCTATCTTTCCATAGCTGTTGAAATATGTATTGTTGTTGGTTTTTTTTTATTTTATTTTTTTTACTAAGTGTATTGTTTGGGAATCACTCACAAGGTTCTCAGGCTTTCCAAACCACAGTAAGTTCCTGAATGAGTCCAAACAAAGGCCAGTTAGCAACTATGTGTTGTTTATATTTTAAAGATGGTTTGTGCCTGTGGATGTAAATTATAAACTTCTGAGTCTCGTAGGAAGAAGCCCTTTGACAGCTGGTATTAGTATATAGTGTTGGGTTATTTGTAATTCGATACCTGAAGCATCTGTCCTTTTTAGTCTTGTACAGTCTGAATGTCTCACTCTTTGTCTAGTGTTGATTGAATAGCTGAATGTCATTTAAATGTTGTGTCTTCGACGTTATCTTACACTTTATTAAGTCCATCTCCTTGTTTTTCACCCTTATGGTTTAGTGTATCAGCTCCAGTTACCATATAAATGGACTTTGTAGTTCTAAAGTTACAAACTATCGTCCATCTGTTTCTCTACATACTTTGTTAGTCAGTGGGACAAAGTTGGAAGTGTCTAAAATCCATAGCTAGGTGCTGTAGTTGCAATAGTACTTAAATAAATGGCCTGAATTTAATGACCGGGTGTACTAACAAAATTAAAAAAAATATATTCGTATATGACTTTGTGTGTTAGCAGTTGTACAGGACGAGACATGTTATTTTGTATGGTTTGTCTATTGGTTATGAATGAGAACTGGGAAAAACTCCAGCATCAGCGTTTCTTAAAGTCTCAAAGTCAATCATGGCAAACAAATAGAAACAGTTAAACGTAAACGCCGTAACAACTTGAATGCTATGAGACAGATTTGATGGCTCTAAGCCTCGAGCAGCAGGTGAAATAACAGAGAATAAAAGCTGAAAGGCTGCGGTGTATCTGAGTTTAGAATACCTGTGGGACTTTGGAAAGGAATGTAAATATTGAAGCTTTAAAGAAAAGGCTATTATTCCCTCGTCGCCTCGTGCCATGCCAACCTGCGAGCCGATTCAGGCTCGTCTTGAGCTGGGCGCTGGGAACCTGGGGGAGTCGTAGGAGACTTTACAAAACCACAGTCGTGTCCCTGCGTGCAGGTGTGCAAATAAGCTGTGATCAAATCAATACGTCTTGTGTCAGCCTCAGAGCTCCGTAACAAGCTGACCCTGATGAACAAGGTTCCTCCCTTGACGCTCATCCGTCTTATTCGCTGGGAGCTGGACAAGGTTGTCGTTCCTCTGTTGTCGCAGTTATCACTTTAATACCAGACAAACCTGAGTGTTTCGAGCTTTTAAGCCTCATGAGAAGCATGTCGCAGGAGACAAAGCAGTTAATCATTTTCTCCACTTCATCAGACCGCGTGAGCGGCAAACGGCTCCCGCAAAGCCGTCATTTTTATCGCTGGCTGCGAGTATAATGGCAGAAATGCTTCTGTTGATTTTGACTTTTATACTGAAGCCTTGCAGGTAAAAGGGATGTAGCATTCCAGGACCTGCCCAGAGTGACTCACATGTTTACTGTCCTTAGGCTTTTATTCATGGTGGCTTAGCTTTTCTTTATACATGGGTCTGCGCACCGTTCTTCAGCCCAAGTCGTGAATTACAGCCAACAAAGGCTCTTGCCGATTGACTGGGACTCGCTCCGAGCAAATTCCCAATTAATCCGTATAAAAACTAAGCGATGAAATGTGTCTCATTTGTTCGCTGACGCTAACAAAGCCCAGCCTAAAGTCTTAAACAGGAAGGGTACTTATTCTTTTAAATGTACAGTTCTGCAAAAAATTCCTCATTTTGCACTAAACTTGTGTGTAACTTGACATTGAGCTGCAGAACGTTTTTTATTTATAATCTGGTACAGTTTTGATTTGAACCCAAGAAGTGTAAACTTATGCAAGTTTTAATCCAATTATGTAGGGAATTTACCATGGAGCAGAAATCAGAACATGTTTCTTGTTTCAATATTTATGACCGAAGGTAGAATTCTATTCAAATTGCTGCTCACATTTTAATTGGCATATGAAGCAGATGTGGTCCTTTCTGAATGATCACCGTGTGCCTGAATGCGTCTTATCGAAATGTGAGTGGAGGGGCTTTGGCTTAGTAGTTATGGTGTTTTGGCTATCAATCTGGAGGTTGTGGGTTCAAATCCCAGATCACTGAAGATACCAATGTGTGTCCGTGAGCAAGGCCCTTAACCCTCATTGCTCCGGGTTTACTGTATGGTCAACTCTGCTCTGACCAAAGTGCTACCAAAAACATGCTGAACCTGTAGCTGTTGACAAAGTCCCCTATGATCTGTCAAACTTGACATTACTTTAATAAAACACAATAAACCCTTAAATGTTATCAAAACAGGGTGTATGATGTTTTTAATCAGACTTTCTACACAATATAATAAAAAATCTGTATCTGTACTCGAGGCGTTTCTCAGGAACTTTTTTTTTTTTAAACGGCTGTTTAGTCTTGTAAAAACCTTTACATAATGTCCTCAGACCCAGACACACTTGAGATGCAAAACAGTAAATGCAGGTTTGGCGTTCTAGCACCCACCCGGGCTAGCGAGCAAACGCGGTTAGGTGGACGTGCAGGGCACAGTGTTTAGTCTGCAGCACCGTCTGACTCAGCAACTGATAGTCATTTCCCCGATATTCCACAGTGCATGGCTTCCTGCACACCACTGCTGGGGTACATCATACACACCGTTGCAGGTGTGGGGTGTGTGTTCTGACTTGCTCCTCCACACACGCAGCACAGTAAGAAACCATGTAAACTTACAGAACTGATTTAAAGGCTTCAGGGCATAATGTGCAAAATCACTGTTACATATTCAGGTCAGGTGATGACCTTTGTTGAAAAACATCCTTTTTATTAAGGTTTTGCAACATATGTGACAAATCAAAGCAAGATATAATAAGACAAAACCAACCACAATGTTATCTTTACAGTTAACAAAATCACAAAATATTGTAATTTGTTATATCAACCCCCTCCCCCGACTTCACCTGATTCCCAGTCGAACTTCAACAGTCGAGTCTCCAAACGTGTTTTAGAAAAAAAAAAAGTACCCATGTGACATTTTATATGTACGTTTTGTAATTAATTACAAATTTTCTTAAAAATGATTTCCTTTAAACAGTTATCAGAGTAATTGGTGCTAAAGTAAGCGGATGAGCACCGTTGGATTAGTTGCAGCTGTAGTCTGTGAAACTCAGAAATTTGGCTCTAAACGACTGTTTGAAAAATTTGCTGCACTTGTACTTCAGCTAAAGTGTTTGTATTGTACGTACTGATTCTGAAGGTTCTGTCGATTTACTTTGACATACAACAAACTGTCCTTACGGGATTTTCTCCAGGGCTGTACCTGTTTATGTTCCTGTCATTCGTGTTCATAGTTGCCCCAAAAACACTAAACCATTCCTAATCGGGTCTGTGAGTGTGTGTACTTCGGAGTTGTGTGAAACACCGCCAGTGTTGGCCTTCCTCTCTACTTTCTCTGAGGAGCACCCGAGCTGGAGTCTATCCAGCCGCCACCCGCAGCCTTCCCACCGTCTTTATCTCCTATCCCCTCCCTACTTTCCTTCTCTGCTATTAGATATTCTGTTTATAGCCCTCTGTGGCTTTTCGAGAGCAGGTCCCTTCCGACGAGTTCCTGCTCTTTTTGAAAACCATCAAGCCAACCGTCCTTCTATAAACCCACCCACGTTCTGAATGTGTATCAACTCCTGGTTTTGTGACCTCACTGGAGGAGCTTTAAAGTGTTCGAGATGAGCAGGAGGATAGATGTCCTCATCAATTTATTAATCTGTACTGGGTGTTTTGGTTTCAACAGTATGGCTGAAGACTTATGGGATTCTGGATGCCAGAGAGAGTAGTTGACTGATGCTTAAACTTTTTTTAATGAATCTGTTACATGAGCATCAAGTTATTCATCTCTAAAGACCCAATACCCAGCACGACCTGTGTCTGAGGGTGCATGAGTTTAAGGGTGTGAGCGGCCCAGTATTTACACGGGCAAATCAATCTGTTAGCTCAGTCTTCTTTCAATTATTGGGAGTCAGCTAAAATCAACGTTGGCTTAGGAATTTAGGCCTTGAGCACAAAAAAGTCATGCAGCACAGTTAGAGGACGTCACCTCGTGAAAGCTGTTTGCAGAAGAGCTGCCATTTCCAGGAGAAGCTCGTAATACTGCGAGCCCTTAAAGCTCTGTGTACTCAGCCTGTTGAGGCATATGGACTGAATCCTCACTGTGCTTGATTGGCTGGACGGTTTCCACACCCACGCCCAAGTTAAGCCCTTCGTAAAGTCTGCAGCTCCAGCACTGTGTCCTGTGTAATGGGAAACAGCGGAGTTGGCGCGCGGGATCTCACAGCTGTCTGCATGTCCAAAACGAAGTGTGTTGCGCATGTGGGTGTGCGATCTGTAGGACCCGCATTTTTCTCTTATGTGATATCATTGCCAACTGTTTGAGAATGTGTCCCGTGTAAGCCTATAGGGATGTGTGTTTTGGCAAGGGACTCTCATGCCCCCTTTCAATCCGGGCTTCTGCACCCAGATGCCCAGGTTTGCCTCCTCCCCCCAGGGCCGGGGAGCGATCCATCTCTGCCTTTCAGGGCTCGATTTGGCCTTTCACGCTGATTGATGGCACAGCTCCCCCCTGCTCCCTTGCTGCGCAGGGTGCCTCAGGGGATGACGTGTGGCCCCTTACTCTGAGCCCCGGGTTTTATTTCACATGTACAGGCATCTAGGCTCTTAAAACCAGGGCACTAAGTGCTAGACTCCAGGCTAATAAAACGGGATTGTTCCGACAGGGGGGAGGGCAAGCAAGCAAGAGGAGGGGTGCAGCTCCTAAACAGAGCTTCATCAGTCTGGTATTCCAACCAGATGGTTTCAGTTAAAGCTGAGCCCAGAGAGTGTGTGCGCGCGAGATCTCGCCTCGATAGGACGCGCCATTGAGATAGCAGATGGGGGAAAGGGCCGAAGCTCAAGTGAAGATGCTGATAAACTGGGGTGAGTTGAGCAGAGGCCTGGAGCCTAACTTTAACAGACGTCAGAGCAAGGGGTCATGATTAAGTCGTAAAACGCATCCCTGTCCCGAAAACAGCCAGCCAAACCGCTGGCAAGCGTCCAAAGCTACGCTGTACGGCACGTAATGTCACTTTCGAAATATAAACCTCAAGCCACCGCTCTCACCAAACTTGTAATTCTTGAGAAAATTCCATGTGACAGAGTTGTATTTTGAGAGCTGCGCCTGGGAGCATCTCAGTGTGAGGACTAATCGAGGATAAGCACAGGAGGAAATGAAGGCTGTAGGCAGAAAGACTGGGCTGAGGTTCGGTTCAAGCACTTCTGTTTGGACTCTTAATATGTCCACCTGTAATTCTCACTTCACTACATTTTCATCTCAATTCTCACTACAACCAACATTTTTGGATTTTTTGGTGCACCATACAAAGAAAAAGTAAAACATGTTATATCAATGTTTCTTGTCCAGTTTTGAGCACTGGGATAGGCCACAGCACTCAGCATCAGGATAAGCAGCTTACAAATTAAGATAATAAATTGTTTAACCATAGAGCATTGTCTTTGGACCAGTGTTTAAAAGGATATTTTCGATCATAGGAACTTTTTCAATAGTTCTTAAAGCTCCCCTTTCCTCCTCGCCCCTCCTGGTCTGCTTTGCAGGAATCAAGGGCAGTCATATGTTTTAGAAGTGTATTATAAGTCTGTTCAAAACATCATATTGCATTCTTTTCCAGCACAAAGGGCAACTGTTGGTGTAAGTCTGTAGTGCTTCCTCCAACCAATTCCTAGAGTTCCTAGAACTACCTTTACAAATTTATTCAAAGCGACTTACAAATGAGTGAATAACACAAGTCCGTGGTTATCAATGTCTTGGTAGCGGTTGAGGGTTGATTTTATGTATAAGAAATGATGGCTTTGATTCCCAGACCATAAGAATATGCCCTCTGTGGAATCAGCATGTTCTCCCTGTAGCTAGGTTTGATTTCTTTCATAGTTCCAATATTTGCTCAATATTTTTTTTTGTGTCTTTCTGGCAGCTTTGTCCTGGGGGTTTCCCTGCTTCTAAGTGCAAAAGCTGGGATAGGCTGCAGCACCCCATGACCCTGATTGAGTGTATTAGTAAATAATTGATTACTCCTTTGTGCATGTCCCTGATCTGAATATGTGGATTTTGTTAGAAACCTGAATGAAACACAGCAGAGAAAGGTCTTCAGAAGTTTTTATTCGGTTTCACTGCATGTACACACAACTCCTTCACTTTCACTCCACCCTCTCTCTCACTCTCCCTCTCTTTCCCTGTTGCCGAGCTCCAGATGTGAGCGATTAGTTCTTGTAATATTGCTGCTCCAGGCCTCTGCACTAACAACACTCCCAAACTGATTTGAACCCAGCTCTGAGGACAGTGGCGCCGGTCCTCATTTAGATGCTCCGTAGACAGTGAGGCGTCCACACCGAGGCCCCCGTCATTAGCTGTTCCTCGGCTCGTACTGATGCCACCTGTGTGCTGTGTCGAAACGTTTGGCCCCACAAAACACTTAGGATTACATCTGCTAATAACCCCTCCAGGTTAGCCAACGAGCTAGCTAATGCTGAGCGTCGAGATTGATCTGCAATGAAAAGGCGTCAGAGCTCATCTCCAGCCAAACGGCACACGACCGTCCTGCATGCGCGCCTGTCACTGCTGACCTGTGTAATATGTTCAGACCATGCTGGCACTCTGAGCATTTGTGTTATGCCAGCTGTCTTCAAAGCCACGCACACGTGACTTGGTAGAGTTCATATAGCGCTAGTTTGATTTGGACCATCCTTTGAACACGTAAAATTCAGAGGCTAATGGTGGCTGTTATTTTAGCTTGCACAGTTGAGAGGGAGGGAGAGAGGGTGGGTGGGTGGGTGTGTTTGTTGGCAGGGCAAGTGCTGGCTCTGAATGGGCTCTTTGAGTGGTTTAAACTGCGCTGTGTGGCAGGACAAAGGCCTCAGAGCAGCAGCTTCACACACAGCTGACTCTTTTACACACACACACACACACACACACACACACATTGAGTTTAGGAACTTGTGCAGACACAATTACACATCTTTAACATTATGGATTCTGATTCCAATTCTGCTCAATTCAACTGATTTTGTTTTGTTTTTAACACGGTTCTAGCACCTGCTTGTGGAACCGGTGTCTGTGCTGCATGTGGGCTTTGACCCCATCATTTGGAAACCCTAAGCCAAGTCTGGTGTCATTGATCTGGTGATTATTTTCTCAGTGGATCAGTAGTTTGGTCTGTTTGTGAATTCTGTGCAGGTTTTCCTTTAGTCCCAAGAGAACCAGCATTCTCTCACTGTATACACAGATCTCTCAGCTGTGAAATCGTCCTCTGCCTGTCTGCTTTTGGTGTTGAGTAATGGTTTGCTGTTTGACTGAACTACTGTGTAACATTTTACATACCATGTGTGTACATTGTTTACTTTTGTTAGTGCGATGTACTTGTGGTTTGGTTGTTCCTGGGTTTCTGTATGTAGTACCTTATTTATCCTGTAATTGTTTAGATTAAGCAAGCTGACCCACAGTGTAGCTTATGCCGCATAATTGAGGCCAGTATAACGTTGCCGGTCCTCTTTCTGCCTCGCCACCATAAACTCCCGAAGTATTTATTTAGTCAGTGTATTGTTGAGCAGACTGTATAAATATGCTTCCATGACTGTGTGGTGGCTCAGTGGTTAGGGTGTTGGTCTAGCAATCTAAGGATTGTGGGTTCAAAGTTAACAATGTGGGTCCTTGAGCAAGACCCTTAGCCCTCATTGGCCCAGAGATGCTGTATGTAACCCTGTGTTCTGAACCCAACTATCAAGTGGGATACTTATTAGTCGGTTTGGTTGAAACCATCTGCAAAATGACAAAATGTAAATTTAACGGATGGCACGTCTGAGAAGGTATCCCAGTTTTGGCAAATGCACTGTTGGCAAATGCAGATAACAGGGTCTTCTCTAAATTTTTACGAAACATACAGTTCAAAATACATGGTCAGATGCTTAAAAGTATACACCTATAACAGTAGGACTGAAGGAAACCTAGAACATCATTGATAAAAAGGTGTGAATAGTTTTGTCTGTTGTCCCATATTTATTCAATTGTAAAGAAACTAGGTTTTAAAAATGACTGAGCCTCATTGAAATATTTAATGAGTTGGTTATTAATTTAATGTTTAAAACTTTAGCAGTGAGAATCAGTGTCTGGCTGTTGCCCCGAGGCTCGGTTCTAATTCACATCCCAAACCACAAACCCTGATTGGTGAGCGATATTTACACATGTTCTGCAGATTCCACATTGCTGGAGGTCTGGGCTTGTTAGTGTTACAAATTGTTGCCCCAATAAATAATTGTATTTAGTTTTAGATGTGTGTTGATTTGGGTAACACCTCAAACTCAGTTACGGAGAAATTAGCAGACAACATATGTATAAACATAAAACATACGATCTCCTTTCTCACTATCACTCTAAGTGCTCAACATGGAGAGTTGGTTTTAGGTGAGACGGAGGCCGTTGGCACACCGATGCGATTAAATGACGGAGCAAGACTTTGACCCCGAATTAGTTTCACAGAGTGAGTATTTAGCACCAAGGCCGAGAGGCTAATCGCAACATGGCGTACGGCCCTTTCGCTCACAAACACTCGCATACCCCCTCATCCCCTCTCTCTCAGGGTTTGACGTTTCTGGCTAGATGTCACTCATCACACTGTTTGCCCCGAGGCCAAAAGGGTAAAGGGTCAAGGCTGAGAGGTCACAGGAGTGAGTGGGATTCTTGAGACCTCTGCCTCTGTGTGTGTATGTGTGTGTCTGTGCATGTGTGTGTGTGTGTGTGTTTGAGAGAGTGCGTGCATGCTAAATGTATTCCTGAGAGTCACTTTCAGACTTTTCTATTAAACATTTAAGAATTATCAAGAAGTACCTGTTTTTATTGCTTCTTCCATTCCCCGTTCTATATCAGAATGAAGTCATGAGTGACCCAAATCACCCCACACCTCACCCATCACTCTCCCACATTTTCAAATCACTTTAAAGTCCTGATAACACACCCCTGTTCCAGAACTCAAGGTGAATTCAACATAGGTTCGACCGAGGTGGATTAAAAAACTTAAGCTTCCCTGTTGTATCATGGAGTTTTTAATGGCTGACATTGAACGGTATTAACAATGGAACAACATCATTTATTTTGTTTATTCATTTATTTTGGGGTTTATTATCTGCACATCGTATCAGTGATGAGACGGTTTTAGGATCTGTTAAATTTTTATTTACACATGGAATGTTGTTCCTGGAATAAACACACGGCAGCACACGGGGTCTTCAATCAGAAAGAACCTTGTTTCACCCTAAACAGAATCGAACCGGACTTCTTCTCAGTTTTGTGTTCTTTGAAACAGCTAACAGCCCATAACTATCAGCTAACTCAACATTTTAATTTACCTAAATATTTCAGGCTGATCAGTTGGTAAACCTTTGATTGCAGCTTCTGACCACGAGAATAGCCGAAGGACGGAGGTAGTAAACCCATGCCATTAGTCTCTTACAGCGGGTTGCCGTTGGACTGCGTCTGTCTGTCCTCTGTCCCTAGGTTCCACAAACGATACCGTCGTGTTTTGCAGCCTGACTTTTATTGACTATAGGACTATAATCAGACGGATAAAGCTCGACTGTAAAAGCGTTCCCCCTGAGAAACATTCATGTGGTTAATATAATTGAAGGCTAAGTGACTCATAAAGCAGATCAGACTGAGAGACTGAAAAGAAAGAATCCTTAAGTATGTGAAAATGATGGGAGCCCACGTAGACCTCATCCAATTTGGAAGTTGTCCTGAGGCTGGTAGTGCTCTTGCACACATACACACAAAGAGTGAGAGTGAGGGAGAGCAAGAGAAAGGACTTTGTGCTTCATACTGGCGCAGAACTCAGGATTTATAAAACCACTCTGAGGCTGTAAAACCCTCCGCTATAATTGCATTCCATTTTCTCTTTCTCTGCATTTTTCACTATGCGACTTGTTTCTCTTTCCTGTTGCATAACTGTCTGCATCTTTGCTGTTCATCCTCTTCATGTTCTTCCTCATTTTGTTTTTACCCCTTTCAGAGGCTCAGGTTTCCTTTCCTCCTGGTCCTCGTGCAGCCGGGGGGTCTTCAATGGTTTCCTTTGAAATAAAAACATTAAGAACCATCGTTCTCATCTGGAACTGATTTCATCCGACATTGTGTTATAACTTAGTAATGACTCTGGTCTGATTTGCTCAGAAAATATATAAAAACTGTTTACTCATACTGCAACTTATTGACAAAATAATGGGGACACCCCCTATGATTTTATTCGTAGCTATTTTTTAAAAGTGTGTCTGTGGCTTGTATGTTGAGAAGAATTTGTAAGGTTTGACAAGAGAACCTGGCTTACAATCTTCGTTCTAGTTCATGTCAAAGGTAATGGATGACATTCAGATGAGTGGCCAGCTGTATTTAGGTTTAATTCCCACCAAGTTCTACTCTCTTTGGAGTTTGCATGTTCTCTACAGTCTGCAGGTTCCCTGGCATTATTTAATTGCACTTCGGTGTAAATATGTCGGAATGAACAGATGTAACTACAGACAGGCAATAGACGCCGTTGTCTGTTTCTAACACCGCTGCACATTTTAACTTGATTAAAAAATGTGCCGTCACTGCTCCAGTACAGACTTTGTGATTAGTCCCCTACCTAATATTTTAAACCCCGCCCACACATCTTGTAGGACAGAGGGTTTATTATCCGGGTTGTACGGGTGAATCCCTAACAAAGCCTCTTTTTTGTTTGAGACACCCCCCCCCCCCTCTATTATCTTCATCTTGGAGACTTTCTCTGACCCGTGCAGCACTGTCCAGGTGTGGTCCAACTGCCCACACACAACACGTCAGGTCCTGTTTACTTCTGCCATTGTGCTTCTAAGCCTTCCTGTTTGCTCTGTCATGCCTGAAGGACACGGAGTTCTGCTCTGGAGCCAAAGAAAGAGGTTGAAGAAGAGGTGTAACATGATAATAGAGAATGAAGAAGGATAATGCACCTCATAGCTGTCAATGCACTGTCAGTTTACAGCTAATCCGCAGCCTCGCAGCAGATCTCAGGTCAAACTGACTTGCCGTGTTTTTACACATCTGTAGAATGTAAATAACCAAGTTGGTATTAATTAACTTCAAGTATAATAAAACTGTAGACTGTGAGATATGTGGTCAGTTACGAGTCTGATGAAAACGATGGAGTCTGACTGAACTGACACTGTAATTACACTCTGACCCCGGACTGAACTTCCAGTGCTTTCACCATTCGGTGGAATGCCAAGGTTGCATCATTTCTTGGCGCCATAAACAGAAAAATATCTTCAGATGAAGTCATTAATTGGGAAAACAAATCCCCCGAAGATTATGTGAGGTTAGCCATTATACAATCGAAGCCGAGTCACAATTCCTAGGGTTGCACAATGTTTATTATCTGAAGTATTTGTTCATAACCACAATCTTGTTTCCTTGTATGTTTATGTAATAAGTAAACAGAGGGTTTCTTTTAAACTAGTGTTGTCTGTTGTGTAAATTATGATCAAGGCTTTCAAGTGGGGAGGACTGTGAGCTGCGTTTATATTGAGTATATAACGTGCAGTGTCTTTATGGAAACCTGACCACTGGCATCAACCATGGTGGCATATGCATCATACTTTATTCAAAGCACGTGAGACCAGCCGAACGGAGTTTATTCAATAACTTGAATCAAGTCATGACTATGATTAACCTGAACATGAATAGTCCTGGCGCCTATCCCAGCATCCATGGAGTGGAAGATAAATTACAGACACGAAATTGTCTTAGCTTCTGGGGGGGGGGGGGGTCACATATCAGTGCATTTTCAGTGTAAGCCTGGATAAATAGTGGGGTTGTATCAGGTGTGTGGTGGACTCCCTGTGTCTGCATGGGTTTCCTCTGGATTCTCTGGTGTCCCCCACATTCCAAAAATATGGATCAAAGCTAAATTAAATGCTCTAAAGTACCCTGTATAGTGCGTGTGGCTGTGTGAGTGAGTGTGTACCCAGCGATGGATTGGCGCCCTGCCCTGGGTTTATCTGCTCAGCGCCCCACATGTTCTCCCCTGGATGGGCATAGGGACCCCCCTCCCCCACGACCCTAATAAAGGAATAAGCAGCAGATAATGAATGAATACCTGCATCCAGAATCTACTCGTGTAGTTCCTCATAATTAAGTTCCTGAACTCAGCAGTCCATCAGCTGACATGTTGATGCTGGTTATCAGGAGCGAGTGGCTGCTGCAGTTACAGGTTACACTGAGTGGTTTGGGTGGGAGGCTGGTATTAATTGGTAGTTATTTGTTGTTTGCAGAGCCGCTTTAGTTTTATGTGGAAAATGTGCAGCGGCTGTTATTGAGGTGTTGGTGGTAACGGAAAGCGCAAGTGGCTTTAATGAAAAGCCTGAAGTCCTGTAACTCTCAGTCCTGTGTGGCAGTGATTCACTGTGGGAGTTGCAGCTCTGCATGATCCTGGCTGCTGGGGATTTGTGTGTGTGTGTGTCCACACATATGTGCACATTTGGAAGTACTCATGAGAGAGTGAGCAAGCTAGAGAGATAGGCTCAAGGCGAGGAGAGATGTGGATTGTACGGAGTGAGCCGCGGGAGATCGGGGCCTCTCTCTGGTTGCGCGTACTAAGCCGTCCACAGACAGCTGTGGGACGGGGGAAGGGCCCGGGGTGTGCGAGTGTGAGCTAGAGAGTGGGAGTGGGTGGGTTTCTGTCAGTGGGGGCTGCAGAGTGAACACAATCAGCTCTCTGTTTTCATAAGACTTGTGGTATGTGAGCAGAAACAAATGTGTTTAATTTAGACCTCTTTTTCTGTTTCCTTCACCCCTCCACCCACTCGCACTCTCTCTCTTGCTTTCTGCCATTCTCTGTGCTGCTCTCTTTTCCTAAATGAGCTGCTTTAAATGGTGGCAGTGAGTCGAGGCTTTCTCAACACAAGCCCTTAGTAAAGGCCTGGCAGTCGCTCAGCCCTGCGAGATCAAATTTACTAGCAGCCAAATATTTATTTTCTCCTTTTCAGCCAGAGGAGAACTCGTTTTTTTTTTTTTTTTTTTTAAACAAAGTTTACAAGTGATTATTATACCAGCGGGTGATTCAGGCCAAGCAGGACAGTCTGTAATTCTCAGGAGTGGCGAGTCATGTTGCGGTAAACATCGAAATCCAGGCTTTAAAAGGTGCTCCACCACCCAAACGTCGCCGCTCGTCTTTACGAGCGCTTGCGCTACGGCTGTAATCCGACGAGCTTAAGCTGCGAGTTCACACTTACACACGCACAAACCAGTTAATTATATCCTGCTGTTCGACTTTTACAGCAAACATCCAGTCATCCATTTCACAGTGAGCCACAGTATCTGGTTTTTATTATTAAAAAAAAAAAGTTTGCTGGAAGGGGGAGGGGTTCTTGGCTAATTGCTGCAGATCCGAATGTGTGATGGCTCCGCCCTCCCTGGCCATAAAGAACTCAACAACCCAAAAACAAGCCGAGATGATGAGTTGCAGTTTTAAAC
Organism: Xyliphius kryptos; assembly: GCA_025769995.1. Lineage (NCBI taxonomy): Eukaryota > Metazoa > Chordata > Actinopteri > Siluriformes > Aspredinidae > Xyliphius > Xyliphius kryptos. The sequence goes on from JAOUQT010000032.1 coordinate 468,921, forward strand.
GTGCCTGCATTTGGCGTTTGTCAGCTCCACAGGAGAACTTGAACTCGATTCCATCCATGTGCTGGCGGGAAGGGGGGCTTTTGTGTGTGGAACCAGATCCCCAGGTACCGAGAAACCTCAGAACAGGCTGGTAATTGACTTAAACAATATGGCTACCTTTCCCCTGCCTCGGGAGAAAGCCTAGTTGTGCCAAACACCCTGATTATTTTCTTGTGGTTCTAATTATGGGAGAGTTTTTGCTTGAATCTCTGTTGTTTTCCGGAACACAATAGCTCACTTCTTCTGTAGACCCTACTTTTTGGTACTGCTATACTAAGCAGGCCACACTCGCTTGCTCTCTCTCTTTCTCTCTCTCCCGCTTGCCCTCTTGATGCTGTGTGAAAGAAATGCAACTGAAACAGGATTATTACAACAGCACTGTTTCTCTGGAGGAAGTCATAGATCAGGATCATGTCATGGCCAGATTTCAGCCGTGACTACGATGAGCTTGACAGCTGTGACAAAAGCGTCCGGCCTCGTTTTGGGGAAAGGGCGCATTTCGGGGCAGAGCTGGGAATTCGTGGAATATGGTCTAATAAGGAAGTTTTGTAGAGATTGTAAGAGGGGATAAATCTGGTTTAATTAAGGCCGAGGGGTTACATTCAATAATTGTAACAATAACAACTCATTGCAGCATGTAGTTTGTTTTAATAGACTAATTATTTGGATGGAATTCTTAGGAGTCATATTGCTTATTATCTGTAGTTTATCAACTCCCTGTCTTTTGATAATGAATCTATTCCTAGATTTGGGTCCTCCATCAAGTGAGGTCCATTAAAGCCCATTCTGGGTTCGGAGGAACCTGGACATCCAACCCCATTCAGATAAACTAGTAGAGAGATAATCAGACTGGGCCGTTTACCCAACATCAGTGTCTGACCTTAGAAATACTTCGATATACACACTCCCAAATCTTGTACAAAGACCTGACACGCGTGGAAGCTGTTATTGGGGACGAACCTGGACCATTGTGTCTATGTTAAGTGCTTAAATGCTGAGACACCTGGGAGATAGTAATAAACTCAAACACTTTAGGGATGGCGCTATCACTTCCAGCTCTCAAATCTCTGTCTGAGATCTGAAGTCCTGTGAAGCTCTGAACTCCAGATTAATGTCTCAATTGATGTGCACAGTGTTTTTTAGGAGTAACCAATTTTCCTGATGGGCTTTTTGCACCAGGGTTAAACTGAATTACCACAGTAATTACAGCGACTGGGGTTCAGATGAATTTAGGAAAAACAGTGTCGTGTTTAACCCTCGACACTGCTCGATCATGCTGTGTTTTCGTAAACGTAGGATTTTGCCATTACATACCTCTTTCTCTACTTCCACACTAATACGCTTCCATTTTATAAATATACACAATCTTTTACATACAATCTCAACTGAACTCTGAGATCATTTTAATGTACCCCCTTCAGTATCAGACGTAATAGCAACTCTACCAAAATACATATGTCTTAATTAGCGGTTTGTCCTAAAGCACAATTTGAACAGAGGAATCAAGACTTTAATCCTATTGGCACAAATGTATAAAATCACGAACATTTAAGAGCAATTTAGGGAAGGTCTATTCTTTCCCCAGACCATATACACTTTATATCACACAACTTTTCCTACTGGACACCTTATCATTCATCCCCAAAATACTTCATCTTATCCAGTTTACATACATTGCCACTGTTTACATTGATTGTGCATAGTTTCTGCTATATTTAATTTTTATAATTGTATATTAAATTTTACATTACATGTCCATATTGTATTTACATCATATTTCTTTTTAAATTTAAGTTTTAACTTAAAAACAGGGCAAAACTAGGTCAGTCAACCATAATTTTGTCATCCCCTTCCCCCACATGTACCACACGATGCAAATGATAATAAAGTCTTCTTGGATCCTTCAATATATGGGTGAGTTTGGTGTGGCGGGGGCTCTGACATCAACACCTTACATGCTGCCCTGGATGAATTGACTTAAGTTCTGAACATCTTGTGTTGTGCATGGGAGTTCCAATTCTTACCAAAGTACTAAATGATTTTGAAATCACTGTGACACTTTTTAACTATAAAATGAAACAGCACCACAGAACTCTACTACATGGTGGACTATGGGACGTTCACACGTTAGACATGTCTCTTATATTTTTAAACGATGCATCAGCTCCTGATGTTTTTGTCCATTTAAAGTGTGTTGCTGCTTATATTTAACACAGGTGACTAAAGCAATACAACAATTAATAATAAGTATATTTGGGGTAACCTGTTTGGCTCTCATTTAATCCACCTTGTTTCTAGCTTCGTGGTGCTAAATCAGCGTCATATGGAGCAGATAATAATATTTTTATACTCGTTGAAGTGGCCGTGTTTTTTAGGCTTTCACGCCAATGCTCCATCAGCACCTTAAGTGTAGCCCGAACCACTCAGGGGGCTTAAGTTGTCAAGTATTTAAAAACAAATGCTCCCTTCTAGCTCCATCCTGCATGAAGCATACACTCTCACCTCTATCCCCATCCTCTAAAAGCCCTATTGTGAGTTAAGAGGACTTCGAGGCGCTCCCCGAAAGGGTCGAGTTGCCACGGAGACTGGTGCACTCTGGCGGGTTGACCTACGACCCAGCTTTTAGGGCTGTCAGGCAGTGAATCGGAGAGTCGAGAGGCCAAGACTCCCAACCCAAATTTGCTCTGGGCTTTCAACAGGCACGTACTTCAGATGGCGCGGCCGTCTGACTCGGTCCGGCCGCATGCCTTGGATACAGCGGCCGTAATAGCTCCAGAGTTTAGCGGTTGCGTCAAGCTATTTTTTTCAGCCACTCCTCGATTGGAAGGGCGTCGGCGCAAACACAGACGCAGTCTTGATGCCGGGAGAGCAAATAAGGAATCGTTTTGAAAGTTTAGTCTCGCCTCACTGTAAACAGGTTGCCGGCCAAAACAAACAGCGCTGCGCCCCGAGGAGAAAAGCTGATGCAGCCCAGTTCGCTGAGTGCAGCGGACACCCTCGCAAGATTAATTTTTAAGTTTCACAAAGATAAAGATGGCGCTGAGTCCAGGTTGTGGGCCTGCAGTGCCGGGGGTCGGCTTGTGTCTCTTAATTACTGCGTCAATAGCACGCAAGCACCTTTCATTTCCCTAAGAATGGCGCCGGTAATTGTTTAATTTGCCACAGGCGCAAAACAATGAGTCTAGGTGGGTCTTTGTGGTCCTGTTGTGTGTCGCCCGCGGTGAATGCTGATTTGTGTATGCAACCTGGACTAACAGAAGGTGTAAATGACCGGAATTAGGCAGGTGATGGCCTCCTGACAATAGGCAGCCACGCAGGGAGGCAGTGGCTTTATCAGCGGTGATTAGCACCTTAACACCGGCGCCTGCAGGAGGGCCATTTGGTGTCTGCAGGGGACCTTAAATAAGCACGCAGCCCACAGTGGATGATTGACATTATCTTCTGAGTGTCTTTCTGTCTGGATGGTGGCTTGGCTATAAATGGGCCTCAAGAATGTTTTCTTTGGACTAGGCTTCCCAAACTGAGGGGGTTATTATTTATTTCTGAAGCATAGTGGTCACACATGCAGGCTTGTGAAAGAACCGGGGAAACATTGCCTTTTTTAACCAAAGCCTTATTTTCCTTTCGTTTTGAACTCAGTTTGGTTTACAAAAGACAAAAGGTCATGTTTTTTAAAAAAAAAGTCCAAAATAATACCTGAATAGTTTGTGTTAACATACAATGATAGGTTTTATTGTAGTTTTTGAGGGTAACAGGCACAAATGGTGTATATTAATTATGAATAAATCACAGGAAAGAGGTGTTGTTCGGCACAAGATGTGATTTGTTCATAATAATGCAATGTCATAATGCAATGTGTCAATGTCATATCTCGCGTGCCTTATTGTTTTTTTTTTTATGGTTACAAACACACCATAATAAACAAGGTTTAAATCATTTATGTGTTTTTTTTTTAAACAAAATGGTAAATAAAGTGGTCTTTTGCAACGTAATGTGGTTTGATTTGTAATGTGAACACTGAGTAACAGGTTTCCAGTTTCTCTAACAATAAAATACTGCCATCTAGTGACTCAATTACAGAACGCAGTTCATAAAAAAACCTTTGTGTCAATGTCATATCTGGACAAACGTTTCAGCCAGTCAGATATATCAGGGATCGGCAATTAAATTGGGGGACAGATATTTTCCAATAATTACCTGGCGGGTCACAACCCTGTGGGGGGAGGGGGTGATAATGAAGTGACAAAGCAGAAGCACAAGACATTCAAGAGGCCTGATGTGAGTAAAATTTGGGGTGCTATTAATAAAAGCAAACAACAACGACAACAACAGCATTTCTACATGTTGCTGTTAGCTGTCAAAAATATCTATCAAAAAATCTTGAGAAAAGTTGAGAGTGAAAGCAGGATCTTTCTTAAAAAATGGACAGAGAAATATGCCTTCATCCTCTCAGTTTTTTATTAATGCAAAGCCCACATGCCTGATCTGTAACAAGTGTGTCTCTGCAGTAACCGACTGCACCACAATACGAAGCATGCTCCTTTGGATGCATAGATATCTGGTCTGTATGAAAAAAAATCGTGTTTTAATTTTTCTGCTTATGTGGTGTCGCTGGAGTATGTGTGGACCGGGCTTCGCCCACCCACCGGCAGAGCATCATGGGAAGAAGAAAATGGTTAATACAGTTCTTATTAGTTCACGTAGTTGTGTTTGCCAATTTGTTGGAGGAGATTTGGGAATGCGTTGAGTACATTTTGGGGTAAATTGCAGTTGTACTTGTTTCACCTTAAGTGGCTTTCCTAACCAAAGTAATGCCTGGAGTGCATACAGAGGTGATTAAAAACAGTGGTTGCACACCATTTTTGGTTGACAAAAACAGCAAATGAAGTGCATTTTGAAACCATGATGGACTCGGAAGAAGTAATCCTTTTTGATGATCTAAAACGTTTTCATGTGGATACTAGACCCAGATACATCAAAATGTATTCTTTATTCCAGATGCCCAGCTACGTGTGGACTAGGTCTGACAGTCCCTTTTTTTGTGTAGATGTGTATATACACTGCTCAAAAAAATAAAGGGAACACTAAAATAACAACACATCCTAGATCTCAATGAATACAATCTTTCAGTTCAAAATCTTTATGTAGTAGATGGTGGAATACATGAGAACAACATAACATAAAACGTTATGCCTGTATGACCAAGTGCCTGTATGACCTCCAAACAACACCTGGGCATTCTCCTGATGAGGATGTTCTCTCCATCGGCCCTCTCCATGTCTCCTGGTGTACTGGACTGTCTCCTGGTATCTGCTCCATGCTCTGGACACTGCTGACAGACACAGCAAACTTTTTTTGCCACAGCTGGCATTAATACAAGGATAAAAGTCCTGAGCAACTTCTGTGAGTTGTGGACACCTCCTCATGCTACCTCTATGGTGAGAAAAGTTACCAACACATCGAGAGACACATCGATGAGAACAGAGAAAAGGTGTGTGGTCACCACCTGCAGAAGCACTCCTTTATAGGGGTTGTCTAGTTAAGTGCCTTTCATTTCTACCTGTTGTCTGTTGCATTTGCACAACAGCAAGTGAAATTGATTCACAATCAGTGTTGCTTCCTAACTGGACAGGTTAATTTCCAGTTGTGTTTGACTTGGAATTATGTTGTGTTGTTGAAGTTTTCCCTTTATTTCTTTGAGCAGTGTCTATAGGAAAGTCGTAAACAGTCTGATCATCTGCTTTGTTTTGGAGTACCAAGATTGAGTATTTTTGTATTAAAAGTTCTGATATTTAGTTCAGGAGAATGTGGGTCAGATTTGAACGTTACCCCCAAAGCACCATCTCTCCCCACGTTCTGCTCCCTCAATGGAAACCATGTCACCCTCCCTCTAGTTTGAGAGAGCAAGCCTGATATTCAGACCAGTCTATTTGGATTCTGCTGGCAACTGATGGCTTTTTCCCTCTCAAATAAATGCCCCACACATCTGCCTCCCTGTATCCCTGGCAGGCCTGCCTCTCCCTCCTCGTCACTGACAAAGCCTCCTGGCTCCTCATCCCTCGCCTCTCTCGCGTTCTCTGAAAGAAGGCTTGGACAATCAGACCCGGGCTCCTGGCACCTGCCAAGCCCCAGAGCATATGCTATATTCTCTCTGTTCATAGAACCAAAGGCGCCCATTTGGCATCATTCGGGATGCCCCGTCGCCACCTTTTGTTGCAATGCTCCCCGTACATTCCTCATTACAAGCACCAGGCTAAGACTGATGTCGCATCAGAGCGCCAAGGGCCATGACGAAGAGCTGGAAGACAAATAAAGAGAGATCAGATTAAATTGTGTCCATGGCCTACTTTTTGGTTGATTTGAGCAGGAGCGGGTCAAACAGATGAACTTGTAAAGGTTTTGGATTCAAATGTGGGTGAAATGAATGTGGAAGAAAATTTATACTTTTTGGCCTGAATTTGAACAGAGATTGTGAACGTGGTTCTCATGACATCATAAAAGCTCTTCTGCTAAAAAATTCCACGTACACGCCCATCCTGTTAAAATTCTGTTATCAGCTTGTGATATTGAGGATTAATTTACAAATTTAGGTTATTTAAGCTTTTAAAGGTGTCCCAATACTTTTGTCTGTTTTTACCCACACCTACATCAGAGCTTCTACAGTGAATGTTCATGACGGTCGACAGACTTGGCCGATGTGCCAACCGCTGTCATCTGGCAGCTAACTAAGCGCTTTACAAGGGAATGTTCTTAATTTCCTGCTTTTTATTGATGCTGGTTGGAGATGTGTAATAAAGTGCACCTCTATCTGGGGTGTGTGTGTGTCCCGTCACGGGCCCCAGCTTCATGCCAATCTGAAGGCGAGTGCACCTGCAACGCATTATCGCCGTTACCTGGAGCCTCTCATGTAAAACGTGATTACAGTGCGGCGTTTATACGCATCTTTCCGAGACTGAACAGACACTTTACATAAGGACTGAAGAACCGTGTCTCTGTCTTGCTCATTTGCGCACTCACTCGCTCTGGAAATAGAATCTGCTGACCAGTGCTGGCTTTTGGAACCCCGGCTGTACGCGTGTGCCAGCTTGAGGACAGTTTTAGTGCCACTGGTTCTGCTGGTACGCCGCTGTACTGTTTGGACAGGCCTAAAGTGCTAAGTGGGCAGGATGGCACCACACCAGTCCGGGGCAAATAACTCGGGCTGGGTGACTGAACACTGAACTGCAGATAGATTTCTAAGCGTTTCTCATAAAAGGAGAATTAGGTTGGGTGTTTTTTGGAAGCAGCCACTTGTGACCTGTAGATCTTTTACAATAAAAATCTGCAATTTGTAGGCTCTAAAAAAAGAGGGCGGAACTGAAAACATAAAGCAAATTTAGCCTTGTGTTTGACTTTTTTTTTTTCTTAGTAGTTTACAGGAGGTGATGTTTGTCCATCTCACTCCCAAAACCCAACTTCCACCCCCAGCTTTCCCACTCAGTTTTTTCCTTGCCCATTCAGATCTGATGTCAACTCCAAGAATTTCCTCTTTTTGGATGGGAATGAGGGCCCCACACTGCTCTCTATCTCGTTGCCCTTCCCCCTGTTACGGCCCCCCCCAGCTGTCAGGAAACAATACCCTGTGCCTGCACCGACAAACCTCATTCCTGAAAATGTTTTTCTTCTTCCTCCCCCTCCCATCGTCCCTCTCCGTCCGCTCTTCCCATCGCACTCTGATGCCTGCCATTTTTAAACCCGCGCCCATGTAAACTTCCTCCGTCAGTGTCCAGCATGTTCAGCGTTTCCAGCGCGAGAGAGAAAGAGAGAGAGTTAGGATGGCTTTTCAAGCAGCCATGAGGGCCCGGTCTAATCCAGCAGCTGACCTCCCTGACCCACTCACTCACTCATGCAAGCTATAAAGCCCACCCATGAAATCATTTGGAAAGATTAGCCTGGTGGAGATTTAAATAGCAATTGTATTACATTTGCAATTAGTGTTCGTTAAAAAAAAAAAAAAAAAAAAAAAGATTCTGAGGCCGAACACCCATTTTTACCTCGTCATGACCCCTGCCATCCCTGAACGGCCCCGGCGAGCGGCTTTCAAATCTTGAATGATAACTGAAGAAAGATCAGCGGCTTAAACGCAAAGCCATATTCTACAGATTAGTGATCATGAGAAGGAGGGAAACTACTGCAAGCCGGCCGCTCCGAACCCCTACAGCCTTTAACTTTATGAAAACATGGATTTATGATCTAATCCTGTAAAAATAGTTTAAGGACTCGGTCAAAAAAATGGCGTTTAATTCTCATAAAAATTTGTCAGAGGCAAAAAACATATTTTCCAATATTCAAGTGCAGATTAAAGAAATTAAAGGGGCATTATTACTTATTTTACTGGATGCGCAGCGATTGCAGCATTTGTACGTTTGAGAACAGAATGTGTCCCGCTCGTCGCAAATCACGTGATTTTGTCTGTGCACGTCATGTTCTGTAGATTTACGGCATGTTGTACATGAGTTTCCATACGGAGGCGACGTCTGAAATAAAACACATGCATGTTGTGTAGTTATGGAACATAATCACCACAAACTCTTGCTTTCTAACCCCAGCCAAAATTAGGCTCCACCCATTTCACAAAGCATTCCAAAAGGTTTTTTTCGGTGTTTCCTTTATATAGACGAATGTCACACTAGTTCATCTCAAAAATACTTTGATTGGTTTAGAGTTAGGGCTTTTTGTAGTGTTTCATGGATGGTGAATACAGGAATAGAATAGGGCCTTCCCCAAACTTTTGGGAGTGCATACAGTTGTCCAAAATCCATTTTTGTGGGGATTGAATACATCTACCAAATTAAATCATAAAGAGGTGTGTTCCAATACTTTCAAGCAGAGTAGGAAGTTAATGTAAAGGGATGTGTGTGTGTTGGGGTTTGGTGGCTGTCATGACTAAACATCCTCACATACTTCCTCACTTACTCCGAATCCAAATTAGCATGGCAGTCCGGTCGTAATCCAGCCGTGGAATATGGGAGCCTCTCGCACAACAGCTTTTATTAGTCTTAAATCTGGGGAGAAAATGTCAGCACATATGAAAATCTGCTGCATCCGGCCATTAAACTGATCCACAAACCAGATGTGTGAGCTGAACCCCGAGTCCACGGGCCGGAGAGGAAGCTATGAGAGAAAGGGGGGCCGGCGGGAAAGCCTCACGGGGATTAGGGCTTGGTCAATCACTACATTTGTCAGACAACTGCTGGACATCAAGACACCTGGACCGAGCGGACTACACTGTGGACGGGATTTCACTTTGCTGTCGCTGACAATGACTGCCTTTAAGATGAAGTTGGGATGCGTATCGTTAAAACGCTGCCATAGGGAAACGGTCACGGGGTCAGGCCTATTCACCAGGGTATCGCCGGCGGAACGGAGCGGTCCTGTTTTCCCATCGCTCTCTGTGGGACGTCCTCCCAGCTGTCGCTCACTCGCGCTCTGTCTTCGGCGATGGAATCCCACAGATGGGCTCTTGTAGAAACACATTCCCCGACAATCGCCAATTTTACACTCCTCTCCCAGCACTGTGCTTCCATTTCACATGCTCACTGGTGCTGACACACACACATACACCTGTGTGTGTAAGTGCTCTCTCTTGACCACTGGCCTGTTATTTACGAGTTTTCCTTTCCTTATTGGATTGGGCCAAGCATTCCTTCCAGTCTGTGAGCACACACACACACACGCACTCACCACGGCCTTGTGTTCTGTTAGTCACCATGGTGGTGCATCTCTGTCACATCATGAGGGGAAAAGATTTATACGGTGCTGCTTCGGTTCACTATGTCCAGCTTATGTTAGACTGACTCTCATGATCTCAGTTGACATGTCTGATCTTTAACTTGTTCTTCATCCACAGTATCTTCAGATGAAATGGCCTCTGTTGGATGTGCCCAGCACAGCAGCACTGAAGGACTCCAGATCACCTACACCAGGACATTTGGTGAGCTTACACACTCACACTTATGTTATAATAATGATCACAAAGCAATATATGTTTTGGACAATTGACTGCTTCCAATTTTGTAAAAACATCTTGGAGAAGGCTCCATGTTCCTTTTCCTAAACAGTCTGCCCCTCCTAACCATTTTATTATTAAAGTGTCTGTTCTAATTCTTTGCGAAAATGATGATCAGGTTAAAGCTCATGGCTCTAAAACTAACCCAGCCATGCTTTGCTTGCTTTGGGAATGGAGCAGTCATGCTGACACAAGAAGAGCCGTTTCCCAAACTGTTCTCACAAAGCCGGTTGCAAAGAGACTGAATGAGAACAGTGTGGATCCTCAGTGGGGTTTTTTTAACCAGCATGCATTAAATGCTCTTTAAAAATAAACATGGGTTAAAAATTATCTATGGGTTCTCAAAGACAGGTTAATCTTTTTCTCCTCCGTTTGTTTGGCAAACTGAAAACAGGACTCAGATAAGCGATAAAATTCAGATTGTGCCGAAGGAACCGCGATCGTTGTCTTTCTGCGGATCGCTAAAGAACATTCTGCTCCAAACAAAACAAACTCGCAGCTGCACGACTGGTCGCTTCTGGTTGTGTCTGATCTGATAGTGTGCCACCCCACCACATGGGTCGCCAGCCCCACCCCGCCGCACCTCCATCCACAGGCAGGCAGGCAGGTGGTGCGGGAATGTGTACGTGGGCGCTAATGAGGTGTGCAGTGCCGGGGTTCGGAGCTGTCCGACTGGTTTGCACATGAGGGCCACATGAGATAAGAGCGCCGCGGGCCGTGATAAGACCGTGGCACGATAAACCATCTGCTTAACCAGGCGGAGCCTGTAAAAGCCCATTAGGTTTGAAAAGTCGGGGTAGGAAGGTTGACGAAGCAGGTTTATTTACATGCATACAGACGGAAATGGGTTCAGCATTTAAAACCATAACACAGTGTTGAACTGTATAAACATTTCTGCGAAGAAATGCTGCTAAAGTCATCTGCATAAAGAAAATCACATGATGCTGTTATAATAAACAATAAACAGATTCAGGGTCAGAATACGGTCAGCGGGACAGGTGCCAACATCTTAATATAACACTGTGGACAAAAACCTCAAAGCCTTTAAATTGTTATCGGAAACATTTTAGATCATTGTATGCTATTTATTTGTTGAGAACAGCTTGGGGAACCTTTTCTGTTCTCGGTGCACCAAGCATGGTCTGTTAAATTGGTGGTCCTCGGCTGGTAAACAGCCTTCAAAAACACATTTAAACGCATTCAAAGGGAATTTAAACGCAATTACGTTAAGAAACTGAGGAACTTGTCCTTAATGAATGAAAATTCTCACTTCTAATACTCCAGGTTTTAATTGTGGTTTGCCATCTCGCCTTCGTACATCACCACAAATCTAAAAAGAAGGGTAACCGACAAGTGAATGGTGGATACAATGACGATGAGAATGCTGCGTCCGTCTGACGCGTGATAAAAAAAAGAGAGAATGAGAGTGTTGCTTTCAAATTTTTTCAAGATAAACAACAAGAACTAAATCAGATGAACATTAATTACACTACTGCTCAAAAGTTTAGGATCACTTGCAAATTTCCCTCTTTTTGAAGGAAAAACACGTCATGCAATTCACAAACAATAAAAAGAAAAGACTGCGATGGGCCAGTGTGAGGTATGGCTTTTTCTTGGCAATTCTGCCATGAAGTTCAGCATCCTGAAGTGGCCTCCTGACCATTGATGACACTTGGTGTTTGACTGGTTCCATTTATTGCAGCTGTCAGTTGACAGCCTGTGAGGCGTCTTTCTCTCAAACAACACTCTCATAAGATATTTATCTTCTTGCACAGTTGTGTGTCGAGACCTCCCACTCATTTTTCTGTCCTTGTTAGAGTCAGTCTGTGTCACTCTTCGAAGGGAGTAGTTAACAGCATTTGTAAGGTATTTTCAGTTTCTTGGCAATATCTCACATTGAGTAGCCTTCCTTCCTTAACACAACAATGGACTGACTGGTCTCTAAAGAAAGTTCTTCCTTTCTGGACATTTTGAGCCTGTAAGCAAGCCAACAACTGCTTATTCTTCAGATTCTAAACTAACCTAGAATGTTGTGCTCACTTATTATCATAACATTTTTCCATCACAATTGAGAAAGGGTGTTCCAACAACCAATTAGCCCAATAACATCCTCAACTTGGATTGACGGCCATACCTGCAGATTTAGGCAGAGGAATGAGGATTGCTGGTAATAGGACTATATGCAAAATTAAACTCTATACAAAAATAGTTTTTTTTATACAAATATTTTTATCTTTCAAATATCATCTGATACACTTAAATTAATTGTGAAATGGACAATATTGTTTGTAAATTGCATGATGTGTTTCATGTGTTTCTTTCAAAAAGAGGGACATTTGCAAGTGATCCTAAACTTTTGAGTGGTCATGTATTTTAGAAAATTATATAAATTTTTTAATGAAACTTTTGGGTCCTGACCCACCAGTTAAATGTTGCTGTATCAAACCATTGATGAGTGGATTTGATGAGGAATAACTCAACCGACCTACAGCTCTGAGCAGAATCTTATGGAACATCTATGGATCAGTAGAGGGACTGGATGTCGTGAGCCAGCATCAGTTTCTCTCACCCAACATCAGTTTCTGACCTCTCAAATGATCTGTGGCAAGAATCTGCCAAATGAAAAAGTTCAAAATCACCTAGGGTTAGGGTTAGGGTTTGCTGAAAAGCTGTAATATTGGAAACTAGGAACTAACTTAGAATTATGACAATGTGAGGGGTGTCCTGATACTATTTTGGTTGGTAAACACTGACCAATAACATTTGAGAGAATGTTTACTTGGTTTTTGTTAATTGTGAATTAACACCCATTATGAACATAATTCACGTGAATGAAGTTATTGGATATTTAATCCACTTAAAGCCCGCTATCTGTGCCGTGGGTTTACACATTTGCTCGTGTGTAAATATCCCAAATTCAGCCACACAAAATCTGATTGCAGATTATTCCCACTGCTGACCCTCTGTTAACCTCCACACTTGCACCCTGCAGCTATCTTCAAACACACTTAGATCTTTGTCCAGCTCCTGCTACTGCGGTTTTATTGTATTTACCTAATATCTATCTTCATAGAGTGCAGGCCTGCGCATCACATGCACGACTCTTCGGCCCACACTGTTTGAGTGTCAGATGAATGGCGTGTATTGAAGGTTTGTCGCAAGGGGTGAAGGGGTTTGATTTACAGAACGCAGCAGGGCCAAGGGGAGGCAAAAATCAAGACAGGACTCCTTTCAGCCTCTGTGCCCGCAGGAAAGTCAAATAAGCTCGGCACCTGATCACCATACGAGCACTTGTGCAGACCCTGGTACATTCTTTCAAGTCGTGAGTGAGAACTAGGGGCTGAAGTTCAGGCTGAATAGTGAATTTAGGGATGTTCTGTATATTAGGAACTTAAATCAGTTTGGAGGTTAAAACACTGTAAGAGGCCACATTTTGATGTGGTGTTAAAAATTTAGTTCAGTATTTTGGGGTGGAGCTATTAATCCGAGGATTATGTGAGCAGGTCCTTAACCCTCATTGCATTAGGACTTTAGAAATTAGAAAAAATGCACAATGTATTTTGAACAACTGTATGGGAACAGATTGGGGAAGTTCCCTGCGCATGCAGTAAGGTCCATAGAAGCATGGTTGGGTTAGTATTGTATGTAAACCTTTGATTGTGTCCAACATCAGTGCCTGACCTCACAAATAATCTCCTAACTCGGCAAAGCTTTTCAGAGAAGCTCCACAATATTAAAGTGGAATAAGGAGATTATTTAAGGTTGTGATATCTTTAATGAATGAGTTTCAGGTTTAACGTGGACTTTTTATGGCTGTAATTCAAACTGTAAAAGTTAAAAGCTGGTGAGAAATTAGAAGCCTCCATAATCTGAGCCTCTGTGTTCCTGTAAACACATCCAACAGTAACGCTACAGAGTTTCAACAAAGCACAGTCTCACTCACCCCTGTGTATCCAATTATCTCATTTCACAAGTTCGCTCACTAATAGGATGCGTCTTCATACCAGACAAACCGGTTTGGTTGAAAAAGTAATTCACACAATTACACAATTACAGTCAGGAACGCGTCTAATGAGGCTAATTTCTTATTAAGTGATGGCAGGGTGTCATCAGTGGGTGATGTAATGCGTCTCACGATGCCCTGAACATCTTGTTGCATTGTGTTTCTCATGACATCCAAATAACAGAGGAGAAATAGTTGAACCCAAAGAATAGTTTGGTGCAATAGATATTTGCTCCAGGATACATGTGGGGCCGCTGGACCGGAACTTTCTGAACAGCAGCATTGGTTATTCAGCCAGTGATGCAGATTGCAGGGAGCTGAAACGTTTGTGTTTGAACAGCGTAATCATTAACGTATGAACTTTTCTTATCCATAAGTGCCCGTGTACGTTAGATTTATATAATGATTCATCTGTTCAGGTTATGAACTCAGACATTTAAACACAGAGCGGGGTCCATGAGGGCTGTGTGCAAACAAGCTTTTCCACAATTATTCAGCTCCGGGTACTTTGGTCAGGGGGAGTGGGTTCTCTGTGGGTGTGCTAGATGTAGAGGAAGCAAATAAACAGATTGATCACACCCATCTGAGAGGTTTCACCTGTAAAGGAAGGGAACAAATCAAAGGGGGTGTAAAGGCTGGAATAATTTTGGAGTTTGTTGGCTCTCCACGCTGAAAGCAGCCGTTTGTAGCAACCAGCTGTATGGTTTGTTGGAGTGTTGGTACCTGTGTGGTTGAGGGGTGGCATGGCACCTGTTTGGAGGACAATCCAATGACAGAAACACTTGTATTTCCTTCAGTTCGATGATTTTGTTTAATACCAAGTGCAGAAGTATTAGACACCCCACTTTCATTCTGTCTTATCGTAACATGTGTTTACAATCAGGCATTTCATTATGCATTTTGGATCATTCTATGCAGTTGTGCTAGTTCGGCTTGTGGTTAAGGAACCAGCTTTGACTAGATTTCTAGTCCCACTAAATACTATGACCTAACCCCAGTTGCACCCTGGGTGACCTATACAAGGCTGCCAACCACGCCAGGTACATGTGCTCACTTCACATCTGTGTGCACGTTTGTGTTTTTTTTACTGCACAGGTGGGTTAAATGTGGACTAATCCCCCCCCCCCCCAAACACACAGCTTAAACTCCCCTCTGTGCTGCAGCAGAGCCACCGCTCTGTCACCAGCATGATAAACTCCGTTAATCAGCATGTTTTGCCTGTTCACCTCCGTCCGTACTCGTTTGAGCGCTGATGTCATGGTCAGGCCACTCTGACATCCACTTCCTGTGCATCTGACAAACAAAGCCAAGCAATCCCAGCATGCACTGCATTCTATCCTTTCTCTTTCCTTTCTGCCCCCCCCCCCCCCCCCCCCCCCCCCTCT
>JAOUQT010000032.1:484495-496918 GCA_025769995.1 Xyliphius kryptos
ATGCCATAATTTACAAATGTCAAAAACTGATATTATATTTAAAATAGAACACAGACGACACATCAAATGTGGAAAGTAAGACATTTTCAAATTTCATGCCAAATATTGCCTCATTTTGAAATTTTGTAACAGCAACACGTCTCAAAAAAGTTGGGATGGGACAATAAGAGGCCAGAAAAGTTAAAGGTACAAAAAAGGAACAGCTGGAAAACAACTGGCAATAGGTCAATAACATGATTATAAAAAGAGCATCTTGGAGTGGCAGCGGCTCTCGGAAGTAAAGATGGGAAGAGGATCACCAGTTTGAACACATCATCATCTACAGTGTATAATATCATCAACATATTTAGAGAATCCTTAGATGGCACTACATCACATACTGGCATGCTTCTGTATTGGACATCACAAAATGGGCTCAGGAATATTTCCAGAGAACATTATCTGTGAACACAATTCACCGTGCCATCTGCCGTTACCAACTAAAACTCTATAGTTCAAAGAAGAAGTATCTAAACAAGGTCCAGAAGTATCTTAACAAGGTCCAGAAGCGTAGACGTCTTCTTTGGGACATGGCTCATTTAAAATAAACTGTGGCAAAGTGGAAAACTGTTCTGTGGAAAGGACGACCCAAGTTATCAGTGCTCAGTTCAGAAGCATCTATGATGGTATGGGGTTGCATTAGTGTGTGTGGCATGTGGCAACATCTGCTCCCATCCAGAAGACGTCTCTTTCAGGCAAGACTTTGCATTTTCCAACATGACAATGTCCAACCACATACTGCGTCAATTACAGCATCATGGCTGCATAGAAGAAGCGTCGGGTTACTGAACTGGCCAGCCTGCAGTCCAGAGCTTTTACCCATAGAAAACATTTGGCACATCATACAATAAAGGATAAGACAAAAAATATCTAAGACAGTTGAGCAACTAGAATCCCACATTAGCCAAGAACAGGTTAAGATTTATATTCCTCAACTTGAGCAACTTGTCTCCTCAGTCCTCAGTTGTTTACAGACTGTTGTAAAGAGAAAAGGGGATGTCTCACAGTGATGAACATGACTATCTCCCACCTTTTCTGGGATCTGTTTCACAAAATTCAAAATCTCATTCTTTTTCTCTATTTTTCAAACATTTTCTCAGTTTAATATACGTCTCTGTCTCCGCATCATTGCATTCTGGGGTTTGTAGATTGACCTGTCCTTTAAAATGCAGAAGGCAATATTTACCAGCTTGTGCGACTTTGAAAAGGAACAGATTGTTGGAACCTGGAGTAGTGTGTGTGAGGTCAGTGTTTCAGCATCTGCTCCATTTGTGGGTATAACGGGTGTAGCAGGAGTTCTGGAACCATTAGCAAGTATCCAGCTGAAGATCACACTGTGTCCGGTCTTCCGCATCAAACTTGCGTGGTTTACTGGCAGACGTTCTGTGGCCCGCATGATTCGACTAGTGTAGGGAGAATGTTTTCAACCGTGTTTAATCAAAAGGTTGGTCAAAATGATTAATCTGGTGTTCCTAATTTAGTGATAGTTGAGTGTTATAGTTAAGTTATATCTGAGCATATTTTTGGCTTTGTGTTATTTGTTTGCGAACGCTGAGCGGGTGAGGTTTATCAGACCTGCTGTAAAAGACTATGGGAATATATCTTACAGAAAACACACAAACACCGTGTGGAAATGAGCTCAGAACAGCCTGCAGTGATGTGTAAGAATATGGGAGCGCTCACACAACAGCTTTTTATTAGTTTTAAATGGAGGAGAGCAGCGGGGAGGAAAAAAATGCAAATCTGCTTCATCCGGCCATTAAACTGATCCACAAACCAGATGTGCAAGACGAGCCTCTGGTCCGCGGGCCGAGAGGGAGAGAAATGGACAGAGTGGGAGAGACAGACATTGATGGAGAGGGAGACAGACAGACATAGATGGAAAGAGGGAGGGATGTTGATGGTTTGCATATTTAAGACAGAAGGGGTTTAGAATAGAGCTAGGCCTTAGCCCGTCATCAGGAATAAAATCCTGGACACTTAGATTGCAGCAGCATGATGATGATGATGATGATGATCACGGTGATAATAATGATCACAATAATGATAAAAAAAGAAGATGCTCCAGAGACTGATTTAAAGTAACGAGGTCAAGGGGTCAGGGATATTCACTAGGGGATCATTGGTGAATCTGAGCTCTCACCGCTGGCCCGCTTTCCCAGCATTCTCAGTGGGACGTCCTTCCAGCTGTCTCACACACACACACACACACACACAGACTTCTCTCGATAGGATCCCACAGATGGGTTCTTGTAGAAACACATTCCCCGACAAATGCAGATTTCACACTGTCCGCTGTGCTCCCATTCCTCACGCTCACTGGCGCTGACATACACACACACCTGCAGGTTTACGTGTGTGTGTGTGTGTGCGCGCTGTCAGTTGGTTATTTATGAATTTTTCCCATGATCTGAGCAATTCATCATGACCGTGTGTGTGTGTCACTCAATTATCTGACATCATTTACTATTATACACACACATTAATGAGATTTGTGCGTATACGTGAGTGTGAATGTACTGTGACGTGTGTGTGTGTGTGTGTGTATGTTGCATTAATGTAACATTTCTTTTTTATTTATTTTTTGCTCTACAGTATCTTCAGATGAAATGGCCGCTGTTGGACGTTCCAAGCTCAGCGGCACTAAAAGACTCCAGATCACCTACACCGGGACACTTGGTAAGCACACGCGCGTGCACACATTTCTCCCAGGGACTATGTGATTATGTTTGTGTAGTGAGCTGTAATAAGTGAGCAGGTCATGTGACCTTATGACTGGAGTCTCCTTCCATATACTTATTCCTACAGTATAATTGATCTTTTTAAATCTGTTTTAACTCATGTATAATCCGACCAATCAGAATTCAGACTTCACCAGCTCCCTTGTTTTTATTGATTAATGTCTCAATAGTTATGTAATTGCGTTTGATTTTTAATCTTTTTCTTCCAGTTCCTATTCATTGTTTTCAGTTATTTTTGCAAAGCTCCACTCTCTGCATCCTGGAACTGAGGGTGTTAACAGAAACTTGTTTTTTCTCACCTGTTGAATGTGTGACTTTTTCAGAGTGATTAGCTGTGTGTGTGTGTGTGTGTGTGATTGAGTAAGAGAATGACTGACTGACTGTGTGAGTTGCTGTGTGAGTGTCTGAGTGAGAGAATGACTGTGTGTGTGATTTAGTAAGAGAATGGCTGTGTGTGTGATTGAGTAAGATAATGACTGACTGACTGTGTGAGTTGCTGTGTGAGTGTCTGAGTGAGCGAATGACTGTGTGTGTGATTGAGTTAGAGAATGACTGACTGTGTGTGTGATTGAGTGAGTGGCCGAGTGAGAGAATGACTGACTGTGTGAGTGACCGTCAGAGATTTGATGAGTGACTGACTGATTGAGTAATTGTCTGTGCGTGGTAGTGAGTTTTCTCCAAGTATTTGTTTTGTGGTGTGAATTTATCACCTACATGTAAACCCCTAAACACAGAACACTCCAGTGGTTGAGGATTAAATCCAGATTATGATGCAGAATAAACAATACTCATCACTTTCACTCTCTGTCTTTCTGTTTCTCTCACACACTCTATCTAGCTCTCTTTATGCTGCTCTGTCCCCCTCTCTCTTTAGCTCTTTTTTTGTCTCTAATCCATCACTGATCTGCACAGAGCAGCTCTTTTGTTCTTCATAAACTTTTTACTCCATCATCCAATATTTTGGCTATATTCTTATCCTCTCACACCTGTGTGCGTGTGTGTGTGTGTGTGTGCGCGCGTGTGTATATGTGGGCTGTCAGGACGCCCATGTTCTTTGTAGTAGAACCGGTTTAAATATGAGGGCAGTGTGAGATAAGAGACTTGTTATCGATAACAATGTCGTGTGATAAACCACCTGCTCAACCACACAGACGCACAGTCACACACACACAGATCGACACACTTGGGGCCATTTTAAAAACTCCAGTTAACCTAATGCTCATGTCTTGTGCATAGAATGCGGGATAAAACCAGAGCACCTGGAAAAAACCTCTGCAAACACTAGGAAAATATTGCTCCGCACAGAAAATGACTGGGATTACCCTGGGATCCAACCCAGGTCCTACTTGCCGTGAGGCGACAGCACTACCACTACTGCTGCCCCTAACTTTGAAACAAATAAGAATGGAAAAAAATTATAACTAGTTTTGAATAATAATATTTCCGTCATAGGCGGCAAGGAGGCGCAATGGATAGTGCTGTGGCTTCATAGCAAGAACATCTGGTGTGGAGTTTGCATGTTCTCCCCATGTTTGCGCAGGTTTTCTCCGGGTACTTCGGCTTCCTCCTGCATTCCAAAGACTTGCATGTCAGGTTAATTGGTGTCTCTAATTTCCTTGTTAGCATGTGATTGTGTGTGTGTGCGCCCTATTATGGATTGGCGCCCTGTCTAGGGTTGTTCCTGCTCTCTTGCCCAGAGTTGCAGGGTGTTCACCAACTTGGGTGGATATAAAAAAGTGGGTATATGAAATGAATGAATATTTCTCAATTATTTATTCACACTCTCTCTCTTTCTCGCCTGTTCTATATCACTCCATATCGCGCTCTCTGTCTCTTCAGCACAGATTTGTCTCTCTCTTTTTCTATCTTTTTGTCTCTCTCGCTTTCTCTCCCTTTACACCCCTCTTTTCATAGAAATGTCATTTGAATATAATCTGAGACACGTATTATTAGTTGACATTTTTATTCTAAATTCCCTAGGGTTCGATATAAAAGTCGATTGCAAATGCAGTGTAGGTGGCACACGTATAAATGTGCTGCAGAACTCTACAAAGCTACGAGTTGCCTAGTTAGCCTCCAGTTTATTTCTTCTCAATTCAAGAAAGGGTATAAAAATGATTGGGGGACCTGGACCAAGAAGGAAGCCAAAAAAATCTACCATTTCCATGTGGAATAGGAAGAGGGCTTTTTTTCTTAATGTCATCTGCCCGTCTACCATACTTATTCCCATGAAGGGAAATGTGGAGCGGCAAATATCAGACTGTTGATAAAAAAATACAACACTGACTTCCCTCTACACCTGCAGTTGTATTGCGCAATACGGGTTCATGCATGTTAAAGTACATCTGTACAGATGAGGAATAGTCAACATGTTTATATATGAATATATATTTTACATTTCTTTAGTAGTTTGTTTAATTTGACTTTTTCATGTCCTCCCCGTGTTTGCGTGGGTTTTTTTTAAGGTGGTTTCATCCCACAGTCTAAAAACATGCACGCTA
Source organism: Xyliphius kryptos (assembly GCA_025769995.1). Lineage (NCBI taxonomy): Eukaryota > Metazoa > Chordata > Actinopteri > Siluriformes > Aspredinidae > Xyliphius > Xyliphius kryptos. The sequence goes on from JAOUQT010000032.1 coordinate 489,777, forward strand.
AATAAATTGGAAATGCTAAAATATTATTAACTTGTGTAATCATATGTGACTTTTGACTTTGGACGTCTGATTTGAACTTCCAATCAATATCTCTCTCTCTCTCTCTCTCTCTCTCAGTCATGAGCTTGTGCTTCACTCAGCACATTATAAGTGTGTGTAAATCATACATCACGAATCCAATTCCAATTATTCACAGCTGCTTGACCCGAGGTTCACCTTCACACAGCGCCATAAGATTGACTCTGAACACACTGAGATCTTTGTTCAGCCGGACCAGTGAGCTTTTATTACATTACTATCATATCTAATGTTATAAACCGCAGCATCACAAGCCCTGGACAAGACATGAGGTCTTGAGTGGTCTGGATGAATGGAGCACATTGTTACTCAGCCTGTGGGGTTGTTTAGTTAATCCTATATTTCTGTATTCACTCCGTTTCTTTAAAACCCCACACAATGAGTTGTTTTACACTCGGCGTCGACTTGAACATAAACTTTAAGTGGAAATGTCACAAATCAGAAGTTTTTATTTTGGTGAGAGGATTTTAGTTTGATAAATAATTATATGGGGCGGTTTCGCATATGAGAATCGTGGGTGGGGGGACGGGACATCATTAGTGCTTGCCAAAAAAAGACATGGGCACTGATTGGTTGCTTATTTGCAGATAGTAGCGCAACAGTTTTTACAATGAAATATGGTAATGTATAATCTTAAATCTATTAGTTGGAGTGGGGGCACCAAACAAACTTGGAATGCCCCTGATTTCTTAAACTCGAGAGGACACTCATAGTGGAGTAACAGCACAGGAGCAGTGACAAACGCTTATTATTTAAGCCGCTGTGTAATATGTTCCTGCTGCATGTCAACGTGTAGTGTTTTATCATCGTCGCTGGTATTTTAATCCGAAATCCATCTGGAACGGGTTAAATATAATTTAATGTCTTTTCTAATCAGCTCCGAAGCTCTGCTTTTAGATTTCAGTGTTCAGCGCGGTATAATAATGCTGAATAGAACTTTCTGTGTTGGCTTGTTACTGACTGGTTGATACCGGTGTCAATCATTATTGAATTACCAATGGCAGTCGAGATATCACTGTGCATCCTGACGTTTCCCTTCATTCTCACAGAATAAAGCCAGAAAGTCACTGTGATGTGTCAATGTAGTAGTGTTTCTCGTGAACACTAGAGCATCTCGGGTACCACTGATTTAATCGACTGTATTTCAAGATGCAATTAATCATGCTGTGTGTCATGTGTGGTTTAACCTTCACACCAAGACATCCCTATCTCTCAGATATGTAGTACTGTTTGGCTAACAGTTTTATTTAAAGCCATGTTATTAAATCACAAACCGATTGAGCCCTGTCCATACTGTTACTGATCATTTTGGAGAATCTGAGGCGGTTCTACTGGAGACTTTAAGTGTCACACTTGCATTTTTTGCAGTAAAATTGATCTGTTGCTTTATTTCTATTTTTATGCTATGTAACAATATCTGTGTAATATTATGAGATAACTGTTGATCACGATTTTTATTTGTGTGTGTGTGTGTGTCAATGGTAAAGAGCAGAGAGATTGCGATGCTTAGCATGTGACCTTTTTTATTTGTTTACCAACTGATGGTTTGTGTGTGTCCTACGTTTATTCTAAATGCTGATGTCATGGTCAGACGACTCTGACATCCACTTCCTGCAAGAACGACAAACAAAGACACTCTATCCCAGCATGCCTTGCACTATTTTTTCTTCTTCTTTCTCATGAGTTTGAAAAAGGTTCGGTACCACCCAGACTGCAAATGAATACCACAAAAACATGCACAAACTGCCCCTCTTCACACGCACACACACACACAGACACACACAGAGTTCTCAGTAGCCTGAATGCTGGCTTTCTTGCTTTGATTGCCATTGTGTCTAATCTTTAGTTTTGTGCCTAATCTCTAGCATTGTAGCTAGTTGCTAGCCATGTAGCTAGTCTTGAAATTTGTAACTAATCTCTAGTTTTAATTTCGAGTCTCTATCCTTGTAACTAGTCTAGTACCGTATACCTAATCTCGTAGCATTGTACCTAGTCTCGAACCTTGTAGCTAAGCTTTTAGCATTGTACATAATGCGAACCTCATAACTAGTCTCGAACCTTATAACTAGTCTTTTAGCATTTAGGCTAGTCTCGAACCATGTGTCTCTAGCCTTTTAGCTCAGTTTTAAACATTTTACATAGAACATATATGTATGTTAAACATATACATTATAGCTAGTCTCTGTTTTTGTAGCGAGTCCTTTAATCTTTTACGTATTCTCAAGCCTTGTACCTCATCTTGAGACTTGTAGCTAATCTCGTACCTTTTAGCTAGTCTTGAACCTTGTAGCTAATCTTGAAATTGTAGCTAGTCTCGTAGCTAGTTCCTTCTGACCAGTCTTTAGCCTTGTAACTAATATTCAACATGAATAAATATTGATTCTGGGGAACATGACCTCTCTGTAGTGTCTCTGGGACCAGGGTAACCAGAGGAAACTTGGGTGAATCAGAGAATATAGCTAAGAGCTTCCTCACATACAATATACTGTATTATCAGATTCCTCTTGTCTGGCTTTAAACATTGTAAGAACATGGTGTACGAAACATTACACTCTGCTCTGTAACAAGCTCCAGCAAGATACACGTAAAATAGAAGCTCCATTAATCACACTGAGTACAGGTGATGACAGACGCTGTTTATTTTCTATCTTCACCCACCCTCGGTCCACCCCCCTGCGCCCCCCGTTTGTCTCTCTCCTCTCTCTCTGTCACTCTTGTATTGCACAAACACGAACATGCTGAAACACTGTGTTTGGAGATGGGTGTGAACATTTTGGCACAGACTACCTTTTTTGTGTCTGACATTGGGCTACTACATGCCCACACACACACAAACAGGCACATGCCTGTATCACATCTGGATACACATTGCAAATTGTAAACACAGTTCCACCCTTTAATTATTTTTATTCTCTCTCTCTCTCTCTCTGTCTATCTATCTACCTGTCACTATTTTTCTATTTCAGTCTAATAAGGTTCCTGTAGTGCAGCATGCTCACATGCACCCTCTGACCCCCCTCATCACCTACAGTAATGAACCCTTCCCTCCAGCAACGCCGCCTGCGCACATCTCTCCAGAGATTCTCGACCCCAAGACAGGTACTACACACTTACACATACACACACATTCTTATAATTGCCAGAAATTGAGGACCGAATACTTACAATGCCCAAAGGCATTCAGGCACATGTTTATAATTTCCGCCAGCCAATAATATAATTATGGAGTTTGTGATCGTATCAGGAAAAACACACAGACAGAAGACTTGTGTGTCCAAGAAACGGAATGTGATGTCGAGAACTCTGAGCGCATCAGGATATCATTAAAAAAAAAAAAAGTGAGGACAGACCAAAATGTTCCCACTTCCCAAATGAGGGAAAACTGGTCCATGATCCATGAAACGATAGCAATACAAAGATATACACACACGGATAATCAGCTTTCATTCTGTCCTTCTAAAACCGAGACATGTTCTACAGGTATCTCGCGGACCCCACACCCTTCTGAGCTGTCTCCATATTACCCCCTTTCTCCTGGGCCTGTGGGGCAGATCCCTCACCCCCTGGGATGGCTCGTCCCACAGTGAGTAACACCCCCTCCTGTCTGTCTAGAAGGAAAAAAAATCACAGGTAGAGAATATAATAATCTTAATCGTACTCTAATCCTATAGACAAGCACAACCCATGTACCCCATTCCTCCCGGAGGTTTCCGACACCCCTACCCAGCGCTTGCTATGAACGCTTCAATGTCCAGGTGAGTGTGTGTGTGTGTGTGTGTGTAGATTTTTACTTGGATCATAAATTGACTATTTGTTTTAATTAATGAATGTGATACAAAGGTTTTGCGGTACGGTGATTGTGAATATGGTGATATATTATGCCACAATACGCTTATCTCTGGTGTTAGTGGAAAAGTTTTGTTAAACCGCAGCTGTTGGTTTTAATGCAGCACCAGCAAATGTGTTTTAAACAGCTAGTCCTACATTTTGTCTTCACCTAGCATTGTAACTAGTCTTTAGCACTATTACTAACCTCCAACCTTCTGACTTGTCTCTAGACTCCTAATTGCTAGTCTTTTAGCCTTACAGGCAGTTATTTTCCTTGTAATTAGTGTTTAGCTTTGTAGCTAATCTCTAAATGGTGTATCGTGCCTTTAAATGGCCTCTGTGATTGATTCAGCACCACTGTTAGATTAGCTACTTAAATACTCATTTATAGAGGTGTTACTAAAGGTGATGGTTAGTCAGAGGTTACGCTTGCTCGTGCTCTCTCTCTCTCTCTCTCTCTCCACCCCACCCCCTGAGCGATTAGCGATAATGCCCCATTGTGCTCTACTCCAAACCTGCACCATCACTATCTGAAAGGTGTCCTGTTCAGCCAGCTTGAGGAAGTGGTTTCTGTGGGTTTATTCGTAAAGGTGTGTGTGTGTTTTATGAAAGTGCTCTCAGGTGTCGAGTTCTCCTTGGTTTCCAGGGTAACTGCACATTCGGTTCTTAGCCTGTAGCGGGACATATAATGGTGCCTTTGAGAGAGTTTTTATTTGGGCTACTTGTGATATATGAATAAAAAAAGGTTGTGTGTGAGTGTGTGTTTAGTCTAGACACATAATTAAGAGGCTCACAAAAATGTTGTTAGAGAGTGGACATGGAATATATAGTGTGTGTGTGTGTGTGTGTGTGTGTGTGTGAAGGAGCAGGTTTAATGTAGGAAAACGTTTTGAATTGTTGCTGCTCCTCGCGAGTTTACCTCTCCAGTTCTTGCTAGTTACATAACGTATAAATTGATGGAATTTAGCAGCGGTTTCCACCTAAGTGGCTTAAAGTTCCCAGTTAGTGCTTGTACAGCTGAATTCAAGGTACCTAGAGCTAGTATATTCGAGAAATTGTCCATCTGCTACCAATGCAGCTAGTTAATATAAATATTACACACACCCACGCGCACACTAGGAGAAAACCATCATCATGTGGTCTTCCAAGTGAAATGCTGCCCAAAAAGGCTGCCTACTAAGCACTGTGAAACAAATGGAACACGATCATGGACCTTTTATTAAATATGCTCTCTCTCTCTCTCTCCTCTATGTAGTCTGGTGTCGAGTCGCTTTTCTCCTCATGTTGTGCCTCATCACCCTCACGGCCTTCATCAGACGGGAATCCCTCATCCTGCGATAGTCTCTCCTGCTATCAAACAGGAACCCAATGGAGATCTGAGCCCCACTGCACACACGTGAGAACGCACAGACACATACACATAAGCACACACACACACACACACACATAAGGACTCTCCAATGCTATAATTATTAATGCTGGTTATTAATGAATGTCCATACAGCTTTGAAAAGAACATATTTCTTTCTATGTGTGGACATTTTGGTTCTGTCACACACATCTTTATTAGCCGTAAGTCATTTGGTAAACATCGCTCAGTTTATGTTTGAGTTGATGTCGGTTTATCAGCATCTGGATTTATTTCATGTTGAAGTTAGGGAGATAATATATTTTATTAATGATAGTAATAATTATAAAGTGTACCACGATGGTAAACGTTATTTGAAAGCCCTGTATTTATTCATATGCTGCTGCTCATTAGTATAACATAAAAACCCATAATGACTAAAAATTGGGTCGAGATTTTCATCTGGATTTGAGTTTGGCGTGTAAAAATCAAATCCAGATGTTAAACGTAAAATCTTAACGTGCCCCACAGTGGTCATAATTCTTACAGAAACCGGATCGCACAAAATAAAAAAAATGCAGGTGTTTGTTCTGCCTTCTCTATTTTTTATTTCATTTTTTTGAAGACACACAGAGAGCTGCAGTGTTGTTTGTGTGAGCTTCCTTCACTTTATCAGTGTTGTGTCTACCATCTTGGTACTGTCTCATATACATGCACACACACACACAAAGTGAGAGTGTGTGTGAGACAAAACTGTTGTTTGTGTTCGGAGCAGGAAGTCTCCAGGGCCGGCTAAGAAAGAGGAAGAGAAGAAGCCGCACATTAAGAAGCCCCTGAACGCTTTCATGCTGTATATGAAGGAGATGAGGGCCAAAGTGGTGGCTGAGTGTACGCTGAAGGAGAGTGCCGCTATCAACCAGATACTAGGCAGAAGGGTAAGGACAAGCGTGTGTTTTAAAAACATTTCTATTTTTATCTGGTGTTGTGTTTATAAAATTAGGAACTGTTTTTGGTAGAAATAGTATTACTACATGGCAAATAATTTACCAGTAGGTGTAGCGAAGTCATAGAAAATCATCCTGGCCTGAAATACCAATTCACAGCCAGGTGGACGTTGCCAGGTTGGTCAACGTCCATGCAACACAGGTGTCAAAGAGTTTTCAGAAACTATTCATACTGAACTAAATTTGCAGGAATGATGAATCATAGAGAAGTTTCACTTTATTTGATAAATATTCGAGGTTGTACAGGAACTGCCCGATAATAATTCTCTATAAATAATTAAAAAATGGGCCCATTCTTAATCATGTTTTAATTTAGAATGTAATGTGCAGAGTTCCCTGTGCATGGAACTCGAAACTATTCTAATAATTCTGAGATAAATGTATTACACTCACCGGATGCTTTATTAAGTTACAAATATCTAATCAGCCAATCACATGGACGCAACTCGGTGAATTTAGACATGTAGGTGGTCAAGACATCTTACTTATCAGAATCTCCATTCGCGTGACTTGGTTGCCAAGCAGGTTGGTTTGAGTTTTTCAGAAACTGCTGAAACTATTGTTCTTTAACATAAAAGTTAGTAAAAAGATAAAATTATAGTAGTTACTGTATTTTAACTTCTATATCTGGGTGTAGACTGTGTATCGGACAGTTTCCTCAAAATGATTCATGTTTAAAATGAGCGTAGTATTTTATTGTTTTTCTGACATTCCTGTCAAACTGCAGCATCAAAATATTTTACAACCATGTTAGCTCACCTGACCAGAATACTGTGCTCTGACTGGCTGAAGGCTTTCGTGATTAAATGCATTTAGAGATCAGATTATCTCGGATCATACATCAGCTTGACATGCGTGCATTGTATTTTCATTATTAATATTAA
>JAOUQT010000032.1:497571-511953 GCA_025769995.1 Xyliphius kryptos
CCTCCCATCCCCCAAACCAAAAACCACAAAGGAATGTTTGCATATTGCCAAAGTGAGCCGTCTGTGTGTAGCCATTAAACTATAAGATCAACTGTAAATGCAGTATGTAAAGTTTTAGCTTTATTATTGTTCACTGATATATAAAAAGTTCTAAAATCTGATTGGCTGAGCCGTTTGTCCAGTCGTGACATCATTGACAGCAACGCACATCTTTGAGCGCTTCACATCTGTATCAATGCATAAAATACATTATTTCAAATCATAAAGAACAGATTAATATAGACAGCCAGCTGATTCCCGAAACTGTTCGGTTACTTGGCCAATAGAAGGCAGTTTTTGATTGATCGCGGAAACAGAATCCTGTTACGCAGAAATCGGCGTTCACTTTAAAAACTAGAAAAGACTTTAAAGACTAGATTTGGTTTCAGAAGACCAGATTCTCGATGATCTTTCAATAAACACATTTATAAATCAAACCTTGTTTTTTTATTATTATTATAGTTTGTTTGTAACTTTTATTAAAGCCATACAGCACACGAGGTTGTGTATTGTGGATAAATCACTTTACAATTTACAATGTCACCTTCTCATATCTTATTGCTTTAATTAGCTCTTTATTACTGATTAAAGCTCATTCAGCATGGCTGTAGGACACCTCCCTCACCGTACCGCCTAATTCTAACCTACTGTCCCCTCCCTGCACTCCGACATGCAGCGTATGATGTGCGGTGCTAGCGCAGGCAGGTACGGCGACTCTCGCTCTCCACTGCTCATTCCATTCGTCCTCGTGCACTTCTGTAGGCACTTTTGGACCATTTTTGTAATTCCCCTGTGGTTTCCTTAAAGGCAATTTTTCCTCGGCATCACCGGGAGTGATTTAGATCGGCTTTGCATGTTGTCCCAGCCGCAGTCGGTGTCGTGTGTCCCCATCTCCACATTGCTGTTTATTTCCAAAATTATATGATAAAAATATAAATAATTAATGCATTATTTGTTGTGTATAATGCCTCTTACCCAGGCTCAGTCTCTGCCTCGTGCCCTCTTACTCCAGGAAAGGTTCTACCCCCAGGACCCTAAATTGAAAAGCAGTTAAATGGATCAGTAAATAAATGATGGCAGACATGGTTCTCTTCATATGAGTTCCAGTTTTCATCCCACAGAGAAGCATTCTAATAAATTAAAGATGCCTAATTGGTTCTAGAACATTGTGTTTGTGTTCTGTGTTGAACTCTTGATCCGTACAGGTTCTGTATGAAATACTTACTGAGTTCTCCACCTCCTCCCTGCAGATTACTCATCACGCAATAAGAAGCCATGTGTGCAGTACCTTCCTCAGGAGAAGATGATTGACAGCCCGGCATCCTCCCACGGCAGCATGCTGGACTCCCCGGCCACGCCCTCCGCCGCCTTGGCCTCTCCGGCGGCACCTGCACCGACCCATTCCGAGCAGGCCCAGCCACTGTCGCTCACCACGAAACCAGAGCGCCATCACTCCCACTTCTCTCTGATCTCCAAACCCTCATCAGCATCTTCATCTTCCGCCTCCTCCTCGTCTTCTTCCATATCCTCCCCTCCCTCTCATCCGAGCATCTCTCTTGCGGTTAGCGCCGCAGCCAGTCAGTCCACCCCGCCATTGCTTTCCCGGCCAATCCCCTTTACCTCATTGCACCCCTCTCTCTTGACCCCGCCCTCGTCGTTTCATCAGGCCGCCTTTCACTCCATGTTCCAAACACAACCGCTGTCATTGGTAACCAAATCAGCTGACTGAAGGGCAGCTCTCGCTGTCTCACTAGCTGTAACTTTCTGTCTCACTCTTTTCTTTTGTTTCACTTGCTTTACTCGTTTTTTTTCTCTTTTTCATTGCTGTCAATTTTTTCTCTCCCTCTCTCTTTCTGTATTTCTTTGCTCCCATTCTCTTTTTTTCATTTCTTTGTCTTATTATTTGAATCTCAGTCTCACTCTATCTTAACCTGACTCACTTTCTTTCTCACTCACTTTTGCTCCCCCTCTTATTTTTTATTTTTATTTTTTTTACTCTTACTCGTTTTAAACTTTTTCTTATTCTCTGCATCTCTTGTGCATCTAACTCTCTGCCTCTCTCTCTCTCTATGTCTTTCTCTCTCTTTCTCATACTCTCTGGTTTTACATGCTGTATATTTGCTTTTTTTACCTTTTTACACACGTAGGCTTCAGGTGAACTTTTTTGATAAGCGAAAAGGAAAGGAATTATTATTGGTCAATATTTGATCACCTGCTTTTTCTGTGTCTCTCTATGAAACATGTATTTTTTGTAAATTCTTCTTTGAAACTGGTTTCTTATTTGATACAGTTATCCGACAAACTCATTGTAAAGTATACATGTATTAAAACTTCTTTAATAAGACGAGAAGGAACAAAAAAATCGTAAAGCTTACTTGTAATTAATGGTAGTTTTGTTTCAAGTTTAATTTCTAGTACAGGCCGTTTATTTAGGAGCCTTTTGCAACTACCCCTCCAGTTTTGAAGTGTGTGATCTTGATAAATAAAACTTGTACATGGTTTCTAGAAGATTTTGATTCCACTCGCCTTTTCTTTTCCGATTCCTCTGTGGGCCGTTGCAGTGCATATATCTGACGTATATTTATTTTTATTTGGATATGGATTTGGAGTAAAAGTAATCAGGGTAGAGCTCGCTGGTCGACTGGCTACATTGTTCTGAGGTTTTTATTCAGTTGAGTGGGGACAGAAGCTGGTGTAGGGACAGGTATGTAGTATTAATTATTCCGTGAGCTGCTGTAATAATGCATCCTGTATTAAAGGTTATACGCCCCTCATCTATTTGTAAAATCTGCCTTACTGTTTGAGGCCAGGGCTTATACATCAAACTTACTCTGTCACAACATCGTGCGATGCCACAGTCCTGCTGAAATAAAGGACCTTCCCCAAACAGTTTTGGAAGCGTACTGTTGTCCAAATAACTTCAGGTTAAACTAATACACATTCCTATTTGTCCAACATTCATCCTAAAGCTGAATAATGGGGTTGAGGTTGAACCTTCCACACCAAACTTTCCAAACCACATCTTTGGAATAGAAAGGACCTTCCCCTAACTGTTTAAACAAAGATGGATGCTTACAGCTGTCCAACTGCATGACTAGGTGATTGATTCCGTCCATTGATTATAACCGTGAATAAAAGATGTCTGTATACTGTAGGGATCTATAATAAATTCAGTCGTGTTTATTTTTAATGTTAAAACAGACACTTGATTATATTCACAACCTGTTTCTTGGTATCCCTGCTGTCCAGCCGCTCATGGAGTATAATTCCCACACTGAGCCTCAGTCTTCACAAGATTACTTCCTCTTAAAAACATCAAGGAGTTTTTCCTCGCCATTGTAACTATAAAGGTTCAGAACACTGCAAAGGTGCTTTACGATGATGCATTATTGTATAAACACTATACGTAGATAGACTTGAACTTGAAGGTGTTCAGCGGTTCCCGCTCACTGTAGAAGACACGCCATGCGGCTCGGTCGGGCGAATCTACTAAAAAGTAAACTGTGGTCGAGTCGGGCTGAATTTACAATGAGAGAGGAGCACATCTCTTCCCATGCACCATTAGACCTGACCTCTGACAGGCGTTCATTATCTGCACTGTTTCTCGTCTCGGTGCTGCTTGTAAACAGCGGAGGTCAGGAATGTCATCTTTCATTAACCAGCCTTTGTTTTTATGGAAGTCCCGATATTTGAGAGGAATGAAATGTTTAATAGGCCAAACCGTGGCGCGAGGCGCGCTGGAAAATAACCAGCTGTGCCAGAGCAACAAAACCCTCTGCCAGAAAGTAAACACAAATAAAACAAATTATAACCAACATCTGTTCCTTTCTGGAATGCAGAGTCCCAGAACAAGAACCCAAAAAGCAGGTCAGCCCCGGTTTCTCTCTCCGGCTCTGTTCTCTCTCCTCAGCCTCCTCGTTTACTCTGCGCGTCTTCGCGGCTTGGCTGCATACTTGGGTCATAATTAAACTGTGAAGTAATGGGATGGAGCTCCCGGGACCTCATTAGGACTTTCAATTAATGGAAAATGCAAAGAGTAAAATTCCTCTCCATATTTAGGGGACTTTGGAGATGGAGAGAGAAGCCAATCTGCAATCTGGCCACTGAGCGACGCCGCTGAAAATGGGCAACCGTGCAGCGTTTGTGTGGGGTGGAGCTCCAGATATGATGGATTCATAAATTCTGTCTAAAGAGCTTTTAATAGCAGAAAAATAGAGTGGTAGCTCAGGGGTTAGGGCTTTGGACTATCAATCAGAAGTTTGTGGGTTCAATTCCCAGGTCCACTGAATTTATTAATTTGGGTCCTTGAGCAAGACCCTTAAACATCATTGCTCCTTGGTGCTGTAAGTTGGTTTGGATAAATGTGTCTGCTAAATTGCCAAATGTAGAAAAACCTATTCTAAATGTTCCCCAACAGAAGTATATTATTAGAGTGGTAGATGAGTGTCAGTACTGCAGTAATATTGATGTGGTGGTGTGTGAATTAAAGTGCAAATAAATCTGACACTGATAAATCTAAAATGTTATTTAAATGCATGTTTATTTAATATATTTTAATTACATAAAAACATTTTATTGCGGTTTTATACCAAGTCTTTGTAAAGTCCCCTCAGTTCATATAAACAACTCTGTGTGTGTGTCGGAAGCTAATAATACTTATAATCGCGCTGAGGTCCAGCCTCGTTAGGCCGCTGGCACTTTTGGACATCCTGTCCTCCTTCGTTACTAAACACTGTGTTGTTTTGGCCCGTATCATTCATATAGACTTTGCCTGACTGTCGATAATTAGCTTCGGTCACTGTATGTATAACATCTGGGGTGTGTGTGTGTCCATCCAGACAGCCTGACACCTAGCAAGTGCTCATTTCCCTCTCTGCCCTCGGGTGAGGTACACACCTGTCAGTCACTTACACACACACACACACACACACACACACACACACACACACACACACACACACACAGTATGTTTTCTTTTGCTCCTCAGTCATTAAAAACGGGCAGGAATCTGCCTTGCATCATCCCAGACTAAGCTTCTCTCCCTCTCACTCTCTCATTCACCTGTGCTCTCTCTCTCTCTCTCTCTCATGCGCTCGCCCTCTCTCAGGGGGTTGGTGTGCCTTCAAGCGCCCTGGGCTTCACATCCAGATCCATCAGCCAAATTAAAGCTAATGAGTTGTCAAAAAAGGCCTGGGCCTCCGAATGAGCGGCCGATTCTCCTAACGCCACAACATCGCACACGGCGGGAGAACGAGAGCGAGAGGGATTTTAATATGTGGAAAGCCCTGGCATGACAGAGGCCTCTCTACCTGCCTACCTGTCTGCTTTTATATTCTGCCATTATTTGTTTTTCTCTCTCTTAGAGCTAAGCATTAATTCTGGGCTTTACTTTGACACTCAGTTAGTGCACAGTGAGGCGATATAAAATGATTTCTCAGCTCGTTGTTACAGTGCCTTCGTCTCAGTGCATTAACAGAACCGATGCCCGCAGCTTAGCAACATAGAAACATAACGCAGCATTTGTTCTGCCCTTTCACCTCTTTTAGCGATTGTATTAGTCTATTGTTCTAGCTCGGTGTTGTAACAGCGCATTGACCCCAGCTGCATGTTAAAACCTGTTTTCCTCTTGTTTCAGCTCGTCTCCTTTATCCTGTTAACTATAGTGCTTCTGTCAATGCACGCTTTTGTTTCTGATTATTGCATTTGCATCACCACATGACCCTGAGTGTGACTGTCAAAAACAGGTGGGTCAAATAATAAAAAAAAAAATCACTTTAATGGAATTGTAGTAGTCCAAGTCTCAAAATCCAGCACAGACACATAACAAGTTACAACGTTTTTCAATCACAATAGGTTCCTCCTCCACAGTCCTACATGTTTTAAATCCTTTAATGGTCTGAAGCTTCTCTGCTCTGAATCTTAGTAGGGTATTGTTTTTTGTGCTGCAGTTGAGATGCCGCCACCCTGCTGCCATCAGTAAGTGCCACTACCAGTACAGCTGGCCTCTTTGTGGCTTGCCACTTGCAACAGGGCCTTTCTCAAACTGTTTGGATGCATGAAATCCTGTACTGGCTGTGTAGTGTAGTTTCGTCCAGCACACATGCTACAGGGTCCTGAATCCACTGGGTTGGGGTAATGTTCACCTCTCAGTGCTGGGGATCCAAGTTCAAATACCAATCTGGGAGGAGTTTCCATGTTGTACTTGTGTCCGGGTGGCTTTCATCCGCCTTCTCCTTAAATCCAAAAACATGGATTTAAGGTGAATCAGCTGTAATTATGTGTCCTTATATATTGTGTCTGTGTAAGTGTGTTTGTGTGTTCCCAGCGATAGATTGGCGCCCTGTCCTGGGTATATCTGCTTATCGCCTTTGATCATTGTATAGGATTAAGCAGAAAATAATGAAATGAAACAATAATTTCTTGAGTAATTTATTGTACATTTTGTGAAGATTCTGAAGCATGACATTGTTCCACATCACATCCAGGCTTCATCTGTGGCTCCTCTACAGTCTGCAATCGGGTGAGACATCTGTCTGCCTGACGTGAGATCGGTATTAATACATGTTAATTCAGCTCATTAGAGGCGCCAATCCGACCTTCAGTTCCTTGACTTCGCTTTGATCCTGATTTTTTATTGTATGTGCCAGATTCGGCCTTTGATGCGTCACGACAGCTCTGCATTGTCTCTTCATTTCTCCCGTGTGAGATTAATATTAACATCCATGTCTTCCAAGGCCCGCAGAGTCTGCAGCCCGGGTGCGGAGCAGTGCTGAGGCTCAGCGAGTCTCAGGCTGAATACTCAGTTATGACACTGAACACTGAGTGTGAGCTCAGGTTTGGTGAAGTAACGCTACAATCAAGGCTCTTTGTCGTCACAGAGCACATCTCCGGGCGACTCAAGGACATTTTCCCTTGCTCGGCTTTCAATCCTTCGCACTTTTCAAAGCGAACATAACCCGAGCCGGCGACTGGTGACGCATTATAATCTGAATTCTACATTATACATCTCTCCACCTGAAGCCGGTGAAGCCGAACCCAATCCAAGGTCTTTGCTTGAGGGCTTAACAAGGGCTTTCAGGCAGAAGAAGCAGCCTTCTAGTTACAAGCCGTGAATCACTAAGCAACTACTTAAAATTAAATTGAATTACTGACGACTGATGATGCAGATTCTCCTCTTAGACGATAACATCTGTACGATGGCTGCGTGATTCCAAATAAAAAAAAAACTTACTCGGTTTCATTGTAAGTTGTGATTACACCGATGTGATGAGGTCAGTGTGCTGTCCCCTTTGCAGCCCATCGACTCATAGAGTCTCAGAGGATTATTCTGTAATTTGATTTTATAGTGCGCAAGACATGACTGGGTGAGTTTGGGGGTAACCTTACTTTATATTCAAAATAAACCAGAATCTCTCACTTTAAACCATTGCAAGTCAAACCTGAGTCTCTGGAGTTCAGCTCAGCTCAGTCTTCTTAGAGGCAGCCATCACCTGGCCTGAGAATCCTCCTCTGTGCTTTATTTATCCCTGATTGACCTCGAGGAAGGAAAGATACACTTAGAATGAGATGTATCACCTTCTAGACTAAATGTCAGCACTATAATTAGGCCGTATTTAGCACTTCTTCCATTTCCAACAGAATGTCACTTACAATTAACATTCAGAAAATTAACACGTCGTCAGAGAGAGTTCTGGAACGATGGAAGAAAAGGGATGATTCTTGTCTGTTCTTCATTTGCTGTCTTTTTTATATGACAAAAGTATTAATGACCAATCGTTCTTGGTTTGTTTCTCTTTTTGTAGCTATAACAGCTTCCACTCTTCCAAGGAAACCTACAAGATTTTGGAGTTTGTTGTCAGACAATGGAGGACAAGAAGACCTGCCTCACAAGCTTAATTCTAATTTATTCCAATTGGGTTTAATTGGGTTGAAGTCAAACCCTAGGACTTATGTGCTGTGCACTGTGGCACAGTCATGCTGCAGTATAGGGCCTTCCCCAAACTGTTCCTACAAAGATAGAAGCAAACTGTCCATGGCTTGGTGTTTGAGTTACACACCTGTGAGGGTGTGAGAGAAAAAAACTCCTACGTTTAAAAATTAGGAGGTGTGACCCCATACATTTGTCCTTATGGTGTTACTCCCCCTTCCCGTAATCATGAAGCCCCACAGTACTGAGATGGGAAACGGAAATCTATAAAAATAGAACACGTTTCCAGAATTCATTCTCCTTCACTGTCTTTGTCTCTTGGTTTTCCCCTGGTTTGTTTTTAGTCGCCATACCTACATCAACTCCCAGCATCGGGTTCTTTTGTAACTTAAGGAAACATCTTTTAAGAGAAGACAAAGCACCTTTCAGGACATTCAGGATGAGATCCTCTGCTGAATCCTGTGGATGTAAACGTAAAGAAATTGATTTGAGGAATTGTCAAGAGCTAACAAGTCTCTCAAAGTCTGCAAGTTCTGCTTGAATTATTATGTACAGTAGCCAAACTCGGCTTAGGATTTCATTCAAGAATGTGAATCCCCCAAAGAGAGAGAGAGAGAGAGAGAGAGAGCAAGAGAGTGAAAGAAAGACACACACACTGTATGTGTGTTTGCCAGCTTGCGTCATAGTTGTGAAAACCCAGCTCCCTGATGAAACGTGGCTATCGCGAGATAACAGCTTGAAGAATTGGAGAAACATAAAGAGCTGGTGTTTTGTGATTAAAATTGTACGGGACATCTGCTGTCCCGAAAACTCCACACAGCATCATTAATGGGTTTGCAGTCTTTTTAGCCCCAGTTAGGACTTCGGGAGGTGTTCGCTGGTGACTGTGTGTATTCTTAGCCTGACACAAAGACATAATAGAGGGTTAGATTTCTGTGGTCTGGGGCCCGTGTTTTGCTCCACAGCCAGCGACGGCTCCAGAAAGCTTCACTCGACGGCCATGAGTTTGAGTTTTGTGTTGAGCTGTACGCTGTTTTTAGAGATGACTTACAGCTGCGGGTCTCGGGACGGATAACAAGCACCAACAGAACTCAGGCCACTCGTCCGCGGCCTCCTGCTGTCGTCAGTCTCAGCTTGATTTAGCTTGGTGTCAAAAGATGCTTCTCAATTTATTGCTTGCTATCGACCTGTTTATGGGGAGGGAGGATTCGTGATCAGATAAGGCTCAAAGTCAGCCTTCCAGTTCATCCCCGATCCAAGTAGGGGGCGTCACTGAGCCATAAGAGAAAACAATCCAACATGTTAAACTTGCCACAAACTTGGACGTGTACACTGAAGCCGTGTCATAGTGGAGAAGATTCCCCCTCACTGGAGCCTGAAGTAACGGACGCAAACCACCAGAAAAAGCCACAGACTATTATTTAGTTTTTCCTTCTCCAGAGAAGTTACACCAGAGCTGCTACGTATAGAGTTTTCGTTGCTTAAACTCGAGGTTCATCTGACTGGGTGCCAGATGATGATGCGTGGTCACTCCCGCTGCTCCAGAGCTCACGCTTGGCAACGTGCAGGACAATTTCAGGCCTGCGTGCAGCTGCTTAAACATGGAAACCCAATCCGCCAGGCAATCCAACAAGCAGCTCGCTTGTTGCCATTGATTCCAAAGGGCACTTGGAATTATTACCCCGGACAAAGTCATGCACTTAGCAGAACTCTGTTGTGAGCATGTGCGCCTGATCCGCTGTTGCTCCCTGATGTTTTCAAAAGTGTAAAGTAAACTGAATTAATTAGTGGATGTGGACCACTTAGACATTTTATTGAGAGATTGATTCAACTTTACCTTAACTTTAATATAACTTCTTTTGACCACAAATGTTTTTATCCTTTTCTACATGATTATGAATTTTCCTTAAAAATCACATACGCCACTTTTTTCATTTTATTTGTTTGGTTTAGTTCACGAAGCTTTAAAATCAATGTTGGTATCAAGTTTGTAGGTTCACCTTTTGTGTGTCTCCTCCAGGAGCGCCCTTTTCTTCATTGATGTTTTTAAGGCGCAGCTCACGAGCAGCATCGATAATCCAGACCCGCCATCTGGTGGTTAACATTAAAATTACACAATGTGCTTTTCGCTTCAGTTTGCCTTACAGTTTAGTTAATAAACTACAATTGACACACGTTTATCGGATCACGTTAAGCATGTCATTCTAAACTCGCTTTATTAATTTTATTCTTTTTAATTCTTAATTTTATTTTTTTACAGATCTTATACCGAAATCACACTAACACTTTACCAATGATTCAAGCAGCTTTATTGGCATGACTGTATGTAGACACTATTGCCAAAGAATTAAAGAAATAATAAAGATACAATAAAAGCAACACAATTGCAACAAAATTGAATACATGTGAAAAAATGTGAATAGAAATTAAGATTATAAAATAGGTTTTAAGATTCATTGAGTATGAGCGGCTTTTTCTTCTATGAGGGTTGCAGGGAGTTCCCCATGCGCATCCAGAGAAGAACATCTCGGGTGCGGGCCAAATACACACAGGACAGGGTGCCACTCTGTCGCTGGGCGCTTACTCACACAGCCACACACAGAATATAGGGGCAGCCAATTTACCTTGAATCCATGTTTTTGGACTGTGTGAGGAAACCAGCAAACCCGGAGGAAACCTATGCAGACACAGGAAGAACGTGGAAAGTCCACCCAGATGGCGAGTCGAGAGATACTGAGAGGCTAACGCGCCAACCAGTAAGCCACCATACCACCTGGTTTTAAGGTTATAAAACTGAAATAAAGATTTTGCCTAATTTCCAAGAAAGATGTACAAAATAAATAGATTTAGTGTATATACGTTTACCATCTCTCAGAAGGTGAAGCGCTACGTATACGTGAATACGTGAATACGTGCTGAGCAACGAGGGGTTAACTCAGTGGTTAGTATGTTCGCCTATCATCGCTGGGGATTCCTGGTTCAAATCCGAATCTGGGTGATGTTTCAATGTGTCAGCGTGGGTTTCCTCCAGGTTCTTTGGTTTCCCCACTCAGGCCAAAAACTTGGATCAAGATATATTGCCCCATGTAGTGTGTGTTTGTGTGTGGCTTTGTAATTGAGTGTGATAGATTGGCACCCTGTCCTGGGTGTAAACCACCCAGCACATGAAACGTTCTCCCCTGAATGGGCATGGGAAATCCCACTGCGACCCTAGTATAAGTGACCATATTCATTTTTTTTTACTCGTTGAGCCTGTAATTCCGTGCAGTAATTATGTATGTGATGTGTATATTGTTTAATTTACTTTTTTTTTTTTTAATGGGGGGATTTTAAGCCATTTAGACAGAGGAGGATTTGTGAGGTTGGGTATATGTGCACATGCTGCATTCACAAAGCAACCAGCATTGTGGACGATCACACACACACCCCTCACACACTCTCTTTACTCTCAATACTCTCTGGAAAAAGGTACTGGAGGCGCTGGATGAGGTTGAGACAGGACTGTGATTTATGCACATAAAGCAACACGTGACGTGACGTAACCCCGCCCACTGAGAAAACACGGAACAAGTGACGTTGCTCGTTGAGTTTTTTGGTGTCTCGTAGTTGTGTCGATTTACGGTTTATCTCAGACGTTACTTTCTCGTTATTCTATGGTATTCGGTATCGTGTGTTAATTAACTTCACGATGCGGTGTTCGGTGATTATTCTGATGTTGGTTTGCTTGGAAATATCTCAAGGTAAGTCAACAATGTTTTTGGTTTCAGCCGGAATCTCAAATGAACCCTTGTTTCCTTATGTAGGCGCACTATGTAGGGTATAAAACACGTAGGGTATAAAACATGTAGGTTACTTTCTGTCTTAACGATGATTGATTTGGGACAACGCCGAAGCTGTTTTAATAAGCAGAATAAACCGAAACGGAGCTTTAATTCATAAACAAATCATTTATTTGTTAATTTGCGAATTAAAAAATGTTTCATTAACATTCATAAGTCATAAAATATTTTATAAAAAGCTATATAACGACTATGATTGTTAATCTAGTAAAACAAACCATTAACGTTATAATATTTCACAATGAAATTAGAATTAAACAAACACATTTAAAAAATGACTTACAAAAAAAAACAATCATCATTTACCAACAATTATTAAATGATTTGTTTATTTATTTTCTAATCTAATATTAATTAGATGTCCTGAAGTTCACCAGTCCATCACAAGACAGAAATCTTGACAGACTTACAGGCACATTTACGCAAGATTTTAGTTTAATGTCTTAAGTTTGTTTTATAAAATGCTTTGAAATGAGCCATGCAGACACAGGAAGAACATGCAAACCCACACAGCTTTCCCATGGTGAAAGAAAGGTTGTGAATTGGAAAAAAATAAACAGCCCCAAAAACCAAAGCTGGCACCCAGACTGTTTAACTCTGTGGAAGGACATTAAGGAATCTTAACAGGTGCATGTGGTTTTCAGGGAGTTTAGACATTTTTATAATAACCTTTTTAGGAACATGAATGTGCAGTTCATTGTAGATGACATGACGTGTACAGAAAACCATGTAGAACTCACTGATCTGTAAAACACCTGAACATAGAGAAAGAAAACAAAAGCTGATGAATGTTAACTTTTACATACCACACAATGTTTAGGTTCCACACCCTGTGCATTGTTCTGGTACTTGTTGTTATTTTTGATCTGTTTTATGCCAGACAATTCGTTGGATGAGCATAATTTTGTCTAACAAGAACGTTGATAGTTTCGAGCTCTCTTTCAGATTTTTGTGGCTCAATTGAGGTGTTTATCGAATTAATGTGTGGAATTTTCAGGTGGTGTAGTTCGACGGAATTCTGAGCCTTTAGGTTCAGAGGTTGGCTTGGATGAGAAAAACAATCAAACCAGGGAGGAAAATGAAAAAAAAACAATAGTTGATAAAACTGAACACTCTAATACTGACAGTAATAGTGTAATAGTCAATAATACACAGGAAAGTAGGTCAGCTAACACAACTGTCAATGCGACTGCACTCTCTAACTCAACTGATCAGAATAAGCTGCCCACATCTGTCGAAAGCAACAAGCAAGCGCCACCTAAATTACCCACTTACGAGAATAAGCAAACCACTTCTGACCAAGGCAATGAGCTTATACCACCTGAATTACACAACAAGGATACAAAGCAGCCCACATCTGATAAAGACGGCGAGCAAACACCACCCAAAAAGGATGAGGTGCCCCAGACATCTGACACAGCTCTCAAAAAGGAAGACCCTGAACCACCAGTATTATCAGAGGATGACAACGAAGAAATTCCACAGCCCACAACATCTAACGCCAAGGTTGACTCACCTGAGATAACTGGTAATGTCCAGCAGGATGGGATAGGACCTGATAAATCTACAACGAACAAGGAGCCGGAATCAAACATGTCAGACGAGGACCCAGCCTGGGGGGATGAAGGGCGAGAGAAAGACGCAGATGAAGAAATTAACAAACCTGAAGAGGAGTCGGAGAGACCTGCAGATCTGATTGAGGGAGATGAAGAAAAAGATGATGATGAAGCAGAAGATGAAGCGGAAGGTATCATCAACCCAGGTTGGGAGGACAAAAGCAAGGACATGCTGGTTCCCAAAGGTGGAACCAAGATATTTAAACTCCCGCAGGAGGAGAGCAGTCACTTTTTCGGTTACCTGGTCTTCACTGCCATGCTGGTTGCGGTCCTATACATTGGATATCACAACAAGCGCAAGGTGGGTGTATCTCACCATGACTGTAAAGATGCCAGGACTATCATGCTCATACTGACTCTCCTGCTTTATTTTTTTTTCTTTTAGATCGTTGCTTTTGTTCTTGAGGGTAAGAGGTCAAGGGCAGCACGAAGACCCAAAACTGCAGATTATCAGAAACTAGATATGCATGTGAGTATCAAGGGAGTAGTTTGCTGATTAGGTTTTTTTGTTGATCTGTCGAAGGTCAACATCATCCTGTAAATCTTATCTGAACTGCTGCCGTGTTTTCATTAGTTTTTTTTTGTAATAAATCCCCACAGGGTACAAAATGCAGACTGAAAATGTGTCCCTTTCTGGGGAAGCAGTTAGTTCCTCTGCATTTGCTTTGTGGAGCCAATGGAGTTGAGTTTGCTGAGTTTAAAAACATGGTTTAAAGAGTCAGATGAATTTTGTATTTGAAAACTGGATTCAGCTGCTGGTTGGTTAATTACAACTCATTATCTTTAATTAAACTTTGTTTGAAGCCCTATCATTAGAGACCCTATGATACCCTCGTGTATACCTATAAAAGCCAAAGCCTTCACTGACCCACTGACTCATCACTAACTCTCCCACATCCTGAGTATCTACAGGTCTGATAATTGACATCGTAATTCCATATAATTTTATATATTATAGGAA
>JAOUQT010000032.1:540199-554703 GCA_025769995.1 Xyliphius kryptos
GTATACAAAATTTCAGCTTAATTGAACATCGGGAAGTGGTCGAAAAATCGATTACAAAATTTGTACCAAACAGACAACGTAAGCTGAATAAAAGTGTGTAATAATAACAAGCCATTTTAGGAAACCAAGGAGGTGTGGTGTTTTCACACTGTTCGTAAACAAGGTGTGACTGAGTATTAGTAATTGTGATGTTGCTGTATCACCAAGTCAGTTTAAGTTAAACTGTTACAGCAGCTTCAATAATCTAAACTTTATATTGCTTTAAATGTTAAATTGCGCAGCTGTGTGTTTTGCATGAGCATTTCCCTTTATCAGTATGACTGCTTCTGATGAAGGGATGTTACTAAAACAACTTCATTTTGAATGATCAGGACTTTGCAATTTTGTCATTTATATCAAGTCCATTGTTCTGTCTGATTATGTTAATGAATTTAAGTGTGTGTGTTCTCTCTCCTGTAGTCATGGTGAACAGCCAGGCGAATGGCGGCTCTGGGTGCCCATCACGAGCCTGTGCCGGTTGTGGTGGCCAGATCGCTGATCGTTTCTTGCTCTTTTCTATGGAGCGCTACTGGCACACCCGCTGTTTGAAGTGCTCGTACTGCCAGGCTCAGCTGGGTGAAATAGGCACCACCTGCTACAGCAAAGGGGGCATGATACTATGCAGGAGTGACTACATCAGGTCAGCTGCCCCACACCAAGTTACTCCAACTGTACAGTTTAAGTCACACCAACTTCAACTGATGGATAATTAAGTAGAACTTACACTTGAGGGAACCATGCATGAGAACTTAACACCTGGAACATAAAGGAGTTTGTTTCAATAGACTTTAGGCAGTTCAATGGTTTTGGCCACAATTTGGGAAAGGCTGACCTAAAGACCTAAGAGGGGTTTGTGTTTTATCTGAAATTCATTTTATTGCCCCTGATTTTAATATAGCGTGTAAAAGAAACTACTCGTATCTAAATTCTAGGTGTCCACATACTTTTGCGCATGAGTTATTCATTTAATATCAACACTGATAGTTGAAGGTATTAGGTTTGTTTCTCAGATGTGTGGCATTTGTTCAGTCCTCAAAGATTTGTGCCATGTTCTCCCAATGTCTGTGGGGGTGTTTGCAAATGCTTGTCCAGTTAAAGATTTTACTGTCCCTAATTAAAACTGTATCTGAGCGTCAGACTGGTTTCAGACCTGTCCAAGTTATAAGTTCCACCCCCCTCAGCAACCAGGTGGGATTGCATGACAACATGCACAAAATGGCCAGTGATTATAAAAGGGAGGGATAGGAACTTATTTTTTGGTAATGAGTTGTAATCAGTTGTCCTGTTAAACTGGAATATTGCAAAGATTAAAACTGTTTGAACTGGATTTATAATAAAGCTAAAACCTGAGACCAGCTGTAGCTTTATCTCCAGCTGCATTTTTGTTTTGTTTTGTTTTCCATTGATCCTGTCAACAGTAAATTAATAATCTTCAATTTATAGTACACAGGCTCTGGTATGGGGGGGGTCTGATTTCCCATGCAAATCACCTGAAGCAGAGTAGCGAGTTAGCGGTTGAACGAGTTGTTCCTCCTTCGATTTGCATCGGGTTCATTTCCATCACTGAGTCTGGTTTTTAATTTTACACCCAAATGACTGCACAAATATTAAACTCTTGTTGGAAATCCTCTCATGTTGTTGATGTGTTTGTGAGGTTTTATTTTTATCACAAAGACTGGCATGTTTTAATGAGGTGCTTATTATGAGAGCTTCCTCCTGGTGTCATTTATTTTAGAGAAAGTACCCATTTAATTCCTGAGGGTGTAAGACTGTAACTGTATTGTGTATGTGTGTGACTAGGCTCTTTGGGCACACAGGTGCATGCAGTGCCTGTGGGCTGTCAATCCCTCCCAGTGAGATGGTGATGAGGGCGCAGGGCAACGTCTACCACCTCAAGGTGAGTGCTGCACCTATTCGGTTGGCATGAACTCAAAACCTTGTACCTTTGCCCATCATCTCTAATACAGGATCTGTGCCATGTGCGCAGATTGGAAAATCAAGACGGGACATTTGGTGTGAGGAAGAGCTTAATTTATGATTGTAATTAAAAATCATGGCAAAATTGTGTAAAGATCACCTAAAAATAAAATGCTTAAAATGCTTTTTAAATTATCCTTAATCACTGAGTTTGCCTATAAACTAACCCTCATGCAAAACCACCATCAGTCACCACCACCATACTGTACCAGATGCACTTTCCATATACAGTAGATGCACTTTGTAGTTGCTTCTATAATTATAGTGTACTGTGTCCATTTCTTTACATCAGGGCCTACAGGGTCACAAGATCTTAGGTTCTGTTGTAAAGAACTGAATCAACAAGCTGAACTTAATTCAGAATAAATTGTGTGCCATGCATACTACCATGCACACTTAATTTGCATTTGCTTAATTCCTTTTTTTTTTTTGCTCATGTTGGTGTTTAACAGCTAATGTAAAAGTATACGCTGTACACTCATTCCAATTGTAATTGAATTGATTTCCACACCGCACAGACCTAGGTTAATTAATTATTAACAATGTTAAATACTTAATGTTCCTGTCTTGTACATAACTTTAGTGTATTTAGGCTTTAACCAAGCAAATCTGGATTAGTACAGAGTGCTGTATCACTGGTAAAGACCTTCTCCAAACTATTGTTTGACTAAACAGTATGTCATATAAATATAATAAAACATGCAGCTTTAAAAACATTTATCTGTATTCATAACAATGCTTGTTAATATTGGTCCAACATTTAATAACATTTAACCAAGCTTTAAAAATTTTTTTTTGCTTTAGTGTTTCTCCTGTGCAACATGCAAAAACCGTCTGGTCCCCGGCGACCGTTTCCATTATGTAAACGGCACCATCTTCTGTGAGCATGACCGACCCAGTGCCAGCCTTCTTGGTGCCCACCTGCAGGGCAGCACTGTGCTGCCTGACCAAAAAGTATGCATTTAAATTTTGGGACTTTTTTTTTAAATGTGTTGCATATGTGCGGTCATGACAGTGTCCCATCTTATACCTGATATCGTCATGTCTTCACAGGTTTGCTGAATGCTGATCTCTTCCCCCTGTATTTTGTGGATCTTCAGCCCTGTAATCTTCCTCAGCTCATCTGTGCATGCACTTGTACAATTACACCCAAAGGGTCAAAAGGTACATTATTAGTCACTCTACATCTCCAGGAGAATTTGTACAGAGGAGCCATATTGACTGTTTGACCTTCTGGTTTATTATTCTGATGGACCAAGAGGACTTCTCACCCTGGGCTGGTGCATCCCCCGTCACGAGACCTCTCCCGTTGTCTGGCTCTGTTGCTCGTGCTCTTATATTTAATTTTTATTTTTTCTCCATATGTGGTTTTCTATAGGCAGCAGGTTGTTGGACATGGTTCCAGATGCAGACGTGTAAATACTCGTTTTATACTGGTGACGTTTCTGTATAATCACATCCTCAATAACTAATGTTTATTTAAGACATAATATACAATAAATGCTTAAAGAACGTAGTGACCTCGCTCACGTGGATGATGGTGCTTATTGTTTACTGCTGTTTGTTCATGTAGTGATTAGCTGCACTCCCATTGGTGCAAAAGCGGATTACCCAGAGGACCCGGTAAACTCAGACCATTACAGAAGCAATTAAACGTGGGCGCCGGGCGTGTGTTTGAGTGCGTTATCCCCGTCTGCATTTGCACTGGGGAGGCTGAACTTTGCACTGATCCCATGTTTGAATTTAATAAAGCCTAATCTGCCGCCTAGCTAATTAAGAGCAACTCGCTGCTTTCGATTCACTGTCTGAAAACAATCACGCACATTAACTGTTTACCATGTTGCAATCAAAGCACCCAGCTCAGCTTTGTGGACTTTGGTGTCATTCTCTGCCCTTCACTGAGTTGCTTTTGTGTTGGTGTAGATCGGGGGGGGGGGATTATTGTAACGGAAGATTGTTTCCAAAAGTTTATAGGCTTTTTAAACTTGATCTTTTTTTTTTCAGGAGAGTAAATGTACTTACTTTATACATACAGCAGTAGGGTGAAGGGTCCACAGTCTCTGGTTCTTGTTGGGTGGAGTCTGCATGTCCTCCACGTGTCTGCATGGATTTACTCTGGAGACTTGGGTGTGAATGGGAATTCTTAATGCTGATGTGGCGGTGATTTCTCCCCATTTCCCCCCAATTTATTTTTGAAGACCCTGTTTATTTTTATCCATCCATTAATCCTGCTTAACCCCAGAGTACTGGAGTACAAAAAGCCAGGTGGTTAGTTTAGAAAATTAATTTCCATTTTCTGTTAATGCCAGTGTCTGGTATTCAGTCCTGACATTTTTTACAACTCTAGTATTCAAAGCAGTTTTAATGGTGTGTATGTGCAGCCTGCTGTACTGCAAAAGGTTCAAAAAAGGCCCATTCTGTTCCAGCTTCGGTGCAATCGTAGTGTAAAATAGAGTTTGTTGTCCACATATCTACCTTAGTTTACTCTGGTTTTCTGCCACATTCCAAAAAACATGTTTCAAGTTATATTCAAAGTTCTATTGAGCGTGTATACTTAACGATTAGATTGGTGCTCTGTCCTAGGTATCTACACAGTGTCTGAAATGTTCTTCCCAGGATGGGTATGGGGACCTTCTCCACCATTCTAATGTAGGACAAAGTGGAGGATGATGGGTGAATTAATAAAATAATGTAGTCAGATTTCCACCAGCCTGCTTTAACTCCATCTACCTGATTCTGTGCATCAGGCCTGATGCCTTCAGCAGGATTAGCATGGATTCACCTTAACCATGAGTATATTTCAATATTATTTAAAATCTAAACCATCATAGCTTATTCTTTGGATTTGTTTTTGTGGTTCCAGGAAGCACCAGTAAGGTTCTTTGGGGTAACAAATGCTTCTACCATGGTATTATTAGTAAGAACCTGATCTGATACTATTTAAATACTGTAGCTGCTAGGACTGGGTTTTTTGAGCTTTTCAAGTCCCTCTGTGTTGGTGTCAAGGTCTGGTCTCAAATCTGTATTTCTGAGGTCTATCGAAACTCTGGCATTAATAATCGCAATAACAGTATCTCAAAATTTTTGTGGTATAAAAAGCCCAGCACGGTTGGCGCTGTGGCTCGCATGCCGTGTTCAGACAAGTCGAGCCTCATCTGCATATTACTAATTAGCCCGGCATATTCAGATGCCAATTAGCAAGTCTGAGCGAAAAAGCCTCTTAGCCTGACGAGCTTTATCCGCCATCAGGAGGAGAAAAAGTAGTTTGCAGGTGTATGGATTGCTGTGCAGCTTCTGTCGTTTTGGGAAAAAAAGTGTTTATGCTCACTAATTAATCATATTAACACATGCAAATGAGTCTAATTGCTTGAGCTTCTGCTCTTCGTGCTGTGAAAGTAAGAAAGAGCATGATTAAGAAAATAGTACTTTAAAATTACAAACCTTCATGTTGCATATGACTTTACATCTTGGGATTGGACCGTCCGCCGGAGTGGTACGGTCCATATATGGGGGCGGGAGGAACTGGACACCCCGTGAATTTGGTCGCCTTGGTGTCAGTAATGAGTGATGCCAACATCATACACTTCTTAAAGCAATTATACACCTTTGGGTCAAATTCAGAGTTACAAAAAAAAACTAAGCTTTAATGATCCTGATAACTAGTCACTGATCAGGAAAATAACCAGAGATATAAACTGGCTTTCTGAACCCTGTGCCAACATACTCACCCCTCAGCGCTCATTACTGCCTTGTACTGTTGTGGGTGGTGGAAGAGTGGGGTAGTGGTTTGAAATGAAAATTTAATTCTTATAAAACTGAAGGGATTTAAATGTTTAACATAAGACACATTTTAATATATGCAAAGTCCAGTTAAAAATGTTCACAGATAAAAACTGTATTCTCTTCTCTTTGAAAACCCTTATTTTTGTCAATAAAAAGAGTGCCATATAAAAACATAACAAGGACCACAGAATGACACCTGTCTTCAGTCAGTCAGTCTACATGTCCCCCCCCCCCCAAATCGTTTAATTTATGCCGAAAGCTGTCGTTTTAACGCTGACATCTGGACAAATACTGAACTACAGTCATGGTTTCTCTCGTGTTGGTATGTAAATCTAAAGTAGGAGCCAAATTAAGGTCTGTGAACTAGTATTCTGAGAACCATGATGGTCCTTCGTGCAGGTACATGGAGAAGGAGCTACATCCTCCTGAGAATTAGAACGATGTTCCTCTAATCCAAAAGAATAATCTCTTCTAAAAATCTGAAATCTAATCAAGACATGAAGCTCACACTAACTGGTCATTTTTACTCAGACTGTATTAACAATCCATTGGAACCAGACATTTCTCACTTGGGTTCAATCACACTGAAATATAAACTACCCTTTCCTAAACGTTTTCCTAAAACATGCAGTTGTCCTATATTGGTATTGTTATTTAGACATTTAAGATGGCTTGTCATTTCTACATGACTATGTGCTTGCTTTTATACATCTGTGGCAAAAAGACTTTAAGCAGTCCCCTTATACTTTTGCCCTTGTCACCACCCTGTGAATGGTTCCATTAGAATGCAATATTCATTATTACTTCACCTGGCAGTGGTTTTAATTTAGTAGTTTATTGCTGTAGGTGATTTTCAGGTGTTTGCATACATTTGACTATATAGGGGATTTCAATATTCCTTAATTAAAACTTCATTCAAGTATCCTTAAGATATTGAAATCCCTGCCCTTAATGCAAACCCTCAGTGATTTCCATACTAAATATATTAGGAGTATACACAGACAGTACCAGCCTGGCCACCTGAGAGACTTCTTTTTGGGCAAAATTTTGGGGAACCAATGATTTGCATTGTTTGTGGAGTGAATGGAGGAAATGTGACTGGAAAACTCCAAATAAACATCAAAAAGGTCTCATGCTGTGGATCCGGTTTAAATCTCAGCAGGTCTTCAATCCCAACATTTCAACCAAACCAGAATGTGACCCTGTGCAGAAGCAAATGTTCGTATACCAATGCCATGTTGGGTCTGTAGGAACTCTAGTGACCTCCACAGAACCTCAGTCCAGATGCCAAGCTGATGCAATTCAATTATCCATTGTGACCTCAGGCGATCTCCGTGGCCAATAGAAATGACTTTGGCTCAAAGACACATCATGAAGTGCTTATAAACTCCTCCTAGAAGGCTGGAAGCTATTATAACTAGAAAAGCCCATCTGGGGGGTTGTTTTCAGGGCAGGAGGGACTGATGTTTCTCCCTGAAGTTTTTAGCCCCCTTCTCTGACAGACAGCCAAGAAAACACAAACGTTCTAGGTCCATCCTCCTTCCCTGAATCTGTTCTATAAAAACTTTAGATGTTAATTCTTGTCTCCTTCATAACAACTTTCCAGAACACATTCTGTGCCGTGACAGGCTTCTGATGTGGGGGCGCCCCATGCGTCATCCAAAATACAAACTTGACAACTGTGAACTTCGCTAAGAATGTCAGTGAAGGAGAGTTGCTTGGGTGGGGGGTGGGTGGAAGGAGAAGACTGGGTCGGCCAATCGGAACGCTTTGAATAATTAAGGCGATCGGCTTAATTAGCTCAATTACATTAATTTGACCACGGAACATGGCCATATGGTGAAAGGAAACAAAAGAGGGGGGAACTAATTAAAAGTAAAATAATGAGGATTTTAATTAAGCCTCTCCCCAGACGTGGGTGAATGGGGATCTGGAGCAGGAGAGAGTAATTAAAGTAGTGTAGCGCTGGCAACATTTCTCCCCTGTTATCTCTCGCGCTCTCTCTCACTCGCTTAGAGCTGCGAGGGCTCAATCGGTCTAATTAAATCTGTAAATAAATTAGCTACATGCAAGCCTGCTTGAGTTGACACCCCCCCCCCCTCCAACACACACACACACACTCACACACACATACATATACACTCTCTGCTGAAGTTGTCCTTCATTTGCAATGTAGCATGACAACAGGGCGGGGTCCTGCTGCTGATTTGTTTTTCACCTAGCGTTGTTGAAGTGACCCTGGCTGGACCTGAGCTGACTGCAAAACGAGATAAAACACAAATTCTGAACTTTCTCACCCCACCCTCCTCATAACCCACACTGTCAGGTCTACATGGTTCTTCAGGCCTGTGGTTACTCTGTGGTGTTAAGAACATAGATCCAGTATCTGAGGGCCATGAGAGTTATCGATTACTTAACTATAATTTGGTCTAATTTAAGAAGTATCTAAATTGCTTTAACCTTAACTTGCTGAAAAGGGTGAAGGTAAGGGTTCAAGCCAGTCAAGGTCTTCAATTCCAGGCTGAACGCACTCAGAACTTCCACTAGCTGGTGGAATAAAGACCCTGTACAACCAACTCAGACTAGCTTTAGTATAAGCTTATGTGAAAGGGGGACCGTTTGGATCTGACTACTTGGACGTGACTTCTGGTTGGTTTTTAATTGCCTGCGTTTACACCTGGCGTTAGAAAGGTGTTTCGGGTGACCACTTGTGATCGGATCGTTCTTTTCTGCTTTATATGCAAATAAAAACAAATGTCATTTCCATTGAAAAAGTACAAAGGCTTGTTCTTCAACTTGCGGAAGGCATTTGCCTGTAAATGAAGTCCCAGGTGTAAACAACCTCAAAGAATATAAAGCCACGTCATCCAAGGTTGAGTACCATTTCAAAACATTCAAAACTCAACAAAACTCTCAGATGTACCTGGAAAAAAAGGACTCTCTCATTTAAAACAAAGTTGCAGATGTTGTAATCTTTCAGCACGTGTAAAGTGACTTACACACAGAAGAATTTGTCCTCCACATTTGAACCTTTTTGTGCAATGAAACGCACATATACACATACCAGTGAAGTAAGCTTCCATGTATACACTGGAAAGCAATTGGGGTTTAAAGGCACTTCAGCCATAGCACTTGGTGGAACTGGAAATCGAACCGGGACCTTCAGATTGCTAGGCTGGTTCCTTAACCACAACCTAAGACGGCCCCAGCCTACATGGAACCCTCAGTCCTGTATTACTCGTTTTTGTTTTTTTTTTACAATTTTTTTCAAAAGTTTTGATTTAAACACAATACAAAGAGTCGTTAATTTATCCATTCATTAATTTTGTTAGTTGTTGGGCTGTGGGAATGTCTAAGTAAACATTTGGGACACCGTGGACCAGTAACTTGTTCAATGAGGGCAGAAATTCTGATTATAAATAATTCTAACAGTGTACATGTTCTGTGTGCTTTAATATCACATGCCTCCCTTTATAAATAACTTCATCTTATTTACACCCTCTGATGCACTCCTCAATCTGACCCTCTGGGCCTTCATATAATTCCTTGTTCCAAATCGGAAGATGCATCACTACGCCCTTGGTGGTTAAGTTTCCCAATATTTGACCCTGTAAACTGGTTCCCGGTGTCCACCCTAAGGGTCCTGGCCTCATGACTGCATAAGCCTTGGCTCTGATCGGCCTTTAGTTAGTAATATACGATTGGCAGACCTTGATTCCGTCCTTGTTCTTCTGGCTCCCCCGTCCCCCCATCCCTCACATCATGTTTAATTACAGGACACGTTTAGATTTACAACACGGCAATTTGCATTTTTAACAAACATCTGTTTATAGATATATTTTTTCACACTGGTTCTAAGCGCCTCTATTTCGTTCCTGTGGTGAAGTATGTTCAGAACATTGCTGAATCCTCTGAATTACAAGGTTGTTGAGTCATAATACTAAAACTAGCAGCTTGTGAACTGGTGGTGCAATCGTTAGCGGCTTTCTCTGCAGCGTCTGCATGTCCTCTCTGTGTCTGTGTGGTGGTCTCTGTTTTCCTCCACACCTCCCCAACTTTTTCTTATCATAATGATTATTATTCCTGTCAGCACAAGACACAGATATCCCCATGCGAACAAATAACAAAATACAACTCGAGGGGTAGATCAAGGGGCACGACAGGGGCTCATGCGGTGCCTCGTGGGATGACAGATGCTGTTGCTCAACTGGGAACTAAACACGAGCTACAGAAGCTACATCAGAGGGCAAATTATAAAAATGTCTTATACAGATACATTTATTGTTCAGCTTGGCAGGAATTACAACCTTCATGAGCATCTCCAGTCCCACAAAAACATCTTCCTCACCCTCTAGAGGCCCCGAGGACCATGACAGGCCTGTCTGCATCAAATGTGGCTCCTGTCTACATGAGACTATACACACAGGGCGTTCGTTTATTAAGAGACACACTGGTTTCAAATGTAATGAGCTGAAATACAGTCTGTTGTAAACTAAATACAGTTTAGAATTTTATTTAGTTATAAATGATTAAATAAATCATGAGGCACAAGAGGGTGACATTATGATTAATAATTCACAGTAAAGGGATATTATTGGGAAGGACGCAAAATGGAATACAGTTACATCTCAACTTGCGGAATGCCTGTGCTGCGTTGCGGTGGAGAACTTGTTTACAATGTGAGAGTTGAAAGGCAAGTGTTTTTGAATGAGTAAAATGTTTGGAGTTTATATTTTAAAAATGAACGTATTATTATAGAGTAAGGTTTGAGGTGATTAAAAATCAAAAATGAATATGTGGAATGAATATAGTGTGAGTTGTGTTCACGCGGTTGCTTTCATACTGGACGTTATCAGTAGGGCACTGATAAGGAATGATGGAGCCAAGTTTCAGCTCAGTAGGTAGTCACAAGGCATTGCGTTTGATGGCAATGGCAAACAAACAATCTAACATAGGAAAGCGAAAACCCATAGACATGATAGATAATCACGGAGCCAAGTTTTAGCTCTGAAGGTACTCGGGAAGTGGGAGAATAGGTGATTAGTCAGTCAGTGAGGGCATTGCCTTATTAGTATGCCTAAGTATGTATAGATAATACACAACCTCAAAAGCTCTGTGGTCACCACCTGCAGAAGCACTCCTTTATGGGGGTCTTGCTAAGTGCCCCTCATTTCTACCTGTTGTCTGTTCCATTTGTACAACAGCAAGTGAAATTGATTCACTGTGTTGCTTCCTAACTGGACAGGTTGATTTCACAGAAGTGTTATTGACTTGGAGTTACAATGTGTTGTTTAAGTGTTCCCTTTATTTTTTTTGAGCTGTGTATTTTATCGTATTTGTTATGATAATATAAAAATAACTCTGTTTGAGCACTAAGGCTGTTAGTCTACTAACTATCTATGCTATAGATAGTATGTATGTATACGTACAGTATGTGTTCTGTTTGCGCTCTTATTCATGTGAAGCCGTTGTTTATATTGTGGGTATAATGATTAGGGCGTGTGTCTGAATACTTTTGACTATATCATGCACAAATATGTGTTTTATTTCTGCTAATTTACTGATTATTAATTTGTCGTTTAAACCACTTGAGACATGGACAGCAGTGGAAAGAAAGAACAGCCAGCATATATTTATAATTAAATCACAGTAATTTGTGCGGAAACTCTAGAACTGGAACCGAAAGGTGTGCAGATGGTATAAACACAACACTGGTTCAATTTTCCTTTTAACAGTTAGGACAGCAATAGGACACGAATCCTTTTTAAGAGAAGCTCTTTAAAGGACTGACAGAGGGAATAATTATTAAATGAATCTGCTGCTGGAGACACAGAGCTCTGCAGTAAATGCATGAAAAGTCATTAAGCTCATGTATGTTTGTAAAATCCAGTGAAGAGACTCAAGATCCAGTGGATCTGAGTGTTGTGGTCAGTACAGATTTTAGTCTGTGTTGGGTAACAAAGTACGCAACGGGTAAAAGCTCGCGATCTCCAGCAGCACTGTTGAGGCTGATCTACTCATACCACCAACACACACTAACACGTCAGGGTTATACCTACTCAGTGGTGTTCCTGTGGGGGGTTTTGATCATTACAGAACGATAGAAAGAAATGAAATTGATTTAATGGGCAGAGAGAAGAAAGAAGGAGGTGAACCTTCTGAGCATTTACAAAACATAAAATTACCTTCAACACATTTCAGCAAGTTTTTTAAAACAAAGACTGAATCTGTGCTGAAGATAAACTGTGTTATAAAATTAGTAGTTCTGGTCCATTATTAACAATAACACAAACACCTCTGAGCGCTTCACATTCGTATCAGTGTGATATACAATATGCGATATACAATACATTATTTTCCCAATGTTTTTTGTTGACTGTGTTCTGTAATTTGGGCACTAGATGACAGGATTTGATTGTTGGAGAAACCGTAACACCTCTATCCCGTGATTTATTAACAATAATGCCACCTCTCATACTTTATTGCTTTATTATAAACTGCTTAAAACTGGAAGGAAACAAAATCCCAACAGGACAGCGATGGGAGTGCTGCATTTACTGCTAAATAAACAGGCAGCAACAAAAAGGGAAAATGTTCCAGGGTTCGATTCAAAGTAATTACACCATATACTGAATGTGAAACCGGCTCCACGCTGGTGTGCAGTACAGTATGTTATGATTAAGGGCGACAGTTAGCATGATGAGGGTCTCTGGATTCCGCCTTTGTTCCCCTCCTGACCCACTGATGTTCAGTCTGCGAAAGAAATTAAGCAACAGGGAGAGAGCGGTAGTGAGAAAGAGAGACAGTACCTCCTCTAAATTAGGCCTGCGTTTTTCTCCTCCCTCTCCATCTCAAACCAAGGTGGCTAAGCCTGTTCATTAGCACCCTGTGGAGAGGAACAGATGTAGTAAGAAACACCTTCATAAACACATGAACACAGTGAAACTGAGCTTCCTACCACATGCACAATTATCATTCAAAAGCACTGTGTGCAGAACAGCCACAGTTTTCAGTTCAAAGCCACGTACAGGCTTCACTCAACGAGGCCCGTGGCATTTCTTTAGCATGCTGTACGCAGCGACTCCATAGACATTTCATAGACAAATATCTACATAATTGTGATTAGGTGTTAAATCAGCAACATAATTCAATATCTTATACAAAAATGGGGCAACACAGTGGTGTAGTGTTGAGCATGTCCACCTCTCAGTGCTGGAGAACCAGGTTCGAATTTTGTCATTTTCTGTTTGTCTCCATGTGTTTTTTTTATTTAGGTTTCTCCCGGTTTCTTGCCACAGTGCAAAAACATGGATTCAAAAAATGTTTTCCCCAAGATGGGGCATGGGGAACCCGCCGCAACCCTAGTGTAGAATTAAGCAGAAGATAATAGATAGATGGATGTTATAAAGTGGGTGGCACGGTGGCAAATCCCAATTATTCACTCACAGACATAACCCTCCGTGCCCGTGTGGGTTTTCCGGTTTCTTCCCACAGTCTAAAAACAGAGATTCAAGGTGAATTGGCTGCTCTAAATTGCTCATTTAGTGTTTGTGTGGGTTAGTTTCTGTGTTAGTGCCCAGCGATAGATTAGCACCCTCTCCTGGGTGTACTTGTATAATGGTGGGCAGCATGGTGGTATAGTGGTTACCATGCCCACCTTCCAGCGCTGGGGTTCCAGGTTCCCAATATGGATGGAAGTTCCATATTCTCCTAGTGTCCGTGTGGGTTTTCTGAGGGTTCTCCGCTTTCCTTTGGCTGTCTAAATCACCGATATATAACTTAGTGTGTGTTTGTGTGTGAGTGTCTGTGTGTGCCCAGCGATGGATTGGTGCCCTGTCCTGGGTGTATTTGCCCTGCACCCAAAACATTATCCCCTAGATGGGCATTGGGAACCCCCCCCCCCGACCCTATTAGAGGATTCTTCTAAAGAAAATCCTGATTTGTTTAGCCCTGTGACTGAACACTTGTTTTTAGGGCACTTTGAAGTGACGATGTGTCTTAAAAAGTGCATGAGTGTAAGTTTGTTTAAATACATCAGGACTTTCAGTCGTAATCAGTGTTGAAAGGTCTCCAGGGGCAGGTCTGCAGAGGACCCTCGTCTTGTCCTTCTGTTCCTCTGTATAAAGAGTAAAGAGGCCGTTGTGGTTTGTTCCCTCAGTTCAGCTGATGATTTTTTGAACATGCATGTTCAGATGTTTCAGTCCATGTTGCTGAAATGTCAGTTGGTGGTCTGGCATTTGTGAGAAAGAGATAAACCCAGAGGGCCTCACACTTCTCCTAATGGACACTCAGCGATAGAGGTGCACTGCAGCTCCATCAGGCTGTGCAGAGGGCAGCTGTGAAAGGGGGGTCCCTACCATACACCCTGAGGTGGATTCTGGGTAACAGGGCTCTGGCTCTTCAGCTAGAGATAAGACATGAAGTCCAGGCTTAGCCTTGTGCTTTAACCTCCCTGGAAATGCCAGGGCTTGAATTTTGTGTGTGTGTGTGCGTGCGCGCACGTGTGTGCGTGCGTGTGTGTAAATGCCACAAGTTTCTCAGAGAGAGGCCCACCTTACTGAACCACAAAGCATTTCTCTTAGTTATCGTCTGTCACACACCTGCACACAGACAATAGGGGGCCACAGCGAAGGTGTGTGTGTGTGTGTGTGTGTGTGTGTGTGTGTGTGTGTGTGTGTGTGTGTGTGTGTGTGTGTGTGTGTGTG
>JAOUQT010000032.1:586618-597424 GCA_025769995.1 Xyliphius kryptos
AGCATCACGTAGTGACCTGGTCACTATCCTGCAAGAAGAATGGCTTCAAATCCCTCTGACCACTGTGCAGGACTTGTTGATATCATTCCCAAGACCAAATGACGCCGCAAAAGGAGGCCCTACACCAACTTATACATGATTGTGGTCTAAAACCAGGTGTTTAAGTTTCATAGTCCAACCCTTGTACTTACTATTGTAAAACAACTTGTTGCTGACATTTTAATGCATGTAGTCAAATCTTATTAAGATATACAAAAAAACAAAATAATAATAGCAATAAAGACAATAATAAAAGTAGATTATTTTGGCTATTTGGGGTCTCGGGTGGGTTCCCCATGCCCAAACAACAGAGAATGTTGTGGCCACTGGGCATATATACAGTAGCCAGGACAGGGCACGAATCCATTGTTGGGGACACACTCACCCACACAGACACAAACTATATAGGGGCGATTTGTAACAGTCAATTCACCTTGAAAACATGTTTCTGGACTGTGGGAAACCGGTAAGTCAGAAAAAAAACATGGAAACTGCACCCAGTTTGGGATATAAACCTGGATCAGCGAGACAGAAGTGCTTACCTCTAAATCATTGTGCTGCCCATTAACTATTATTATTATGTCCAATAATGATGACACACATAAAACCATAAACCCTAAGTGTGTGAGTGTGTGTGTAACAGAGATAGAAAGAGAACTGAAGCTGCAGTATGTGGATAAGGCTCCAATGCCCCGCTGATCTATTAGCATATCAGAATCGTCACTCAGCGTGATGTTGCATGCATGTTCACACTGCTAGGTGGCACTTCTGAGAGAAACGGCGCACTCTTTGATGGAGTGCACACGAGCATGTTCTGAAACTTTAAGAACTGTCAAAAAAGCCGCAAAGTTCAAACTTAAGAAAGAAAGCAAAAGAAGTTTTCTTTTTATTACTATTGTTGTTTTCACGTCACAAATCACATTATTGTAAAACTATTTCTTTAAAAGTTTAAGTGTAATGTGCAACTAATCTATTCTGTTGTATTGTTTCCTAAAATCAAAAAGGCATGTCAAAAATAGTACAGGGTGGATCATAAGTATGGATACACCCCGATAAAATGGAAGTGGTTGTGGTATATTAGTACATGGGAGGGGGGGAAACATTCGAGGCTGGGTAACGCTCATGGCGGCCATCTGCAAAGCCGCCATTTTGTATTTGGACTTCAATTTTTTCAATGGGAAGGGGGTCATGTGACACATCAAACACATAAAGAATTGCACAAGAAAAACAATGTTGTACTTATTTTTATCATTGATTATTGAGTTATTGACACATTTGTGACATGGAGCAACGACAGTAACCCACTAAAGGATGTGGTCAAAGTGCTGGCCATTGTGTTGAATTGTCAAAGAGATTCTCTTCTCCCAGTTTTGACACACTGAGAGCAATACCGCAGAAGAAATGCTACCACATACCACCTGAAATAACAGATACAGGAGGTCTGTGGTATCATCACTGTGCCGCCTTGCTTTTAATTTTTTTTTTTAATGTTTGCATTTTTCATTTGAATTGCTCTTTAACAGCTCTCATGTGTCAACGCATGTTTTTACATCATTTTCTTATTTTTACTCACTTATTTGAAACCTCTTTACCTTTAAAACATGATTTACTGAATAAATCAGGGATTTCTAATGATTGTTGTTAAACTGGGGCTTGAAAACCACAAATTTGTTTCTGCATTGTGGACACTTTTGAGAACTATTATAAAATACCATTACTTTAATAAAAACTGTATGGACGGACCACAATGTGGTGTAGGGAGATGCATATCCTTTCAACATCATCTGTTAAAAGTTTGGATTAAAAAAAAAAAAACCTGCACAAACTTTGTAACGGACCTTTTTTTTTTTTTAATGATTTTATGTTTAAAATCATTTTAGGTTTCTGTCTTCCTTCCCTCCATTTCATTAACTCTTTTTTCAAGGGTTAGCCTTGAAGTTGGTCTCCTGTCAGTCACAAACTGCGGCTCTATTGATGGGCTCCGGGTGGGTATTGGTGGCTCCATAATTTGGGCAGGGGAGCACATAAAGCCATGCTTCCCTGCTGTGCCCAGCACGGCACCGTGGGCAGCGGGAGCCCTCGCATTTTATTAGCCTGGGAGTCTGGCAAATGAAGAGCATTCAGCCAGCTACTGATCTCTGTCACCGAAACAATACGGCTGTATCTCACGGTGCTCCTTCACGCTTTCACATACACACACACACACACACACACACACGCTCTCTCTCTCTCTCTCTCTCTCTCTCTGTCTTTCACATATATATACACACACAGTGAAAGTGAGAGAGAGAGACAGATAGAAAAAGACAGTCTGTGCAACTCTATTCTCGTCACTATTGAGCCTTTTAACGTTTCCCTTCATTCATCTTCTGTACATTACTTTAGATATTAATCAATCTTCACCTCCCTCTGTCTGTCTCTCATTCGGCATTAAATCACTTTCACTCTGTTACTTCATCACTTCAACCCTCCTAGTTTGCCTTACACTGACTCACTGTTGCGAAATTTTCAGTAAGGAAAGTAGCTATTGGTTGTCCTAAAAAACTCTAGAAGTCGCTAAATTATGTCATCGTCCAATTTGCAAAATTGTCCCTTTGTGTGTTTAAGGGATAAACATTGTGGGAAAGAAAAACGTGAGTAAAAAAACTTCAAACTCCTCATTCATTCTTTATCTTCTGCTTAGTTCTCTTTGAGCATCGTGGTGAGGTTTTCCATACCCATCCAGGGGAGAACGTCTCAGACGCTGGGCAGATACACCCAGGACAGGGTGCCCACCTATCGCTGGGTACACACTCACTCACACAGCCACACACACTCACTCACACTATATGAGGCAATTTAGAGCATTTAATTCACCTGGAATCCATGTTTTTGGACTGTGGGAGGAAACCGGAGAACCCAGAGTAAACCCATGCAGACATGGGGAGAACATGGAAACTCAACCCAGATCGGAATTTAAACCGGGAATCCCCAGCTTTGATCAGCGGACGTGCTAATCTGGAGAACTCGGAGAAAAGATACATGGAAACTTGGAAATTCGAACCTGGATCCCTGGATCCAGCACTGAGAGGCTAATGTACCACCCCAAGCTAAACAAATAAGATAAAAGTTTATATTTAGTTAGACATGGTTAATGACTGTTAATAAATAAGGGTTGATCACATAACGGAACACACTTGTAAGCGCTCTGTATCCAAACACACACTGTGCCAAGATTTTAGCGCAGTGCCTTTATGTGGAATAATTCAGGTATTAACTGTTTGATGAAAGATCTGTTCATTTTGTGTTCAAACAGTCACAATAATACATACGTGCTGATGACAAGCTTCTGAATCAGCTTCTATTTATTTTGCACTTCTGCAAACTTTAGCTTTGTTTCCAGGGTGGAGTAGCGTTTCAAAAGCAAGCCGTCCCCTCAGGAGACTCCTACCCCAAAAACAAATAGAGTGCATTAATTCCCTTTTCGAAAAGTGACAGGAGAAATTTTACTGGCCTTTGAGGGATGAAAAAAAAACAGTCTCAAGAATGTGCGGTTCCCAAACAGCTGCTTAGTGAAAAGTCAGAGATTATACAGAAGAAAACGCTGGCCCCCGAAGTCATAAACAGGAGACATGACAAGCCAAATAGTAACAATAAAAAAGAACGGCAACAAATAATAAAACCACAAAGCCATGAAAGGGCCAAGCCAAATACAATGGTGACAGAGCAGCCTGAGCTTCCTTCCTGCCTCCTTTGAAGTGTGTGTGAGTGTGGTACCTGGTGTGTACTTGTGTGTACACCCTTTTGAACTCTGCATAGCCGCATCATAACAACCATCCCAACACATTAAACATGTGTCGACTGAAACGATAAATGACCCCTCCTACTGAAACTATTATTATAGAAAGTCGATGGACTTGTTTCTGCAGCATCTCCATAGCGGTCAAAATTACAGCCAAGAACCAGCTAAAGTCCAGCAGAGTCAGAGTTTGATAAAACTTGGACAGATGCTTTGCTAAAATTAAGGGCATGTTCATCTAGGAATAATTTGTGCAAAAGCTTCTTCTAAGCGTGGATTAAGATTCTGTTAAATAATTGTAAAAACGCTTATGTTGCATAGTTTAGTCAAAATGTGGGCAAACAACAGCCCATAGGCCAGATGCGGCCCATTAGGCTTTTTAATCCGGCCCCCGAACTCGTCTGACCTATATTATTAAAATAATTATCACACCTTACTTGCATTCATTTCCCTGCTATGGCTGCATTTCCACAATAGATGGCATGTGCCACTGGTAAGGTTGTTTACTTCTTTGATTTGTGAGCAATTTAAAGAAAAAATAAGTGGTCAGTAAGAGCAAAGTGCACTTTTTTCTTTAGAAATCATGGAGGGGTCTGAAGTTCTCATCTTGGGTGCTTTTCCACTGTAAGAGACATAATCAGCAAAATTTCTGGCCTAAAAAGACCTGTTTGTCCGCCTCTAAAACCTCCACCTCCACTCTACTTATTACACTAAATTCGACGCGTCTGTTTGAGGTAGTTAGCTGCATAAAGACCCCTATCCACCCCACACAATCAGAAAGACTCCAACTATTAACATGGCTAAGAACAAAGAGCTGTCCAAAGAAACCAGATACAAAATTGTTGACCTCCACAAGGTTAAAAAGGGCTATAGGGCTACTGCCAAGAAGCTTGGTGAAACAAGATCAACTATTAGAGCAATTAGCAAATGGAAGAAGCTAAACATGACTGTCAATCTCCCTCAGACTGGGTCATTTCACCTCGTGGCGTATCAATGGGCGTATCAATCAGCCCATAACTACATGGGAGGAGGCGAACCGCTAACCCCTAAACCCAGATTGTAAATCCATATAGGATATTTTTCTTCTCGTCTGGATTTGAGAGACCTTCTGAAATGAACTAATAAACAGTGCAATTGGTCCAAGATTTATCTTGTTTAACATTAGACAGTACATTGCAAAGATAAAATGAAAAAATATGTGGAATGAATACATTGTATGTATTGACTACGGTGTCCACGCGGTTGCTTTCTTACGGTAATTTATCAGTAACGAATGATAGAGGCAAGTTTCAGGTTTGTAGGTACTCGTGAAGACCCCAATCCATCCAAGTGTTGCATTTGTTGGCGATAGCGAATGTAGGACAGCGAGAATGTTTTTCCAAAGACATGGTAGGTAATCACGGTGCCAAATTTCAGCCTTGTAGGTACTTAAAAAGACCCCAATGTGAAATTGGAGGGTTCTTGCATTTGATGATGATATTAAACGGACCATCGATCACAATGCAAAGTTCCAGTCTTGTAGGCACTCGGCAAAAGCAAGAATTAGTGATGAGTGAGTGAGGCCTTTGGCATCTATAGGTATAGATTGTATATAATGTACTAGGACACATTGTTTCATCACTTTGAAATAATAATGACTCTCACCGGATTGCAGCACTTGTACCGTTGTGAGTGTTCCGATGTGAGAGACATGTGTGAGATCACGTCAGACCACTGATGTGACTTTGTGTCTAGACTTGTTTTATTATAAAACTGTTTTGCTGTTCTGCAGAGTTTCTTCGTTCCACGTGTGCCTAAACCTTCAGGGTAAACATGTCAAGACGGCGGTGTGAAGTACGTTACATTTGCATTTACATTTGCCAGACACTGAGACACTAAGAAAGGACTCATTGTCTGCTTGGAAAACATTTTTTACGCTTGTGCAGGTCTTCGGAAGTCACAACAAGTAAAGGCACTACCAACACCTGGAATCGGGGCTGTCTATATAGAGTACATACGTTAAACATTGGTTTGATTGCTTTACGAGATATTAGGCCTCATTTAACAAGAGAAATTGTTCTGAAGAGACTAATAGGGGACTGAAAGACTACATTACAACCAATAAATCTACCACTTTCTCTCATGCACTTTACAATAAAGATGTGTCTAGCCCTTGAACCTTGACCTTTTTGAAATGTTGCTGCTTTTAGGTTCTCTTTAGTCTGGACAGTAAAAAAAAGCTAAAAACAGAAACTTAAAGACGAATATGTGGGCCATTTTTGCCAAATAAGTTACTTTGTCTTTATATTTATCAACTTTTTTTTTCTAGCAACATTTTTTTTTTAAGTCAACCAACAAATCTTCCGATTTTTGTGGTGTTATTTGAGACTTTTTAACTGTTTTCATGACACCAATGTTGTACAGTTTCTGTCCTTAACGAACACTCCAAACGGCAACTGAACTGCCCATGCCCAAGGCTGCCAATGAACCCGCCACCCAAAGACGGTGTGGGATGTAAATACAAATGCATTTATCTTACACAGTGTTGGTCCATTAACTTGTCCAAGGTGTGTGTCTCTATGTAAAAAGCTAAACATTTAGCTAAATAAATCAAAAATGATTGTTAGATTGGTCTACACCAGCAGTTCCCAACTGGTCACGGTACAGTGGCTTACTGGTTAGCACGTTCACCTCTCAGCGCTGGGGCTTCGAGTTTCGAGTCCTGATCTGGGTGGAGTTTCCACGTTCTCCCCATGTCCGCTTGGATTTCCTCCCGCAGTCCAAAAACATGGATTCAAGGTAAATTGAATGCTCCTTATAGTGTGTTTTTGTGTGTGTGGACATGTGAGTGTGTACCCAGTGATGGATTGGCACCCTGTCCTGGGTGTATCTGCCCAGCGCCCGAGATGTTTTCCATGGGGAACCCCACTGCAATCCTCATAGAGGAATAAGCTGAAGATAATGAATGGATGGATGTCTTCCACAAGTTCAATTGTGTTAAAAAAGAAATTAATAATGAGGCTAATTTAATAAAAGGTGTTAATGCTCTTACAACACAGAGATTGAAACTGTTGAAATGGGTATGGACTATTATGCAAATTAGGTGATGAAGTCATTTAGCACCTCTAGCGACTTTTAGGACAGCCAATAACAACAGTGGCAACAATGATGTAGACATGCTCATTGACTCTATAATCTATCATCACATGCTGTTTTCTTATTGGTCTACTTTGATCTTTTCTAAGATTTTAAATGAATAATTGTGACACCTATCCCAGTTATTGGGATAAACTATATGTTCAATTGTATTGAAACTCCTGAACTACAGCTACAGATGTGTTCTTGACATCCAATTTTAAGTTGATTCCCCTTGTGCGAGGATAACAACACCCTCTTTTCTGTAAAGGAAAGATTTTTTGTCTAAGTGCACAAAATTGCAGAGGAGAAATTGCAACGTCACAATGATGTTGGACACAAGGGCCTGGCTCTTTATTGTTCCATAGGGATGAAGTTCTTCCACATCAAACTCACACAACTATGTCTTTTTTGGGTTTTGCATTATGTTGTACAGTGCACTTTCCACAAGTTTGGTGTAAAGTGAATCTTCTGCCATCCACCAGCATGCTGAATATAAAATAAGGGGGACATTTCAGCAAGACAATGATCCCAAACACACAGACAAAGAAACACTCAAGTGGTTTCAGAGAAGGAAAATAGAGCTGCTTGAATAGCCCAGTCAATCACCCAACTTGAATCCAATCAAATCTAAGAAAAGAGCTAGGACGTTATGGTGCCATGATGATTAGCACATCGGCCTCTCAGCCCTGAGGTTCCAGGATCAAATCCTGATCTGAGTAGAGTTTCCATGTTCGCCCTGTGTCTATGTGTTGTAAATGTTAATCTCTGTTGAATTATT
The DNA here is from genome assembly GCA_025769995.1 of Xyliphius kryptos. NCBI lineage: Eukaryota > Metazoa > Chordata > Actinopteri > Siluriformes > Aspredinidae > Xyliphius > Xyliphius kryptos. Next base: position 594,331 of record JAOUQT010000032.1, read on the forward strand.
GCTAGTGTGGCAATGCAATATTGTGGGTTTTGTTTTACATGTTCTAAACTGTCATTCGGTTTATGTAGTTTTAGTACTGTAGTTCTGACTGTTAGTCACCATCATGTAGTGTAATTCGGTATTAAGAGCCGTGTGCATGAGTTATGGTTTCTGAATGCGAGTGTACGCTTTGATTGCTCTAGTTGGAAAAACTCAAGAGCATTTCAATGTCTAATCATGAACCTGACTAAGTTCTCTACTCTCTATCAATAAACTACAAAATAAACAGTAAAAATCAAAGCCTAAATGTAAACTTATTGTGGACTTATAGTATACTGCCCATACATTTCAAGTATACTTAAAAGTGTACTTACATTGGCAAAAAAGTATAATAAAAGTATATAATAAGTAAACTAACAGTATACATGTACGTATACTTTTAGTATAGTTGTAGTACAAAATGAAACTTGGATATAAACTAGTTGTGCACTCAAAATGTACTAGTCTTTCACCCAAAGTATACTTAAAAATATACTTTTATAAACTAAAAAGTGGGCAAATTTAGTCCCAAGAAGTATTGAATTAGTAAACTTACAAGTATACTATTACTACAATAATATTAGTATACCTTCTACAAAGTATACGTGGGGAAATATACTTTAACTTTACTTAAGTTTACTTAAAAAACTAAACTTTAAGTATACTTTTTTTTTGGTAAGGGAACTGCAGTTTATAAAACAATACATCAAATTAAGTGGGTTTATCTTCATCTCACCTCCTCCATACAGAGCAGGTATGTGTGATACTTGTAGTGTTGCAGCGAGTGATACAGAGAAAACCACGGGGTCTTCTGCTGGTCCACAGTGTACTCCTGTTTTCACACACACAGACACACACACACGTTTGAATTGTGCACCACCTTGTGGTTATGAGGATAAAATGCATCTGTTGAGACTTATCTGCAGCCAATGAAATACTGAATGAAACGTGAGGGGCATCTTATCTTCTCACCAAGTTGGGTTCAACTTGTTGAATATGATATTTAAAAATTATGAGCCACTCTGAAACAGACCCGGGCAAACCTTACAGGTTCTCAAACCTTACAGCTCACACAAATAGTGGGCCACCTGCACTGTTCCCTCCCATTACATAATTTTTTATTGTCCTGTATATTGTAAATTGACTTTGTATTCATTGTAATTGTGTACTGCAAAAGATGGGTTGGGTTGTGTAGTTTACTGTTCTATGTATCACCATGTTCCTGAAGGAACATTGTTTTATTTCCCTGTGTACTGTACGCCACTGTATTTTGATGGAATGACAAACAAAACCAATTGAATACTGAACACACTGTTGGCTCTGACTACTTTCTCCAGGATGGGCATCCTCAGCTGAAGTATCTCAATAGTTTGTGCTATGTTCTGCGGGACATGATCAGACTCACCAGGGGAACTTTAACTAGGGCTGTGTCAGGTTTCATAGTCTTTCGGTCATAAGCTTTGCCACTCAGTCGGATTTTAAACGTGGGAGTCACTGCATCTGTTTTTAGCTCGGTCACCAATGATAACTCAGGGAAGTTGTCCAAAGCATTCTGCAGCACACAGAGAGAAAGAGGCTCATTAACCAAACTGAATGACTTTACAGATTATACAGCTGCCGGTAACACTCTGCAGTTCTGCCCCAACGTGTCTTTACATACCATTTAGATGAGTGACATCACTTAGATTATTACTGTTACTCATATTTAATCGTTTTAAATTATTTCGATGTTTTGAATTGTAGGACTTTTGAAACAGTGAAGGTCAGCTTACTTTTAACACCTGATTCACACACAGTTTGGGCAGCAGTCGCTGTCTGTTGTCTGTAATCATACCATCCACTTTTCTCATATGAGGCAGCAAAAGACAATCTGAAAACCCAAAAAAGGTCCTGCTTAAAAAAAATAATCACAAACTGTTTTAAATATCAGTAACTTTGTAATAAGACAGTTTATTAAATACTCAAAGCCTGCGGCAACAAAGCAACAAGCTGGCTGTTTCAACAAACTGTTTACAGGACTTTAATAAACATTAATGAGAATTTATATAAGTCATGATTGTTTACACTTGCTCAGTTAAAAAAAATATTAGTTCTAAGATTTGAATTTAAGGTACAATGTTGTATTTCCGTGGAGATCCTACAGGTGATGTATTTTAACCCATCTACACATCCAGAAGTCAGGCATCCCACAAATCAAGGTAAAAAGGTGAAGAAATTAAGTTGATTTTAAATGGTTAAATGTTTTAATTTGACATTAAATGAATGTGATGCTAAATCTAGACATTTATTTAATATTTATATACAAATATCACTGATCAGTCCCATGGAGAGTCCCAGCAGAAGATAGACATGTTGACTGGGACACAGTGACGAAGTAATACTGTCGGTTCCTCACCATTATTTCGCTCCAGAGTGGTCAAAACGTCAGCATCCACAGCGATGCTGATAAGCAGCTCAACAAAACTCTTGAAGGTCTCCTTCATCATCCTGGTGTTGAGAAAACGTGAGGTGAATGGCAACGGGGGGGTGAACTCTAAACACGGGACACAGAAGGATAAAGAGCTTCAACTCCATCAGAGTAGTTTCATTTAAGGTGGTCAATATTAAACTCTGTCGTACACCCAGTTGCACTTTGCTACACCCACTCACCATCTTCAGTCACAGTCTCAGGGACAGAGTTCACGTCTGGCGAAGCCGTAAACTCTTTCCATTTCTTCCTTTTCTTAGGTGGAGGTTCAGCCCTAGCCTTGCTTTGCTTCACCCTGGTTTTGGGCAGACCCTTACTGCAGAGTTTGGGTGTGGGGATATCACAATCCTTTGGGACAGCAGTTTTGTTGGTCAACAGGACCTTTATCTGATTGCCTCTGTGCAAGAAAACCACAGTCAACTGATGAACATGAAGGGTTAACATAATTAATAACAAGCAGTAATAACAAGATAAATAACAAGATTTATGATATTATTCTCAGATTTTTTTGGATCTTAATTATTTTCATTATAGGGCCACACGGTGGCGTAGTGGGTAGCACGACCGCCTCTCAGCGCTGGGGGTTCCCGGTTCGAATCCCTATCTGGG
>JAOUQT010000032.1:957727-968669 GCA_025769995.1 Xyliphius kryptos
GAAAGGATGAGAACAGAGAAAAGGGGTGTGGTCACCACCTGCAGAAGCTCTCCTTTATAGGGGGGTCTTGCTAAGTGGCTCTCATTTCTACCTGTTGTCTGTTTCATTCGCACAACAGCAAGTGAAACTGACAGTGTTGCTCCCTAACTGGACAGCTTTATTTCACACAAGTGTGCTTGACTTGAAGTTACATTGTGTTGTTGAAGTGTTCCCGCTATTTTTTTGAGCAGTGTACAATACAACACCATTTCGTTTTGTAGACGTTATTATGCGACTCTGTAAACAACTAACTCTGATGTGCAGATGTAGCTTTTATTTTAGTCTTTTAACATTTTAGGTTAAATGTTATTTGATGATACACTATAAAGACCAAAGTATTGGGACACCTGCAGGTTAAACTTGCAGAGTTTTTGTGACTTCACCTTTATAACTGTCCATATTCTATACTAATTGGATGCCTTCTCTAAGATTTTGGATAAAAATCACCCTGATGAGCATTTCTGAAGGCAACTGATAATTGAATAATAATGTAGTGGCCCATGTAGTGCATGGGAAGCATATATTGTGGCATCATAAATACTTTAGCTTGCATCCCATTTGAAGTTTAGAGTGAAAAACTAAGCACAGGTGAAGTTATAATGTTTGGATGCAAAGACAGTTTCATAGCTCTAATGCCCATTGTGCTTGCAAGTGCAGGAAATCTCTGAATGCTCAATTTAAAGACTCCAATTGATTATCCGACTTTTAGCGTGAACTTCCAGATTTAATTCGCCTCATATTTTTACTAAATCTCAATGTTTTTCACATGCAGTCCATCAAGGGTCTTGTTTTTCTTAATATTTTTGAGACTTGTGCTCTTGCATATTTTGACTCATGAAACTATGCAAAGGTAAGTTTCTTTAACTTATATAGTGACACTGCCAGTCTAGATTATAAAAGATTTTTAGTGTCAGAAAATAGTAAAGAATAAAAATTGAATGATGCTCAACATCCGTCTTCTCAATAGTGTTACACTTAGGACCTGTCAGGTACCCTGTTCTTACTATTATTACCTTCCACACTGTGCAAGCTTCCTACATTTGTCACCAGGAGGCAGGTGCCTTCCCTCCCTTGTCTCTCACTAAATTATGTCCACATCACCAAAAGGCTCAGCAGTTCAGCATGGAGTCCTGGGCCTAACCCTCCTAAAGCTTACGTCTCTGATCATCAACATCTTGGCTGTGATACTTCAAGCACTTATACTTCTGATGATTATGCCAATCCCAAATTTGTCCCCAAATTCACACCAGCCCACTCAATCATCTCTAACCAATTTCGATCTCCAACCATGTGGGCACCATCTTCTTGTCCACTGACCAGCCTTTTTAGCCTCTTCTGATAATTCTATGGCTGTCCCCTTACGCACAGCCTGTCAAATCCAAAATCGATATGTAATATTTTGCAGGTTTTTAAACCACACCACTCAATCTGCATCCCATAGTGCTTTTTATAAAAACCTTTCTGTTTTGCATTATGGTTCTGCTTATGGTTAAATGATAGTTTGCACAGTATGGAACCTGTTGCTTTCTGTCTCACACGTTACTCCATTTTCCCATATTAATCCCATATGGTGTTCCTCTTTATACGTCCCTCATATATGCACACCAACCAAATTATTCTTTACGAGCATCGGTATGCAAAGCATTAAATACTCCGAGCTTATCTAATAGGGATGAGACGATTAATCGTTTTGCAATCAATTGTGATAAATGTTACTTTTAATAAATAATGAAGAAATAAATTAATGTTATATATCTATTGCAAGTGTAATTTTACGTGGTCATGATGACCTCTACAAGGTATTTCGCCAACAGGGATAACTTTACACCAAGTGGTGCTACTCGCATGGAACAAAAATAAAGTCACACTTACGGCATGACTTTGTTTGCGTTGTATGTACATATTAGTATTAATATGTAACGAAAGTCCTATGGTTTTTTAATTTTTTTATTTAGTTTCTTTGCATGATCGTGATCGTTGCCTAATAATTATAAAATCGTTATTTCTTGGTCGATAATCGCACCATCAACATCTCTAATTGTTTCATCCCTATTACATATAGTTGAGTACTGTTTATAGGGCTATGGAGACGGGCTAAAAATAGCTTTGCTTAAGGTTCAAAACCTAGGTGTGACTACTGAAGTGGTTCTGGGGAATTGCATCGATGGCGTTGGACATTGAAAATAATTAACGCACCTACCGTGGCGTCGCCTGAACACGTGCAGCTGTTATAAGCAGTTACATCACATACCGCAGGGCGAGAGAAATCCATGGACTGTCAGAAGGTGGACTTTGGGCAAGATACATCAGCCAACAGCTGTATGTTTAAAATATTGTCTGTGAATACAGCCTGTTCCTGTTGGGTCTCCAGTCCTTCGGCACCAAAGTAACCAGGAGGAAGACGACCGAGGACCAGATTCAAGTGCGTCAATTTCTTCCAGTGACCAATGCCGTCGGTTCTGCCTTTCCTCCCCCAGCGCCACTGCATTAACGTCACAATAGGGTTAAAAAAAATTTTAAATATATTTTTTAAACAGGCATGGCATGGCGCAAGCAGGAACTAGTTATTCGAAATGTCTAGTTCAATAAGTTAGTGATGAGTTAGTATCAGTAAAAAGGTGTTTTTTTTTTTTTTTTTAATTCTTTTTCCCTCAAACCTGTAAGTACCCATTGCAATATTCAACTGTCATCCAATGTTTTACCAGATAAAGCTTAGATAATCTTTTGACTGGCAGTGTAAGTTTTGATGGTTGTCCCTGAATTTGCATGGTAAGTGTGATACCTTGTGACTGCTGTTGCCTTGTTTCCAGGTCATGGGGCATCATAATGCTAACCTGGACCCACTGAACATCAGTTGTGTAAATTTTGACGAAACCCCAGTAGCTACTGGGTACCAACATGTTGGTGAGAAATGTTTCCTGTCCCCCCCACAGCTCTGCAGAACACCATTAACGAGCCTGTTTTGTGTTATTGTCGCTTCCCCCACCCCTTCCCTCTATCTTCTCCTTTCTGTTTCTCCTGACCTGTCGAACACCTCATTTTACACTGCATCATCATTCGCACCATCTCCCTCACCTACCTTCCACCTTCACCTCGCCCCTCTTGTGGGGGAGGGGTGCTCTATTCCCTCTAAACCCCACTATTCCGGGGGACACCCTCATCTTTCATAGATCCGGGGTCATCATGTCGCTCAGCTGGACCCTCTTGGGATTATGGACGCCGACCTGGACTCATGCGTCCCCACAGACATTATTACCTCGTCGGATAAACTCGGTGAGGAGTCCTGAAGGCGTAAGCCATGAGCATGGCCGCGGAACTCCACTCCAGGAGGGCTGCTGATTCATGTGCTTATGTTTTATAAGGTCTCATTATTATAGTTCCTGAATATTAGCCTTCCTGGACTGAAGCGACACGAGTCGGCTGATTGTAGTCTATAGCTTTGAAGGTCATGAAGGTTTTGTTTGAATCATTGTACATTGCTTTTTGAGAACCTGCTATACTTTGGCTTTCCTGGGTGGCTGCTCTTGCTCTCTAGTTCTGAGTTACACCTCCTAGCTGTATCAGAACTTTATACATTTCCTTGACCTTAGCGGATATTTTAATCATGCAATGCTTGTTCGACGATAGAACTAACAGTGCATCATGCATTTTAGGTGCATTTACTGTTCTATATCTGCAAAAAGCCTGAAATGTTTGATCGCTGCTTTTTAAATGTGTATGGGTACTTCACAACTATATACAGTACCAAAAGTTAGGACACGCCCCCTTTTTGCTCCTCTTATTCGCCATGTTATTAGTTCCACTTACCTTAAACTTTGTAGTTTACAATTCCAGTCTGTAGTCCATCTTTTTGTGTAACATACTGTGTACGTTTACTCTGTTTTAATGGTCAGGATCCCAAGAGTACTACAACAAAGTAGGGTTTATTTGATCGATGCTTTATTCCTATGCCTGCAGTGTTACTGAGATGTATAAATGTAACTACAGCAGCCATTTGCTGCGATACATTGAAACATAGATTGATACCTACCTTCCTTTATTTTCCCCGGAGGAAATTTAGCAACCAGTAGCAGCAAATGACAGAAATAATTTAAAAAATAGTAAAAAAAAAAAAAAAAAAAGCCTATTTAGGTGTGCAATAAAGTAATTAACACAAACTCTGTCACCAAAGAACCGAAAATAAACAATATACCACCCAAATTTACACCTGTTCTGTGATGGTCCTGACACATTAAAAACAGAGAACCAAAGGGATTAACAAAAAATAGATGGACCTACAGTCTGCAATTGTAAAACTACAAAGTCCATCTATATGGTAAGTAGAGAAAATGGATAACGAAACAAGAAAATAATGTGTCCAAGCTTTTGATACTGTATGTTGAGGATTTAGTAGAGTGAAGGACATGACATTTCTTTTCTAACATTTCATTCATGCAGCTACCTTTACGCATCAGTAACTTAAATAAAACAAGGATGAAAATTTATTTAATCTGTTGCATCAATCAGTATTATTATGCAAATTAGCATTTTCTAGTGATGACTTTCGCTTCCTCCACACTAATTAAAATCTGAGAATCCGGCTACATTCCATATTACTGCTAAACTTGACGTAGTAAAGTATCTGAAGCTGTTCCATCATCTAAATGTATATTGTGACCACCATGGGGCGATCTGCTCTTCTGGGGAATTGGCATTACATATGAGGAGAAGTCAATGGCAGTATGTTCACTTCCGCACAGTGTGAGTGGTTGCTGTAGGTATTTATGAAAAATTGATCTCCTCTCATTCCACTTATTTCTCTACTAGGGCTGCGGGGAGGTTCAGGTGCTGGGCAGATACACTCAGAACTGAGTGCCTTTGCTGCAGGCACTCACTCCCACAGACTGGAACACACGGGTTTAGGGGTGGTCTAGATGGGACGTTTAAGAGCAGTTAGTTAACTTAGAATCCGTGTTTTTGGACTATGGGAGAAAAACCCCACAGACATAGGGAGATGATTGGAAACCACCCAAATCGGGATTCAAACCTGGATCTCAAGCACTGAGATACAGATGTGCCAACCTCTATGCCACCGTGCAGCACCCTGAAAAATCGATTTTTGTTTTCAAAATGTACACTATATAAACAGGAGTATTAGGACATCTATGCATTAAACTTAACAGTTATGCCCTTCCTCTACCCCCTTTGTATTTATAACAGCTTACATGCTTCACGGTTTTTCACACAACACACCCATTATGACACTTTCCCCAAACTCTTTCCACAAGGCTGTGTGTATACATTTGTCCAAAATGTCTGACCTAGGTGCTCATTCAGTACCTCTATCTGTGGCAACACCTGAATTCAGTGCCAAAATGATGTTATTTTTGTCCAGATTGTGTATATTTTCATTACAATTGTAACAGGATGAGACAAATAGACATACAAACTCATAAGATGTGCCCAGTGAGGTAGATGCCTGGACGGGGGTCTCCCTTTATTGTATTTCATTTAGACTGCTTCACTGCTTGACATTAGTGCAGGAGTAAACTAAAATTATTCGGTAATTAAACCTCAAGTTTATCTTTTCTTCATATTTTCTAAGTACAAACAGTATCGGATTATTTAAAACCTAAATTCATTAACATGCTGATGGGTTGGATCTGTGCTTGCCTTTGGGGTGTGATGGAAAAGCCATGTAGTAAACTATACTCATCAACTTTAAATGTATTTATGTAGTGCTTTTTACAATAGAAATTTGTTTTAAGCCTTAACCACCAAATAAAAAGCTGAGGTACTGTGGAGGAAATAAGTATTGTAATTTTTAAGACAAAAAAGTAAAATGTTTCAATTTTATGCCAGCTTTATTTTACCACTGATGCATAGAATATCAAAAGAAAAACGGAGAAAATTAATCTTTAAGGTTTTTAGGCATGCTCTTCGATTTTCTATAGAATTGCGGTCAGGAGACTGGCTAGACCATTTCATGACGTTGATATGCTTCTTATGGCGCCACTCCTGTGTTACCTCGGCTGTATGTTTTGGGTCGTTGTCGGCCTGGAAGACCCATCCACGACCCATTTTCAGTTCCCGGGTGGGGGCAAGGAGGTTGTCCCCCAGGATTTTGCAATACATGGCCCTGTTCAGCTTCCCATCGATGCGTTGAAGTTGGCCTGTGCCCTTTTAAGAAAAACTCCCCAAAACATAATACTTTCACCACCATGCATGACGGTGGGGATGTTGTTTTTAGGGTCATATTTTGTATTTTCTTCATTCAAACATGTCGAGTTGAGGCCAAAGAGGTCACTTTTTTTGTCTAATTTGACCACAGCACCTTCTCCCAGTCTCTCTCAGAGTCATTATTATGTTCATTGGCAAACTTAAGGCAGGCGTGGACGTGACCCTTCTTGAGCAGAGGAACCTTGTGTTCATTGTAGGATTTTAAACCATTACGTCTCAGTCTATTACCAATGTTTTTTGGTTTTTTTTGGAGACTGTGGTCCCAGCTGCCTCCCGTGTAGTTCTTGGCTAATTTTTAACCTTTTTCATGATCAATGATGGTTGACCGTAATGTTGTACTTTTTCCACTTTTGAATAATTGCACCAACAATTCCACTTCTCATCCACCGTCTTATTTATGGCCTTGTGTAGGTCAGTAGTTCTGTTTCTCACATTTTTAGACCGCTTTTTTAGTCTTGACCATGTTGGAGTGTCACGGAGTCTGTTGCCAGGTGGCCTTTCATACAGGTGACCATTTTGGACAACTGTCTCTCATGCAGCTGACGACTTTACTGAGATTAGGGTGTGTCAGTGGTCTGTGAGCCAACATTAGTCATCATTTTTAGAGGATCAAATACGCATTTCCCTTAATGAAATGCAAATAATTTTTTTTAGATTTAATTTCCTAGATTTTCTCTCACTGTGACAGTCTGATTTTTATGGTAGCTTCATTTTAAGAGTACAAACTTTTAAAATCAGTGGGGGATCATATGATTATTCCCTCCACTGTAACAGTGACCAGCAAAAGTCCCCTGGTCCCTCTGATTTTTAAGGAAGACACATTGTGTGGACTGAGGCTCACTGGGGAACTTCTCCTTGAGTGGTCGGGCAGCACCGAACAGATTAAGTGCGACTGAATGTATAGGTTGAGTGGGAATCGCAGCCTCATTCTATTTGGTTCTTCTGCTTAACCTCATCAGCTTATAAACAATGTCATGGCATCGCTTGAGGCCTAGAATTGTGTTTGGGGATTGCTTTGTACTTGTAGGCCCTGCAGTGAGCTTTGCTTGTTGCCTGGTGTGATCTGGTGATGCGAAGTGCTTTGTAGAATGTGATATTGTGATTCTGTAATTGTTTATATCATTGATGTTTATAATGGTGGTCCTCTAGATTCCAGTCTGATATTTTTTCTAGGCTTATAAATAAATATAAATAACTAGAGTTATTTTTTAGACGTCAAGGCATCCACAGAAACATGTTTTCATAAAACAAAATCTGTAAAATGGTGGCTTTTAGGACCACAATTTAGTTTGGTGAAGTAGTTCGGGTGCATATGTTAAGATGTAGTAATGTGGGAGCCCACTTGGGGATCTAGAGATGATCGAACATCCCTGATTTGTTTACTGTCCTAAGTTATACCTGCATTATTGGCTCTTCTATAACATTAAGTGACTTACAAGTATCCCTTTTAGTGGTTCAAGCAGAATCATCTATAAAACAGCACCCCTGGAGTAATGAGGGTAAACTTTGCTTAAAGGCCCTGCATTGGCAAATGTAGTTGAGTCAGGACTTAAACCACTAACTTTTGGATTGATACCATAACACACACTCTAACTAAGCATTGGGGTTGGGGCTCAGTGGTTAGGGTGTTGGGTTAGCAATCTAAGGGTTGTGGGTTCAAATTCCAGGTCCAGTGAAGTTACCAGTGTGGGTCCTTGAGCAGGGCCCTTAAGCTTCATTGCTCCAGGGATTCTGTATATAACTCTTGTGTTCTGACCCCAACAATTACAAAGACTCATTGGCTATATATACATATAAAAATGAAATATTAGTATAATAAAAATGACTGTTCTGTACATATAACAACATAATACAACAAGAAAGACCCTAATTGCACAGTTTTGCCTTTGAATTGTCTATTTATATAGCACTTTTTACAATTATACATTGTCTCAGAGCATTTTTAGTTATAGAGAATATAGTTGTTTAAACTTGAACACGCCCCCCCCCCCCCCAAAAAAAAGCTTTAAGTGAAAGTGGAAAGGAAAGACCCCCTAGTGTTTTTGGAATAAAACATCTTAAGTGACTGGGCAGCATCAACAGGGCTGGACACCAATGTACAGATTGCGTAGTGAACAAAAGTCCATTTCCCAAATTGGCCAAAACTGAATAAGTTCAGTGAGGCCATGCCGTTAGGACTGCAACACAACATTTCCAATAGAAATCCAGGTTTTGTGCATTACTTGTCATTGCTGTAGTGCTCTGACAGTGTTATGCATGAGGAGCTGGTGGTGCCTCCAAGAAAAGGCAGATAAAAAAGCAGTTAAAGCCATGCAGCATTTAACACAGTGAACATAGGGTTTTGCCATACAGCACCTCTAGAGCAATGAGGGTGAAGGGTCTTGATCAAGGGCCAACTTTGACCGGTGTGGTGAACTTGGAATTTGAATTTGGGTTTTTTTGCTAACTTTAAGGTTGCTTCTTTACCCGCTTATCAGTATCTACATTCAAAACTGGTATGTAGAGTTTGGTTGGGGATTTTGGCCGTAGCTCGTTCCGGTTTAAATTGTAATATAATGAGTTTTCTAGTTGCTTTGGCGCTAAAACGGTGTTGTTTTTGTTTTTAATGAAAACATTGTGGATGTAGCCTGTAGCTGTCTTCTGATGGGATTTGCTATACAGTACAGGCCAAAAGTTTAGACACACCTTCTCATTCAATGCATTTTTTTTTTTATTATTTACATTGTAGATTCTCACTGAATGCATCACAACTATACATATGGAGTTATGTACTTAACAAAAAAGGTGATCTAACCGAAAACATGTTTTATATTCTAGTGTCTTCAAAATGGTCACCCTTTTCTCTGATGGCATTCTAATTAATTAAACTAATTAACCCTTATAGGCACACCGTGAAACCATTTCAGGTGACTGCCTCTTGAAGCTCATTGAGAAAATGCCAAGAGCGTGCAAAGCAGTAATCAGAGCAAAGGGTGGCAATTTTAAAGACACTAAAACATAGAACATGTTTTCAGTTAAGAATAATTAGAACAATTAGTACATGCCTTTTGAGTGTTTCGAGTGGCGCAAGACACACTATTTCTGTCTTAACGACTGGAAGATACGCTGATACACACCCTAAATCAAACTGCATGGTTGACGGCTTGTTAGAACGGAGCCCATGGATGAGAAACTTTTGTGAGCAAGGGTTCTGAGTCCGTAGAGAAGGATTACAGTTAAGACTAAGAGCCAGGCATTGTATCTGCTTCTGGAAGGATGGTCCAAAATTTTTATAAACGCTTTTGGAATTCTGAGAGGCCTTTACATTAGAGTTAACGCTGCTATAGGTGCAATTAGTAACATCATGTAAAATCCTATGGATTAAGAATTGGATAAGATGGCACTCCAGTTCCCATGTGTGTGAAGGCAGACAGAATTATTTTGGCAGTATAGTGCACATATCAAACTAAGGCTGTAACAGATCCCATCCGAACAGTTCTTTATAAAACATAGGGTTGTTTCATGTCATTAGATAACTCTTTGTTTGCCTTTTTAAACCTCATTCAGCCACTAACCTCTCCTGGATTTCTCTTTCCTGTTTAATGCTTCTCCAGACCTTACCCATTTCAAGGATCGTCTAAGTGTTCTAACTGTCGGAGGTAGGACTTGAGGATTAGCAGCTGTGTGTGTGTGCAGTTTGCTCTTAATGCCTATATCTTCTCTTTGTGGCTTTTTTTATTTTGTAGTACAGAGTATCAGCAGCTGCCTATTTAGTGCTTTTGTATACAATACCAGTCAAAAGTTCAGACACCTCTTCTTTTTGCTTCTTCTCAGTTCCATTTACTGCAAATATGGACTTTGTAGTTTTACATTTCCTGGCTGTAGTCCTTCTGTTAGTGGACTACAGTACATTTTGTTAGTCCCCTTTACACTGTTGTGTAATGGTCAGGACCCCAATAGTACCACCACAGAGCAGGTTTTATTTGGTTGGTGCATTATTCCTATCCCAGCAGTGTCACTGAGGCGTTTAAATAAAACTACAGCCAAAAAAAAACAAAAGACAGATGGACTGTCTGTAATTGTAAAACTACAAAGGCCATCTTGTAAGGTAAATGGAAGAAAGACAATGGAGCAAGTAAGGTCCAAAATTTTGACCGGTACTATATTTGTAAAGTGGAAATTTCTGGAAACTTACAAAATACCATAAATCGGACAACATACGCAATCAAATTTGTTTCAGCTAATTCTCCATGTTTTCACTTTACTGGAGCAATTAAACCTCTATAGTTTTTTGCAGAATGCTTAAGGGTGTGTGTTGTAGTTGTCTCGGGGTTTTGGATTTAACCAAAACAAAAAATCGTATTATTTTTTTTAACAATACTCTCTTGAGTTCTACCATCACATTGTGGCTGGAAATGAGGGTGTTGAGCTCAGTTAGTGTTGCACATGCATTGCAGCTGAAGCTTTTTTTATGAGTTTCAAATTGTAGCCAACTATTAAAGCTTTTGAATATTTTATATACACTGCAAATTAAATAATAAATGGCGGGAACACTTAAACAACGCAATATAACTCCAAGTTAACCACACTTCTGTGAAATCAACCTGTCCAGTTAGGAAGCAACACTGTAAATCAATTTTACTTGCTGTTGTGCAAATAGAACAGACAACAGGTAGAAATGAGAGGCACTTAGCAAGACCCCCCA
>JAOUQT010000032.1:1022503-1036504 GCA_025769995.1 Xyliphius kryptos
CAGGTCAAGAGAAATGGGTCGGGCCTGTTCTTCCTGTCACTTCTTGTAAAATCAGATGCACCAGTGAGCACCAATTGAGGCACTAATGTATGACACACGCACGTATGCGCTTGAAAAAACGTCCTATGGTTATCCTGCCGGAATTTAGAAACACTGTCATTAAAGGCAGCGTCACGCTTGGCTAAGTTGTCTTCGCCTTCTAGGCTATATACGTCGACCTTTCTAATGATTAATTTAACAAGCAATGCTCTGTTTCACCGTGATTTGAATTATTCTCCTTGTCAGTGGTCTATGTTTACACTCTAATGCATTGTTTACTCGTGCTGGGTGAATGGTGGGGAGGTTATAAAGTCAGAGCAAACAATACGGCCACCCCCTTGTTTACCGTGATGGTTATTTTTGCCTATTCTCACTGCCCTGAATCAGAGCCTCAGTGTCACAGTGCATTCTTCTTTTTCCATGTAAACTTTATACTGCTCATTAAATTTTTGGGTCATCATGAACTCTGCACCCTTACTCAGACACTACCCACTATATGACTCGAGAATGTGTGTATGTGTATGAGAGAAAAAAAAGAGCTTGTGGTCTTCAGTTCTTGTCTGGAAAATGCCAATGTGTTGGAAATTTCCCACTATGTTAAGCAATTACAGCCGGATTGCTTCCAGATGATGCTATCTCCCCTGTAAAAATGAAGCATTTTAAGAACTCAGCAAGTTGATTGTTTCGATGTTCGTTCACTTCCTGAATGTGTGGAAAAGGTCAGATTCAACTGATGCTGAACAAACAGGGTAAATACTACTTCTTTGCAGCAGTAATTGAAATATGTGCTTTGTTGTATAAAGTGGAAAGGAGTATGAGGAGGAGGAGGAAGAAGAGGGACATGTGGAAGGATTACTGAAGGGTAGACAGACAGGACAGGCACACAGAGAAACAGAGGACTTCATCGATGGACACTCACCAGTCACTTTTTTACCTACATATCTTTGATTTTACACTTAGAGTCTATTACATGTGCCCCGCTCACCGTACAGATCAGGGTATTCAATTAGACTTCACTAGGGTTCATTCATTTATTCATTATATTCCGCTTATTCCTTTATGAGGGTCGCAGGGGTGTTCCCCATGCCCATCCAGGGGAGAACATCTCGGGCGCTGGGCAGAGACACCCGGACAGGGCGCTAATCCATCGCTGAGTACACATTCACTCACACAGCCATACACACACACACACACACACACACACACACACACTATACAGGGCAATTCCGAGCATTCAATTTACCTTGAATCCATGTTTTTGGAATGTGGTAGGAAATCTGAGAGCACGGAGGAAACCCACGCTGGCACGGGGAGAACATGGAAACTCCATCAAGATTGGGATTCGAACTCTGAATCCCCAGCGATGAGAGGCGAACGTGCTAACCACTAAGTGGGGTTCAGTTAGAGAAAATTTTATCAGACCTAGGTTCAGACAGTTATAATTTCTAACTTGTGTTCTGATTTAGTTCATATCCTGTCTCCTGAAGGAGCGTAGTAGTTCTATCTGCATTTTATATCAACAACTGATTACAAAAGTGATTTAATAGATTTTTAACAAAATTCATTGTTATAAATGCTGAACTAAATGAATTATTTATTAAACTTTTTTTTTCATTTTAAGTTAAAACTGAAGCTACATTAAATAAACAGGCTGTTTTTGAAAAAATTGCATCATAAAGTGCTTGTTGGTCTTCTTGTTAACGCAATTTCACAACTTGAACAGTTTATTTTATTCTTGTATTCCTCTTAGATTTAGTTGTTGACATTTCTGCTCTTAGAGCACGGCATCTGAATTAGCCTTTTTTGAATCAGTTTATCCTATAACTGCTGCTTTGCGCCTCATACCTGAACTGTGCACAAGCTGCGCTTTCGAATCTGCACAGATCTCATTGGCTGATGGTTATCTTACTACACAAGCGTCTGTGAGTTTACTGGCCCGTCAAGCCCGCACTACAAAGACAAGAAAAGCTCTACTGCTTAAAATAAGCAGTGAAAATGAAATTAATTTTAGCAGTTTGGGTCCTGTGTTGGCAACTGAATCATTGTCCGCATATTACTGGCCTCTGATATAGATGGACTGTTTAGTTCTGTTGTTGAATTCTGTAGTCCATTTGAATCTCTACAAACTTAGTTAGTCCTGTGCTTTTGTTTTTTAATGATGGAGAGCACGTTTAATTTTAACACCTGATTAACCTCTCCAACGAGGAGGCGTGTCACTATATTTTTTTCTTCATAATGCATTTTGTAACATAATACTTAATGTTCTTCTCCTATTCTGTGCAGAGTTTGTTCCACATCCATGCAGTTTTCAAGTTTGGGGTTTCTAAGTCACATGAGTGGGTGCTTTTACTTTAAACTGTGTGGTGGGAGGCAAACAGGTGGGTCGATGATGGTCAGTAGGGCAAGAAGGCCTGATGCTGATGTAATGAGGGGAAATCGGTCGCTGTAAAGTACAGTATGTTCTTCCCGGGTGGAGGTCTTAGAGGAGTTTAAACCGCAGTGTGCATTCATTGATCAGTGAGTTGTGTTTGTTGGAAACCCACCGACAGCAATGAATGTTTATCGCAGCCATTAGGGGGTGCAAATTGCACCCACAGTTGTCCAACAAAAATGTATTTTTGGGATTGAAGGTCTCCATTCCGCTCACTGGTTTAGCGAATGTAGCTGTCCTCAGGGTACAATCAACGGTCGATGGTTTGTCAGAATCTTAAAACTCACCGACAGCGTTGAATGTTAGCCAAGGACACATGAGCTCTGTTCTGGTATATATTATAAAGACACATTCTCAATTCCAGCATGCACTACTTACCCAATGTTCTTAATCAGCTGCTGCAGATTAACATAATGTAGTACACATCCAGAGTTAGATTGATATTCAGCTGTAATTGGAATAATATGTGAAGAAAATGAATACAGCAGATCATTATATCAGAGTTGCAAAGTCCTGGTTGTGACTAAAACCACACCTCTTCATTAGCTGCTCTATTTACCTTGGTCTTAACCCCAGCCTGAGCTTCCTGTATGAAAGCTCTTTGTCAGACGTGCATTAATAATACATGCACAGTGTCTAACTGCATCCAGCCCTGGGGATCTGTTTTGAAGAAGCTGCGTGCTTCTGTTCTTTTGTTCTTTGGCTGTTCGCTCTCATCTGCTGCGGCGCCCCCTTTTTTATTTTCGCAAGCTTTTAATGGAAGGCTGAGATGCAGCCCACAGCGAGGGACGCTGAGGATGCCTGCTTCAAGTGTAGCACGACAGATGGCTGAGTAAAACTCATGTGGAGTATCTGAATGAACTTCATGCTGAAATAGAATCAGCAGATCAGTCTCCTAGAAGAAGAGGCAAATTTATGAGTAAAAGAAAATGTTTTTAACAGACCTGAGCTATTTTGAGATGCTCTTGCTTTTTTTGGTGGGTTTTTTACGTACCCTCCTCAGAAATAAATACGAAACACATCAGTAGAATGCAAACTGCTGGGGGCAGTGCAGAGACGGTAGGATACGGAATGACAAAGGAACAGGAAGTTATAGCTTAAGGTTACTCGTACATCTGTTCTGCTGTAATTTGTAAACATCTGTGTCATTGCTCGACTGCAAGATGGCTATTTAAATGCCAGGAAATGCAACTCTAATGGTTAATTGCCTATGGGGTAGAAACCCTGTTCAGGCGTTGGGGTAAATGTGTCTAAATCAGGCGACCCTCGATTCAAATGTTATTTCTTGGTACTGTGAGGTAGCATCAGCAAGTCATTGCACCTGGCCTAAGGTGCCCTGAGCAGTTTAACGGTTGGTGGTTTGGCTGTGTGTGTGTGTGTGTGTGTGTCATGGAATACACTCCCCCCCCCCCATCCCACACAAACACCAGCACCCCTTCCTTGCCTGAACCACATACTGCTCCCCTTCTGTTATCACTTGTCACACACCTGCCTGCATAAACAATGGGGGCAGCGGCGGTGAAATGTTTTGTGCAAGTGTGTGTTTGTTCATTTCCAACTGCAAGCTTTTCTCCTGAAGGCGGTCTAAAAGCAGCTCAATATAACAGTCGCCTTATCAGATGTGTAAACACGACATGGCTGCACATCCACGGTTCCTACCTACAGACTCCTGTGTGCCTAAAATACCAATAAGTGCACTTAATAATGGGTTCGGCAGCAAATTCTTTCTTTTTTTTTTTAATGGCTCTCATCCTGGTCCTGTCTAACCTCTATTCTCTCAGACTGAAGTGTTTCAGAACCTGTTTGACTTCAGCTGTGAATGCATTTTGGGTCGACATGGTCACAAACACACCACCACCACGTTGGGTCACTGCGGTACAGCATCCACTACCCTAATATTACCCGCTCTGTGGGTGTCCTGATCATCAGAATACAGAGTAAAATATGTAGAAAAGCATAACTTTTTGTATGTTAATTAAACTGATATAATTTTCCTGATGCTTTTATAAGTGGAAGACCACATTATTAACAATTTTACTTTTAATAAAAGCATTTATTTATTAAACCTTGGTTTAATGGTGGTTTTGTGGTGTGTTTGTGTTTGTAACTATTTTAAAAAAGCAATAAGACATTTGTGGTTGTGTATTATTCCCCGAACCATGGGATACGCACGAAGCCCCACTAACATTTTTTCTATCAAACCAAGGGATACGCAGGACGGAGCCCCACCCTCCTTTTTTCCCTTATATGGCCAACTCTTCACATAACAAAATTCCTTGTCCGAATAACTGCATTAGGTAACTCTTGTTTTATATCAGTCACATATTTCTGGAAAAAATGTCATCAACCTACACATGGCTGTAAACTTTGTTTGCCAAGATTGGGATACCTTTGGAGACGTGCTATCCGTTGTTTTTAGTCACAGAAGCATAGTTACATAAGGCTAGTTGTGAAGAATCACGGGAAAGCGGTGTAATTGTAGTCCGCTTCGTGTTGTTTTATAACGACACCTCTTTCCCATGATTTATTCGCAAAAATGCCTTCTCATACCTTATAGCTTTTTTAGATAACTGTATAGACGCTGCTGTGGAACAAACGTGTAATGTGATTCAGAGTCTTTTCGTTTGTAAGTCTGTTCATTTACATAACACTCTGAAAAGACTGAGACTAAAATAATAAGCAAGTGATCTGAGGATCAGCGTGAGGTATCATTGAGTTCTAAAAGCCCTTATTAAAGAATAGATAGTAGTTTTGTGTCTCTACTCAATTAGATTACAAATAAATTGTCTGCCAAATTAATAAATCTAAATAGATACACCGCCTCTACACTTTGTCTGAACTCCTGATGTCTGAATGGGATGACGCGATCATCTCTTCGGGTGTCTCACACCTTTCTCTCTCTGTTCTCCTTTTCGTCCATCATCGTCATCTTTATTTTCTTATTAGATTAGAACCACAGTTATCTCCCCTGTCAGTCTGTCTCATGCCTATCTATCTCCTGTCCACTTTCATCCATCACTTACTCCAAGCATCTTGCCTGTTCCTCTTTGACCCTCCCTCTTCGTCTGTGGGAGCTCAACATAGAGCACCTCCTTTCCTCCATGTTGCGCTCCGCTTTTCATTAAGGCTTAAAGATGATGAATATGGATGGTATGGCGTAGAGGATGGGATGGCTTGGGGATTAGCAGCAGCGAAAGCAGGACAGACAGGATAATAAAACAGAAGAGGGAGGGATGAGCCACTTCAGGAAGTCAACTGTGATGTCCTTGAGATTATCACGGCGTCGTATCCAGGCTGGGACTGTAGAGAAGACACACACAGTTATACAAGTTAGACTCTGACCCACTTGATGTGTTTTTCAAGGCTGAAACCTGATCGGATGAAAAGGTAAAGTAACGAAGTTGGATTTATTGGCCACAAAACGCTATGTTCTCACCATCATTGCTTTGCTTTTTAATAACGTGTGAAGAGACCTTGATGAAGCGATATGATGCTTAATGTGTATTCGCCTGAGGAGGTGCACAGTAGAACAAAAGCCTACACACTTGTTTAATCTGAGTTTAATCTCCTCGGTTAACATCATGCTGTTATAACGTTTGCTCCAGGCAGCAGTTAATCTCAGGCTAGGGCTGTGTGTGCGCGTGCACGTGCATGCGCGTGTGTGTGTGTGTGTGTGTGTGTGTGTGTATGTTAAGAAGATAATGCAGTATGTGTTGGTCCCACCTTTACAGCTATAACAGCTTCCACTTTTTAAAAAAGACTTTTAAAATTTCCGAGTATCTGTGGGGCTTTTTGTTCATTCAGTCAAAATAGCATTAATTGCATCCGCTACTGATGTTGGGGGATAGAACATGGCTCACAAGCTCTGCTGTAGGTCATCGCAAAGGATTTGGATGGATTTAAGGGCCAGGACTCTATGGACCAATCAAGTTTTTCCACAGCAAATTAAACACCCATGTTTGTTGTAGGTCTTGTTGTGTATAATATGAATTTAGGAGGATAAGGGAAGTGTGTGTGTGTGTGTGCGTGCGTGCGTGTGTGCGTGCGTGTGTGTGCGTGTGGGTGTGCGTGTGTGTGTGCGCGTGTGTGTGCGTGTGTGTGTGCGTGTGTGTGTGCGTGTGTGTGCGCGTGTGTGTGCGCGTGTGTGTGTGCGTGTGTGTGCGTGTGTGCGCGTGTGCGCGTGTGTGTGCGTGTGTGTGCGTGTGTGTGTGTGTGTGTGTTGGACATGCAGACCCATAGGCTTGTCCTCTACTTTCTTTCTGCTCAGATCACTGTTCATGTCAGTTATGACCACTGGGGCAGAAGAAAGTTGGGCTGCTGACGTCATAACACACACACAAGTCATAAAGCTAGAAACCTTGATATCTGTTTCTCCTTTTTGTGTGTTTCTCTGTTTCTCATTTAGTCAATGGTGCTTTATGGAGAGCTACACTAATATAATCCTCTGCTAAATTTAAGCCCGATAGTCATAACACCTCCTCTGTTACATTATTAAATGGAAGTTACAGTAATTCCATGAAAAAAATGGACTAAAACATGTCCATCTAAGAGAAGAGACAAATATTTACTCTTTAAGGTTCAGTTTGCTGGAACTAATGGTTGTTTTTTTTACACGCGCAATGCACCAAACACTAACAACAGTCATCCCTTTTTTTGTGGGGGGGGTTAAACCTTGGGGTTCACCAAGATGATTCTCTGGCTCTTCGACAGGACAAAAACTGTATACTGTTTTTAATTATAATATTTGCTCTAGGAAGCTAACTTAAACCTAACTTTAGATGCTGCGCAACAGCGCCCCCATCTGCCACACAATCACTAGTGTACACTGTATTAGTATAGTCCCTCAGTCACCTCACGTTGGTCTGAAAATAACCCCATTATCACTTGAGAAGCATTTGTAATGGGGATTTAATTGCAATTAATCGTGATAAAAAACGAATTAATGATTCTCATAAGTGATTTTCACAAAAGAATGTAATGTTTTGTGTTATGAAGAATTTTTTTTTTAATCAATACAGAATGTTGTAACGTTGTATAAGGTGTTCGGAATGACTGAGCCAGCACCCTATGCCCTGCGATGACTGCAAAAAAAGGAATAATAAAAGTATGCCAAAAAATACCATGCAGTTTTAATATCGTTTAAATAAGTGCGAATAGCCAGTATTTGATTTGACTCAGTACCACAGTTCTATAAATGGTGCAGATTTAAGGTACTCATTCAGATGGCTGTTTCAGGCCACAATTTTCCTGAGGCGTTTAACTGTTTCATTTACCCGTGCCCTTTTATGTATAATCAGATCTGCTGGATGCAGAGAAACTACTACAGAATAATGCACAACTGAAGTCATGTTGTCATTTAGTTGTCGGCACCATGTTAGTTATTTTCACCGTGCGTTTCAGGACTTTCAAATGTAAAAATGAATAGTTTCTTCCAAAAAGTGAGTGGTAGTACATTGGTTAGGACATTCAATCTAACTATCAATCAGAAGGTTGTGGGTTCAAATCTCAAGTCCACTGAGGTTACCGATGTGGGTTCTTGAACAAGACCCTTAATAATCACTGCTCCAGTGGCCTATATCAACCCTGTGGTCTAATCTCAATCAAGTTGGGATCCCTGTAAATTGCATTGGATAAAAGCATTAGCTAAATAATCTCCTTTATCACATTGTGTGGTGAATAAATATGTTTAGACCCTGCTACTTAATCACCTGTGTATGTTTTTTCTCCTGTACATCACTGGATCCTCAGAGTTCTGTGGTAGTTTAGCAGTCATGATGCTAATGTTGCTATTAAAGCCTATAAATAATTATTGTTGAGGCTACATAACCCTTACTTATAACAACTTTTCAAATACTTTTGATAAAAACGACAACAAACCACAAAAGGATATGGTCCTTGTAGCTCAAACTTACTTCAATGTAGTTTATATTGACGTCTTCACGTGATTATAGCATTAGCTTTACCATAGCAATATTAGCATTATGAACCTAAAACCACTTTGGACTTTAGAGGATCGGTGATACAGGGGAAACATATACATAGAAGAACTGGCGACTCTGAGTTTAACACGTCCAATCTCATGTTTGCATTTTATATGAAATATTAATCCACAATTCCAACTTTAAATTTGTATTGTACAATCTGCAATCTCAAAAACTCTATCATGTAAACATTAAACCAATAAACTAATATAAACAGAATACTAAACATTTAGTTCGGTGGCATAGTGTTTAGCACGTTTGCTAATGTTGAGGTTCCATGTTCTCCTTGTGTGTTTCTGTGGGTTTTCTGGTTTCCTCCCACAGTCCAATAACGTAGATTCAAGCTGAATTGACGGCTATAAATTGCCCCTATATGGTGTGTGTGAGAGTGAGTGTGTGCTCAGTGATGGTTTGGCACACTGTCCTAGGCATAATTACCCAGTGTCCAAAATAATTTTTTTTGGATGGACATGGGGAACTGACCGTGCATCTACTAGAGGATTAATGGAAAATAATGAATGGATTTTACTGTTTAAATTTTGTAAATTTTCTAGGGAAGACCGGAAACCCTAGATGCCGCAATTAAACCTGGATTTAATTTCCAAATGCTGATAAGGATCTTTCAATGAAGAGTTTGCATGTTCTACCAATGTTTACAAGTGCCGAGATGGGGCTGACTTCTGCAAAAAATCTCATGCCAGCATCTTATTCTCACAGTTTTAGAGGTTTGATGACATCATCAGATGAAGTTTGTGATTAAGAGGTGCTTCGCTTCCCGCCTCGTGGAAGCGGGCGTGCTCGTCACCCAAAGCTCCAGGTTTTGTCGGTCGCTTTTTGACGAGCTCTTGGAGCTAGGTGGATTAGCGGCGCGTTAATCTCAAAGCTGGCACGAGCGAAGCTTTGAACCTGCCTCTCCCTCACTCATCCTCTTTCTCTCTCGTCCCCGGGATGCTTTTGGGGGAATTATCACTCCCCGAGCTTCAGCTGACGCCATCATTCTCATTTCTATTTCTTTTCCGTTCTCTACACACACACACACACACACACACACACACACACACACACAGAGCCCTGTCTGTTGTACTGATTAGTTAAACGTACTGATTGTGAGATGTGTTAATCCCACTCTGATAGAGAAACTGGAGTTTTTTCGAGTTTTTATTTCTCACTAGTGACGTCCTGTACGCCTACTTACCTTCTCAAGCTCTCGTCCTTCTTCAGCACCCCCAGCCTTTACCCCAACCCCCAAATCCAACCCTTTTCTGCATCTCTGAGAACATTTTATCTATTATGGCTCTCCCCTCTTTACCAATGCACATACACCTTTCTCTACATCCTGCTTTTCTTTCAGGAACTAATGCTGGAACTGCTCTAATCCACATAGTTCCTACTACAGATCACAGATCTCCTATGATATAAATATCTGATTTCCCAATGCACCATGGCCATGGTTGACACTGTGTCTGTGATATGTCTCCTGTGAGATCAGACGTCTCCTGTAGAGGTGGATGCTTCACCCCTGAACCCTGTATGGAGGATTTTGTGTGCAATTACAGATTACTGAATGTAAACCACATGATGGTAGTCTTTTAGCAGATGTGTCAGTCATGTGTTCATCTGGATTCCATCTTCCTCCTGCAGGGGGAACATGCAGCATCACCGCCTTCTTTCTCTCCTGTACTTTTTTTTTTTTTTTTTTTGCATGGTTTGCATTCTTCAAAGCCTCTCGCACTCTCTTTCTGCCTATCTTGCTCTTCTTCCTGTCCGTCATCCTTCGTTCAGTTTTCTTTTGAGACTTCGTCTGTATTCTGTCTTCACTCTCTTCATGTCTATCATTCTGCATTCCCCTACATTAACCTCTTTCTCACCCTCCTTACTCACACACAGTCCATGTGTTCACTTCTCAGTATCGCAGGCGTAAACCGGGTCTCCTCTTCATCTTTGATCTATTTTCTTCTGTATTGTTTTTCTCACAGTTCATGTGTGTTTATATCCTATTTCTATCCGATTTCCATGCAGGGTTGTGTGAAATTTGCATGTTCTCCCTGTGTCTGGGTGCGTTCTCCCAAATAGTCTAAACACTTACTAAGTAAGTGAAAGATTCTTAATTGCCTTTGTGTGTGTGTGTGTGTGTGTGTGTGTGTGTGTGTGTGTCAGCCCTGTGATGGACACTGATGTATATGGAGGGTTTCTTGGTCTGTTGTCATGTGACCCTATTTAGAATATGTGGCTGTTTTAATATGGATTAATAGATGAAATAAAATTTATATGGAAGATGTGGTGACTTGCATGTCATTCTCTCTCTTGCTCTCTTACACACACACACACACACACACACACACACACACACACACACCCACACTGAGTATTTACTACAATAACCATCTCCTGTTATTTTCCTTTTTGCTTTTGTCCTGTGTATGCCTTTTCCCTTCACAGTCTTTCATCCTTTTCTCGCCCTTGTTGTCTCCCTGTCTGTGTAAATCACTGTCCCGTTCGTTTATAAGGAAACTCCGACTCTCTATCACGCCGTTTGCGTAAGTTCTCTGGAATGGTGTTAAATCTGTAGTCACTTTTTCTGCTCTTTCTTTTATAGATGGCTCTTAAAAGCCTGGCTCATGTGGAAAGCATCATTAGTAAAACTCTGGTTACTCAGATTACCCGATCTGAGCCGTCGGAAGCCAGCCGATTGGGAGGGACGGGATGTCTCGCAGTGCGTTGCATGACTCCACTGTGAATTTGGGATAAGCGGTTCCACCGCACTGATATAAATACGACTGCAGCTCGTTGACCCTGAGCTAAACCCATTCATTTCCTCCAGTGTGCCGAGTCAGACACAGGAACAGTGTGTGGTATGCAGCGCAGTGCTGCGGTATGGTGTGGGGAGACTGGCACCCTGGCACAGACTCACGCTGACTATTATCTGATCCACTAATGATCTGTGGCACCTCATGTGGTGCTTGCCTCACACAGACTGCAGACTTAAACTAAACCTAAAATAACTTAGTGTTTTGACATTAGAACCAAGCAAATCTACAGAATGAAAGGTTATCAATTTTTTAAAGTCGTAATTTTTAATTGATTGATCTGATTGATCAGTTCTACATACTTTCTATACTAGTGTTTTTTTTTAAAGTACTAATTATTTTCTTCAAGAATATTCTAATTCATTTGGGCGTTTAGTGTCGAAATGTCAGACAAGAACGTTTACAAACGAAAGAGTCAGAAGGGCAATTAATATTTATAATTTACTCATCAGCATGTCTTTGGCAAGTGGATATCACCCATTCAGGCACAGGGAGGGAATTCAGACTCCTACCAAAAACAACCTTTGTTTACCCCAAATAGTTAAAACAATCACCCCACATTTAAAAATATTCTAGGTTTAATTCCCAAAAGTCCATTTTGCATTCTGCATGTCCTCCCTGTGTCTGTGTGAGTTTCCTCTATGGAGCTCCAGCTCCATAAGACATGCTGGTGAATAAAATTACAGGAACTAACCTCCCAATGTCTGGATCATTTAAGATCAGTCTCTGTCAGAAAATGACCTATGAGCTGTCCACCTATAAAACCTCTGTTACATATTTGTTTGTGGGAATCTTTAATGCAGTTACGTAACAATAGCATCTACAATAGTCATTTTTGTAGCAATTTTATAGTACAAATCATTTCTAAATCGCCTACATGAATGAATTAGACAAAAAGCAACCAAATAAAAAAAAAATTGGAAAGAAACAGTCAAGTGTGCATTTAAAACAAAAAACTGTCGCTGTCAACCGGCAGCCATTCAGTGGACAATAATATTTAAGCAATAGCAGATTTTGTGATGTCACATTTTTTAACTTTCCAAGGTTTTTCCCTGTTTGCAAGTTAATTTCCATGTATTCAACCAGATGAGCATGTGTGAGGTCAGACACTAATGTTAGGAGAAAGAGCCTGGCTCAAGTCTCTGAACTACTGTATCACACGTGTTGGTTACGGTGCAATATCTGTCTGGATCAGTTTAATCCATTTAAGTTCAGATATAGTATGTATTGGAAGTATGAAGATAAGAATCAGGAAAATTTTGAAAATTCTAGAAAAAGAAAATGAAACTAAACTTGACCTCATATTGTAAACTGGCAGAACTGCAGGCCGATACGTACAACGTGATTAATGATCGACATTGTGCTCATGTTGTGCAGCTGAAACTTTAACCTGTTCTCTATTTTAAACATTTAAACAAACTTCTTAACCAATGTGTCAGAGTTCTGTCACTATGTACACAACGTTAAATTCTTTAGCTGTATCTATGACTAATTTCCTTGCATCTCCATGGCGACGTGTGTGTTTTTGCCTGGATCAGTACAAAAATGAGGTGGAATCTGAAAGTCGTCAAAGGATTTTCTTCTTTATTTCCTAACCAAATATTGAAATTGGGGTTTGTTGATATTTTTGTAGCTACACAGCACTCCTTTCACGGCATGCCGTCCGCTGGGGACCCGTTCAAAAATGAGTCCAGCTCCTTTGGGCTCCAGAGTCACGATGTAGCGTGTACGCTGCAGACCTGTACACACGCATTTCTGACAGGTGAAGGAACGTTATTACTCATTCTGACGTCAAAATGAAACCAAAGGAGGAGAACAGTTTTGTTTTTGCGGCTCCCTCGTCCTCCTGTGAAGCCAGTTTCCTTTACGACTTCACACGGCTGTGTGGGCTCAGTGCCATCTCGGTTCTATAAACTGAAACGGTCAGCAGAACGACCTGTAAAGACTTCAGGACGATATTGCTAATCAGCTCTGTCTAAAGTATACTTTCTTTTAGAAAAAAACGACACTTAATTTAAGCTTGTGGTTTTAAGTATCAAAGTTAAATTCTAAATTAAACCATATTATATATTTTGTGTTTTGAAGAATGACAGTGATGCCACCGTTATTTAAGGTTCTATTTATTTAACTTCAACACTGATAAGTTTACTGGCATTTATAAAAATAAAAAAAACTTGGCCCTGAGCAAGTTATCTGTCGCCGTTAAAGCAACAATTTGTATTTCTAGCAATGCTAGTTATATGTCCCAGCTCCATATCACATTAAAGCAGTATTGTAACTCAGTACTATTGTGTCATAGATTAATTTACTCTGGAATAAGGAATTTAATGAAGTATCGATAGGGAACATATTTTGACGTGGGACTTTTTCTTACAAATCTTTATAAACAATTGATAATATATGCAGTCACGGCCACATTTGACTCCACCCCCATCTGTTAATTCCGATCTGGAATGATCTTAACTGGTGCTCACTGTCCTTTTTTGGTTTCTGTCTAAAACCTTAAATCTAAAATTCTTAAACATCTAAGATTGATAAACACTTTATTTTATAAGTTTTGAACTCAAAAAGACTGAACTTTGGTCCCAAGTGTAGAAGTGGGGTGTGCAGTTCATTGTGTGTGAGGCAGTGCGTGGAAGCCTGAGGTGATGTGTCTCGGACAGGTTTTACAGCACCTGTGTGTGTGTGTGTGTGTGTGTGTGTGTGTGTGTGTGTGTGTGTGTGTGTGTGTGTGTGTGTGTGT
>JAOUQT010000032.1:1078301-1095176 GCA_025769995.1 Xyliphius kryptos
TGTGTGTGTGTGTGTGTGTGTGTGTGTGTGTGTGTGTGTGTGTGTGTGTGTGTGTGTGTGTGTGTGTGTGTGTCCTATACATTGGTACTGTCTTTATCTATCCTCTCTTTCTCCAGATCTCAGATGAAGAGATCGAGAGGATCATGTCCGGACAGGAGTTTAAGGATGAAGCCAACATGGCCGAGCATACATGGGGCAACAATGGTGACAGTGATCACAGTTCCCCTGGCAACGGCGTCTCCGATGGCAACCAGCCCTCGCCTGCATCGACACTCTCCTCAAAGTAAGCCTCCGTTTGGAGTCATCTTTCCGCGCACACCTTTGACAGCTGCTTTGTGTTTGCTGTCCTTCGTATGCATTCGCTGATCGTAGCTCTTATTTGTTATGGAAATGCTCAGGACGTCACTTTATTAAACCAGTGTACACATCCTTTATTAACTCTCCTGACTGTCTAACATTCGCACATACCATACAGCGAGTGCAGGCCTGTAGAGACCTCAGGTTTTATTAGTTTGTTGTCTAGCAGGATGTTTTAGCTGCATAACATCCATGATGTTTCTTAACTTACAGTTTTATTTGTACAGTTTTATTTTAACTTTTATTTGTATAGACATGTTACTATACCGTAGTGTAGTGTGGTTCACTGAGCACTGATAACCAGATGTGATTCAGGTCTTCTTACTTCAGGCTTATTTTTTGAGACCAGTGATTTGCTTTATTTTTTTGCAGTTAACTAATCTTTATTTAGTAGATAGTGGAATGCGTTGAGAAAAAAATAACATAAAAACAATCAAAATGAAAATCAAAATTATTATCCCATGGATTGCCTGGATTTGGAATCATTCTCAAAATCAAAGTGGAAAATCAAATGACCGGCTGATCCAACTTCAGTGGAAATTCCTCAAGACAAGTTAAAATGAGGCTCAGTAGTGTTGGTGGCCTCCACGTGCCTGTACGAAAAGACAGATTTATACTGAAAGAAACACCTGAATTTGAAGATATGTCCAGGTAGAGCATTCTATATTTTAGTTCATTGAATCAATAACAACACAGAATATTATATTTATGCCATTTAGTTTATAAATAGAGTAATGGTATAGCTCAGCGGTGAGGGTGTTAGTTTATCAAACTGCAGATTATGGGTTCAATCCCAGGTCCACTGAAGTTACCATTGTGTTTTCATGAGCAAGACCCTTAACCCTGTTGTAACTGTCCTGTATCATGTAGCTGTGTTGTTCTCTGGATCCTGCTTCTCTTCTGTTCTATGCTGTGCCTCCTTCTAACCTCTCCTTTTGCACCTCCTGTAGTCGTTCGGTGGATCTGAATGGTTACACAACTGCGCTGAGGGAGCAGTACATCGGAACGGCTGTGGCTCAGCACTACCAGTTTCTGCCTCACCTGTTTGGATATCCAGCCCAACCACGCAGCCTTTACCCCCAGAGTCATACCCTTATCATCCAGCTAGTGGCAGCAGAGGAACTGGCA
This sequence comes from Xyliphius kryptos, assembly GCA_025769995.1. Classification (NCBI taxonomy): domain Eukaryota; kingdom Metazoa; phylum Chordata; class Actinopteri; order Siluriformes; family Aspredinidae; genus Xyliphius; species Xyliphius kryptos. The sequence goes on from JAOUQT010000032.1 coordinate 1,079,787, forward strand.
CCGCTGGGAACGCCCATGCTCATTGAAGACGGGTAAGAGGACGCAAAGACGTGAAAATGCAGGGTTCAAGATCTTAAAAAACAAAAAAAAAACATTGTTAATATAATTAGTGATTTAATGATCCAATATATTAATTACGATACATTCAGACTTTCCATTCTTAGTGTGTATTGGTAAAATATCTGTATTTAACAGGTATTGTATGCAAAAGTCCCAAAAATGGCTTTATGGACACGGTCTTGCTGAAACATAAAAGGGCCTTTTCCAAACTGTTTCCACAAAATGAAATGCACACCTTTTTCTAAAGTGTATGGTTAGATGCCTGATTTTATCTCCCTGTGGCCATAATACCAAATAAAATTCTTAACACCTGAATTTAATGATTAAGGTCCCTATACCTTTTCCTCATATTGTGTAGATCTGATATCAGCAGATGTCACATTGTATTATTTTAAAAGGCATTTTTGGCTAAGAGCTCACACAAGACCTTGGTCCTATGTATACAAAATGACAAAAATTCAACACAAAATTCCTGCACAGTGCAACAAGTAACAACACTTGAGATTAAAGAAATAATTTGGCAAATTAATTCCATTTGACCTTTAATCTAGTTTAGTTCAATTAGACATGATATCCCTTCACCCCACTAATGTATTACCCAAAATCTATAAATAACATTTTCATGTGACTTATTTTCCGTTATGAGTAAAAAAAATTGGGACAAAGCCGAGAGAATCTGGAATAATCCACGTGTGAAGGCCTGGGATAATAAACATGAATTATAAGATCACCATAAAAACAAATTCAAGACCACAGCTAATTCAAACATTATCAAGATACAGCAGGGAGACTGGTGTTGTAGATGTGAGAAGGGACTGACTCTCCGCAGATAAAACTGGCCATGTCTGAGCATTTGGGTTTTTCACTGCCATCGCTGCAGCACCAAATTTCAGGTTTGTAGGTTCTTGTGATGACTCCAATCCATCCAAGGTGTTGTATTCGATGGCAATTTCAAATGAAGAATTGAATGTAGAAAAGTGAGAACCTGAACCTGCTTTTCCAAGGACATGGTAGGTAAGTGTCAGTCTTGTAGATACTTGGGAAGACCCCGATGTAACACTGGAGAAGTCTTGCATTTGATGGCGATGTCAAACGAACCATCAAACGTAGAAAGGTGAGAAGTGCTTATTTTTCCCACGACCATGAAAGGGAATCACTATGCGAAATTTCAATTTACAATGCGTACCTTGGAGGTACTCGGGAAGTGTGGGAATTAGTGATGAGTCAATGTGGGTATTTGTGTATACTGTAGATATAGAGATGGTTGCCATTTCATGTGTGATGGATGTGACTCAGACGTGAATAAAGCATTTGATTTAGAAGTTGTGTTCCTTCTTTTGTTCAAACCCAAATGATATTTGAAAACAAAGATTGAATGAGTGTTCTAGCAATTTGGTTTTAGTATTGAATTTGTATTCTTGTCCTTTCAGTTACAGGGTGACCCAGGTGGAGCTGTTCGCGCTGCTGTGTCGCCTGGCCGACGAACTGCTGTTCCGCCAGATCTCCTGGATTAAGAAGCTGCCGTTTTTCTGCGAGCTCTCCATCGAGGACTACACACGACTGCTAAGCGCCACATGGCAGGAGCTGATCCTGCTCGCCTGCCTGACCATCTACAGTGCCCAGATCCTGGGTGACCTCGCTAACGTCACTGATAAGTACACGCCATCTGACCACGAGCTGCAGGGGTGAGTCTACATAGCCCAGGGGTCCAGTTTAAATTCAGAAACTCTTACTTAACTCTTTATTTTAGAGCTCAAAAGTACAAGTTTTTTATAAAATCAATTCGGATTTGAGTCTCTCCAGAGTTCCCACTGCGCTGGGAATAGAAATGAAAAAAAAAAAAACCGAAACCTAGTTCACCAATAACTTTCTCCATTGGTATTTCTTCTCAAATTAGTTCCTAGAACTGTTTGCCTGCAGTAGTGCGTCTGTTCAGAAGAAGCCCTGGAACCCTTTTCACCTCGGCCAGGTTTCCTCTCAAGCATGCATGAAATTGGATTTATGAGATGTGGGAGGCATGCATGTGTAATAAGGTGTCGGAATATCTGGATATTATCCGGATCTCAGAGTGCTCTCTGTATTACATCGGCTTTGATCTGAACGGACTGACGCTCGGGGGCTGAAACTTCCGCACTTATTTGTGTTTTATTGGTTTTGAATCACCAAAGCTGGGTTCTTTTCCACGGTTCAAGTAGCTGCAGGCATCCGAGAAAAAGTGAGAGCGTGTATGTGTGTAGTGTGTGTGAAAAGAGAGTGTGTAGGAGGCAGACTGATGACACAAAAAGGAATAAGGCTGTTGTATCTTCCCCTGGCCCTTATGTTAACTCAGTTGCTTATTTTTGGCGGATGGCACAAAACTTGCTATTTATTTTGAATAATCCTCGGCTTGTGGGCAGATGCCAATGTTTACGTCAAAGTGCATCAAGCTTGGTGTGCCATCGTAAGACACTAGCCACGTTGGCTGCATGTGATGTGTGTGAAGCCGACTCTTGTTTTGCCCGCTCCTGATCCACCGTGTGGATTTATAGCAGCGTCAGGCGGCCAGATCTAATCACAGAGTGGAATATCCGCTTCAACTGAGCGGCTACTCAATTAAAATGATGGCCTGCTATCAGGGAGGAGAGCTCTGAGCCACCGGGGTAATTAAAGCAGGTGTGTAATCGGAGCCTGATAAGTGATCAGATTCTATAGAAGTAAGTGAATTAAAGATTAGGAGAGTTGTGTAATTAAAGCCCGACATCGGTGCCACATCGATTTAACCGTGCTTTCGAAAATCTGGATGATCTGGAAAGCATGACAGAGACAAATTGGTACATGTCTCTTAATAATTAGTCAGGTTTTTTATTTTTTCCTTTTTAAACGAATCATTACTTTAAATGACTATATGCTTCATTCATGGGACCAGTTTAGGTAAGGCTCATTTCGGTTCCACTGCGCAAAGCTTAGTTCATTAATAAAGGACCAATATTTTAAGGTCGAACATTATCTAAACGAAGCTTTACAGTGTCCTAAACCTGAAAGAACAAGCTGAGGTGACAGTGACAACAAAAATTATTAAAAGTATTTATTTTTTACATGAAGTAACCGTGTGAGGTGGGAATATGTAGGTCGTACCACTTTGGTACTTTGGGAGCCCCACCCCTCTTTTTTTTCTCTAACATGGCCACCGCTCCACATGAAACAACAATTTCATTCATCCATCCATTATCTTCTGCTTATTCCTCTACTAGGGTTGTGGTGGGTTCCCATGCCCATCCAGGGGACAACATCTCGGGCGCTGGGCAGACACACCCAGGAGAGAGTGCCAATCCATCACTGGGCACACACTCACTCATACATCCGCACACTCTATACGGGCCAATTTAGAGCATTCAGTTTACCTGTCATCCATGTTTTTGGACTGTGGGAGGAAACCGGAGAAAACCCACGTGGACACGGGGAGAACATTAAAACTCCACCCAGATCGGGATTCGAACCGGGAATCCCCAGCGCCGAGAGGCGAACTTGCTAACACTAAACCACCATGCCACCACAACAATTTAATTTTATACAAATTCCTGCATCAGGTAACTTTGTTTCTATCAGTCACATATTTTTGGAACAATTTCATCGACAAAATTGTTGCTGTTGAACTTGGCTGTAACCTTCAATACCTTCAGAGATGTGCTATCTGTAGTTATTAATCATGGAAGGAAAGTCATACAGTCTGCTCAACAATATGCTGACTACATGAATACTTGTGTATATATATTCATATATACATAAATATATGGTGGCGAGGCACCAAATAGGACCCGCAACAGAAAGGCTCTAAGGAAGGGCTTCCGGGGGATGCAAAAGTACGGGTCGGCAAGTTGGATATAAAAGACTCAGACAGAATTCAAGAATGAACCCACAGGAGAACCCTTACTGATGTAATAGTTATGGTTAGGCTTCTATACCAGGTTCAGGTGACACTATAAGAGACACTGTATGATTTAAAATCTAAAAACTGTTTGTTTGCAGGTTCAGTGAAGATGGCATGGAGGTGATGGAGAAACTGATCTATCTGTTCCGTAAGTTCCACCAGCTGAAGGTCAGCAATGAAGAGTATGCGTGCATGAAGGCCATCAACTTCCTCAACCAAGGTAACAAGCACAGCCAGCCTTCCTACATTTGCATTCGTTTCCTAGACTGAATAGCCGTTCTCTACAAACTCCAGCGTGGTGTAGCGCAAAGAAACAGGTTGCACTGTGTAAGTCAAGGTTTAGTGAGCAAAATGCAGTGCCAAGGAAGTCTTTCCTGAAGGTAGAAGCTGAAATAACGCTGACCTTATACAGTCGTCATTGATAATCATCTCTCCTTCTCTCTGTCTCTCTCTCAGATATCAGGGGTCTAACTAACGTAGCCCAATTAGAGCAGCTGAACAAAAGGTACTGGTATGTTTGTCAGGACTACACTGAGTACAAGTACCCTCACCAGCCCAAACGTTTCCCTGAGATCATGATGTGTCTCCCGGAAATTCGCTGCATTGCAGGTAAAGTCTTTCGAATCCAGGTGGAGTTACATTAAAGCAGATGTTTGCTGAGTCTAATCTTAAATACACACTACAGATCCACATTTAAACCAAGAGTACTGGTATTTACACGGGTCTTTATATCAGTAGTATTGATTACGCTCGTATTGGTATGTAGGCATATACAGATGCCTTGCCAATTCCACTGTATATTTAGGACGTACAGGAGAATCAAAATATCATCTCTCTCTCTGATCAGTTCTTCACAATTTTCATTTGAATATTTTAGGGAAGTTGGTGAACGTTCCTCTGGAGCAGCTTCCATTGCTGTTCAAGGCGGTCCTGCACTCCTGTAAGTCCAGCCTGAACAACTACAGGACAAACTCTTCCCCCTGTGTGACGAAGGAGACCGCCCCTGCTAATTAATACCACCCACTTCGCCAAACCTCCTCATAAGTGAGTGGATACAGGCATGGCTTCTGAGGTGTTACTCAGGATGGGGACCAGCCCCCTTCTTAATGAATGTGATTGACAGCTATTTTATATGCTTGTTTTTTTTCCCTCTCTCTATTTATTACCAGACAACGCTGAATGTATTCTGACGTACACTGCACACAATTTCTGCTGCTGCTTTTTTTCGGCAATGCACAAAATCCGCAGCTAAGTTTACGCTCGCTAGTCCGACTGCAGAATGTGTCGCCACTGCTAGGAGTAGAATTAGTCCAAATAGTTTTTAGTTCCGGTTGTGTCAGTCCATGCCGATAGGAATGGAGATGCAGAGTGTGTAGACTAACTCATACTGGCTCACTGCCTCACACGTCTATCTGTGTGCAATGCACATAATGCACATCTGCACCAAATATCCGTCGGCAAGAAATGGTCAGTAGTCGTCAAGACTAACATCAATGCAATACAAGGTGTAAAAGAAGGTTTTACAATCACAGTCATCTGGGAAGGGAAATCCAGTTACCTTGATGGCTGCATATAAGCCTTTTTTTTAAACCAAAATTGTGATGTAAGGTTGGCGGGGCAAGAGTAATCTGCACAGCTGGGTGTTGCAAAAGTATCATTTGGCAAAATGAGAGTACAGCATTGAACCATCAACAGGAACCCTGCTGAGCAAATTGGCCTTCAAGCAGCTGGCTATGAAGGTTTGCATAAGTTATATTTTGTTACCACCAAATAGGCCATGAGCCAAAATCCAACACACCATTTTAAAAAGATTTGATGACTTTACTCCTCCCAATTTCGGCCGTGAGTTTTAATATTTTTGCCGAACTAATTCCTTAAAGCAGTGTCCCAATTTTACTAACTGAGCAGTGCAGAATTCTCAGAATTTTAAGTTGACTGCATGTTGGATTTATTGGATGTTAATTTGGAGCACCCGTGTACCTCTTTTGTCCTCAGCTGACCCTGTGCCCCCTCTTTTAACCCAACCAGCTGGACTGATCTTTAAAAACAGGGTAAAGCGACTGAACTGTAGGCGTCTCTTAACTCAAATTGAGATGTAGGTTTGTTAGTCTGTAGTTTCCGGACATCGTAGGTCCCCTTTAGGTCTTTTTTTGTTTTGTTTACCTTTTCGGGGGTTTTTTTTATGGGAAAGGGGGCAGTGTGGTCTTAGTGGAATAAAAGTGTTTATGGAAAAAATGACATGCCAAAAATATATGCCATAGAATAAATGGTAGTAAGTGAATGTGAATGTTACAATAGCTGGGTTTTGTAAGGCTGCCTGGCTCTCGCCGGCGTCCTTGGGCGTGGCAAATTGCTTAACCAAGCTGTCGCTGGACGAGCTAAATTCAAATTTCTCAGTCTGAACATTCCAGAAATTGTTGAGATATGTGTTGAGTGATGTTTACATGTTTTGCTGCAGACAATGACGAGCAGGGGGCCATGCCATAGACATGGATGCTTGAGTTGGTAATACCCCGGCTTCCAATTCCCCAACCCCAAGGCCTCTGAAACACAGTTAAATCTTAGTGGTAATGCCTAAAAACCATTTTAAGTCAATTTATTGACTGTAGCAGGCCTACATGTTACTACAAAGCATTAAAGTTACATTATAGCCAAACCAATCCTTACACGTCATGATCAAATCTAATCCTGATACATTACTTCATAGTTAAACCCATTCTTAAAGATAACATCATAATTAAAACCCATCATAATACATGACATTATAACCGTAAGCCTGGAATATGTCCACGCAATCATAGTAGAAAGTAACATATTGATTGAATAATCCTAATCAATAATTACATTCAGATACTTGGCCAGCATATTCGTATCAGATGCTGCCGAGCCTCTTCCTGATCAACTGAACGTCATCATAACATTTAATTTTTAAACCAAACTATGTTGTTAAAAAATCGAAACAAACAAAGTTATTAACCTAACTCCTGTAATGGTATCTTATTATAAAACCACTCATTAACATTTCACTCTAATTTACGTTCCTCTCAACGTATCTGGTTAACAGAATCCATTTAAAAGGTACTTCAAAGATCCAGGAATATAATTATTAATCAGGTATTACCTGATTTTACCCATAATTACCACATTATTTACCTTTCTGATTCAATTCATCCCTACATGTCCATCCATCTTCTAACCTTTTTTGTTGCTGCAATAATGCTGTAGACGACTAATTATTAGAGGTCAGACTGAACTTATTGTTGGTAAATCACATGCTATAAAACCCTCGGTGACAGCGGCTTATATTATTTTACCCATGCCTGTTTATCATTTGTGTTTCTGGAGAAGCAGGACACAAACTCCGACTCACCAATCGACCACGAGTTGCAGCCTTCTTTTCAAATGTGAACTTTGTTTATCAGGACTATCTGCACTGACCTGACACTCATGAGTGTGTTCTTCAGTAAGTTACTACAGAGGTCTGTTCACACTGCCAGCCATCAAAGGTTGAGATGTAGTTGGTCTATTAGTGTGAAGAATCTTAAAGCTCAGGGATTTTTTTTATTTAGAGAACCCTCACGCAGGTCCTGGTCATACTGAGCTAAGATGTTTTTATCACCCTGCATTGATGGTAGGACTCTTTTAGAGTGCGATACGTAAATAATGGATAGCGGGGGGATGTTGATGTCCAACAGTAGACTCAGAAATGCTTTAGAAAACTATTGTTCGGCTGCTTTGAAAGCTATTTTCTGATTGAAATTGCTACTTTTCTGAAAGCCCTCTTCCGGCTGAATAATCTTCATGGGTCACTGTGTATAAATAACATGTGAACCTCAGAATCAGTCATTTGAAGTGTTTCTTGATTTACATTTTGAAATGTCCTCGCAAATTTTGCATTTGATTCTTTTTTTGTTGTTGTTTTTTTTTTTGTTTGTTTTTTTGTTTTTTACATTGAAACTACCTCTTTTTTGTGTGTCATCATGTTGCCTACTTTTATCAAGGAACAGCAAAGTGTTAATCTTATTTATTGGTTTCATAGCGCCATCTGTCACTTTTCGTGTCTGTCATGCCATCGTAGCAGCCGGCGTGACTTTACCTGGGTTTTATTCGTCGGCTGCAAGATGTGCATTTCACTTTTAGCTGTGTAGGTCTTGTTTATCGGGGTGCTTATCTCCCAGTGCAATGATGACATCACTTCTTGAATGAACAGTATTATAGTTGTTGTAAACACTGTTTTATGAGTTATCTTCATTAAGAATGTAATTCTTGTCATAGCTTTATGATGATATATTGTCGACTGCTGTTTACAGGCATTTCTCTCGTGTTGTTGTTTACTCATTGTAATCATTGAAGCGCTGACACACAGACACCTTTCAGCCAATCAGCTTTCTTTCATTGTAATTACGGGTACACTGATTGGTTCCGAAGACTATCAGAAGTGTTGTCAGCTTATTGTAATAGCAATGTTTTCGTTTCTTGTTGGTAACTGTAATAAAAGACACAATGGTGAACGTTCAAGATTAAACAGACTGAACGCGGCAGATGAGGAGGTTCGGCGTGTAGCTGGATTTCTCAGGGAATAGACGTACTCCTTTAATAAGTCGACATTTTCATTAGAGCCGTACATTTAGAAGTGTGAACTACTTTTACAAGATGTGTGTTAAATTCCACTGCAGTAAAAAAAATCAGCTCATTGTTAAGAAAAACAATACTTAAAACCAGCTATTTAAGACATGTGATATGGAACAACTTTGTAATAAGTCCCAATATTTACCTCAGAAATATAAAAGATGGTGAAAAAAATGGATGAGTAGTGGATGTAAATCCACTACTCATCTACTTATTCTACTGGGTCAGCCATTCTGTGGAAAATTCCATTGTTGTGGCAGAGCACTGTTGCTAGGCAACTAGATATTACAGATATTTAGCAAGCTAGCTAGCCTCTACCATTTTAGCCATTAGTTTAGATTTTCATTCATTCATTCATTATCTTCCGATTAAATAAAAATGCAGTGAAGCCAAAATCAAAAACATTCAACATCAATGGCAAAGTTTTGCTTGGAAAAAACCAAATTGACAACAAATCTGGTAAATAGATTCACTTTGGTTTTATTAATTTACTTTATTTATAAAGTTTCTCTGGCATCTGGCTTCTACTTTGCATTTACTAGCCAAGAGAGATTTTATTTGACGAATGTGTGTTTTATAACTGACCTCATAGTATTCGTGTTTTTGGAGTGCTGTCTGAGGTGCTTTTCCGAAGCTATGCGTCAGACCTCCCTCATCTGCCACTATTATTTTGACTACCTGTGATAAAATGTGAACCATACCTACGTGTTATGAAAGCATGTGTAGAATGTTTTAGAACTTGAAACCAAATAAATGTGAATCTTATGCAACTGTGCAACCTGGACTTTTCTGTTTTCATTGGGTGATTTGGTAAAATGATGGGAACAATGTGATCAGACACAACAGTACATAAAGTCTGAAACAGTCGCACTGTAATGGGAACATAGAACATTGCACAAAACAGTGTGAACTTCAATGAAAAGGACAAATGCAAGTTTCAAAAAGATACATTTTTTAATCAAGGGGGGACTTGGGTAGCGGGTATTGGAAAAAGAAGAGTTTAGATGTCTGATCTGGTCTATTTGGTCCATGTTACATCACTTCAAATGGTTGTGAGCTGCCAGAATTTAAACCCACAGCTATACTTTATTGTGGTGGTGTTCTTTTAATCATGTCATATTTCACAGCTGCCTTTTCCATTTACAACTGTTAATAATGTGTGAAATGTTCTTGCAAAATGAAATTTTAAAAACATATTTTTATACCTTTAACCCTAAACATTATTTAATAGTTCTGAAGGACATTGTGTTTGGATTTGTTTAATGCATTAGAACTAATGTGATTATATTTAAATATTTGTGTATTTGTTTCAGCAGAGAAATTTTAAATAGGTACGAAAAAAGGATTAAACTTGATTAAAAAAGGATAAATCGTTTTTAAACCCCCTCTCCCAAACACAATGGCCATATTTTCTCAACCTCCCATTAGAGATAAATTGATCATCGAATAATTTTGACCCGGCCAGAGGTCAAGCAAACCAGTCAGCAGAAATACGGATAGTTTTGATAGATTTGACCTTGATCACATTCTATAACCTAAATTCTACAAAGCTTGTTATGTAGCAGTCTTTATCCAAACACACAGCGCATGACACCTCTGTAACGGAGCCCATCAATCTGCCCAAACCACCTACAACAGCCAAGGAGACGGTTCCTCGCAGCGATCTGGGATAATGTTTATGCAGCGATAGCTTTGCTTGGCTGAGCTCAGACACGTCTGGCAGAGTAAACAGAGCTGTGACGAAGAGGGACGTGTCACTGAGGCCTTTCCGACTCAGCTGTTTTAGAGTCAGAGTGTAGACAAGGCTAAGTTCTGATTAAGTATCAGAGAACAAGTATCGATCAGAGTTGCTAATGCCAGCCGAGGTCAGATTTCCCTCTTAGGGTCCCACTTGTATTCTAAAGTTGGGAATCAAGTAGAATTCCCCTCAACACTGTTGGCACTCTTGGTACAACTCCACTTGCACCTATATATATTTTTATTCTTATGCTTTCTACAAAATTTCTGCAGAAAAGTATTTGTGAGGTCAGACACTGAAATTGAATGTTGGCTTACAGTCCCTGTTGTAGTTCCATTTTCAGTTGTATGGGGTTCGGGTCCAGCCTCTATGCATTGTGCACTGGGGCATAGTCCTTCTGAAATAGAAAGAAATAGAAATGTGTGTGTGTATACGCGCGCGTGTATAACCTACTAAACACCCTGTTACCTTGAAAACTTAAAGGACCAGATAGTTTAACATGAAATTTTTCATTAAGTGTCATAGAAGACTTTAATAAACGTGTTTAATCAAAGTGTTTTAATGCTGGCAATAAAAAGAATTAAACCGAAAAGCAGGAATGACGAGTTCAACATGCTTTTAATAGGATAATTATTTAAGATTTTAAGTTTTGATTTTATTTGAATAAGTGATCTTTAATTAAGGTTAAAAATCTTCCCCTGTTTCTCTAATGAATTAATCTTTAAAACAGATTTCTAAGATTTTGCCAAGGTGCCAGTCGATTAGAATGAAGGCTGTATCCTCAATGATACCCGCGCAAAGTTATTCTAATGAATGTGTCACTAAATCATTGCATCATTGTGCAAACACTTTTATCTAAAACGATTTTCGAATTTAAGCTGTGGTCAGAACACAGGGTCAGCAATGATGTGTCAGTTTCAGAGCAATGATAGTTAAGGGCCTTAATCAAGGGCCCACATTCGCAACCCAGGTTTGAACCCCTGGTGTTCAGATTCCAACAATCCAACATCTTTGGGATGAACTTTTATGGATTATTCTGATGGAACACTTTAGTGATGTGACCATCTGACATCAGTGTCTGAACTACACAACAACTAAAATAAAACAATTATTATTTGTAGGGGTTCAAGCATGTGCTTGAGACCCTATTGTTTTTGCTGAGTTTTTTTTTTATTATTATTATTATTACTATGATTTTTCTTGGGTAAAACATGTTGGGTAGCCAACATGTTACAGACACCAAACTTGGAGGGTAGGTGCAGCTGGTGTGCATTTTTTGCCGATTACAAAAATCACACCGATTGGCCTATAATTGGCACTATAGTGCGACAAAATACGTTTAGGATTCTAACTTCTACCCAAAACTTTTTACAGATTACATTCATTTTTCCCAAACAAATTTGCAATTTGGACCCATAAGCTCAGTTAACTGCAAATTAGCAAATTTTTTATTTGCAAACTAGTCCTAGGTTTTTAGGTCAAGCTCCATGTGTTTGGTTTTTAAAAATTCAACAGAGCGTGCTCTTTAATTATTATCGAACAGTTGGACTTTTCCATTCCATCAGGCTGTTACATACAAATTAATCCATACATCAAACTTCTAATTAATTCATCATTTATTTGAAAATATAAAAAACGTTCTTAAAAAAATTCTGCAATTTCGACACACAAGTACCCCAGTTAATAGTTGGGGTCAGAGCACAGGGTTACATATAGAAACCCTGGAGTAACGAGGGTTGTGGATCTGAGCTGTCACTACCTGTAGTATTGGAACAACTTAATGACCTTTAGTGTGGTGGTTGTCATAGTAATAAAACTAAAGGAATGCCATTTTGGAATGTCAGATCAACTGTGTTCAGACGAAGCTCAGGTTTACCAAGCAGAGTGTTAACTATATATATTTTTTATCATTTGTAGTAGTAAAAGTAGTATTGCTCCTGTTCTTGTTTAAAAGCCAGTTTGAAAGTCTGAAACACGTGTAAAGTGAATATGGGAACGTGACCGTTCTGTGTTTTATTAAGCGCCGGTTCGTTATCGTCTGAGCAGACAACACAAACCACACACTGCTGCTGAGACTAAGCATCCTCGCTGTACTGATACATTTTGTTTTATGCTGACTGAGAACTTTACGGTCAAATCTGAACTCCACCAGCATCCATACATCCAATATCCCAAAGGTGGATCGTCTGAATGTTGAACCACATCAGCAGTGGCGGGTCTTTTTCCCCCTGAATGATGGGTCCCAGCAGATGGAATTCTTTTTTTCTTTCTGGATTAAATTCTCTCTTTGGAAAGGAAATGTTAACCTTTACATTAGTTGTCAATCTTACTTTTGGAACTTTCGGAACCACAGCTGATTCGTGTTTCTCTGCTGATCAACAGTGTTACAACACAAGCTCACTAGATGAATCGAACCGAGAACCAGATCGATATGTCCTCAGAGCCGGACTGAGGTTCGAATCGAACTAAGTGTCGTTTACTTCCCCATAACTGTTTTCTTCAGCGCTGTGAACTTATTTTTAAATACATGTGTATAATGAATAAGAAATCCATTGAAAAGCTGAAAAGATGAATATGGAGAATTCACCTTTTCAGTTATTTGGCTCCTAGTTCTGAATGTTTAGACACCAAGACATCTGCGTATGTAGAGCTATAGAAACTGTAGGAATGAAGAATGAAAGCCATACGAATGAATGGAGGGAACAGTAAGTGACTGGATGTGAGAGAGCGCGATGGGCAGGAGGCGTTGGCTTTTCAACCTCTGTGACTTTTGTTCTGTTTGGGTTATCTTGTGATTCGTGGCTGTCAGCATTTGCATCAGTGCTCCCCACGTGGCGAGGTTCTCCTGAGCACATTAAGCATCTGCTCAAGGCCAATCAAAAGCTACAGAACCTCTCCTCCTCCCCCATCCTCCGCTCTTCCTCTCACCCCCCCCCTCTCTTTTAACAGCCTGTTCCAGGACGAAGCCCCTCTCATATCTGACCTTCACTCTTGCTCCCTCTCCTCAAGGCTGCCTCTGATGCCGTTGATGTGGCGGTCCTCATGCTCGGCTCCATCGAGCTATTCTCCTAAGCATGAGAAGGAAGTCAATGTGCAGATGGATTCTGATCAGTGTTGTAACTCAATATATTGATATCAATACACAATAAATTACATATCTTTCTTTCAGACTGCCTGTGGGCTTCATGAATTCTGATGATTAATTAAAAGCATTCATGGTTCAATAAATTGCTGATAGTTTCCTACTGAAGTCATATTTAACTTTAGTAAACAGCAATCCTGTTTCTTTTTACTGACTCACTCACTCATGACTTCCCAAGTACCTACAATGCTGAATTTTGGCATCTTGAGGTACCTTCCGACGTTCTATGGTTTGGTCCATATAAAAACATGTTCTAGCTTTACTACGTTCAATTGTTCGTTCACCATCAAACGCAACACCTTGGATGGTTTGGGGTCTTTGTGAGTACCTACAAAGCTAAAACGTGGCTGCATTATTACTTATCATGTCCTTTAAAAACCTTCTGGTAAATTTACATAAGAAAGCAACTGCATGGACACTATTCACAATTTGAAATATAAACACCCCAAAGCCATCATTCCTTCAAAACTATTGCCTTTCAACTTTAATGTTGTTATTATAGTAATACTGTATCAAATAATAATAATGACTGGAGATCCAAAGTTCTATGGTGTGTTTGCCCTGTGATGGACTGTTGACCTAGATTAGATGGTATAGACTCCAGCACCTTGGACTATGGATTAGAAAAATTTATTTATTACTAGAAGAGTGACGTTCCTAAGCAAACTAGAAGTGGTCTAGTTAAAGTATGTGTTTAATGTGTTTTGTGTGGCGTGCTGTTTTGGGTATATGAGGAGTGTGTAAGGGGTGTGTTCCAACATGACTGCGGATGCTTAAAGGCATAGCTGAATGAACTTGGTCTTTTAATCCAGCATCAGTGTCTGACCTCACAAGTCCTCTTGTTGATCAGTAATTAAAAATTCCCACAGTTACACACTAACATTCCAAGAGTGGAGCAAACTGCAAGGGCGAAGAATATTATGTAATAAAAGCTCCTGTATGATTCATCTGTAGGTGTCCCAATAGTTTTCTTCATGTAGTTTATGTGTCCCTATACACATAAGATCTTTCATATTTCTAAGTAATATCTCTTTTCATGTTCAAGTAATTTATGTGTATAGCGCTTCTTACATTAGTACATTGTCCCAATGCAGCTTTACAGTGTTCCCAACCTTAAACCCCAAAAAGCAAGCTGAAGCGTTAGTGGCAAGAAAAAATGGTTGTTTTTTACATCTCTATCACTAATTTTCTAAAGTAAAATATCTTAACACATGTTCCACTGGTTTAAAGAGGCCTCTCTACACTGTTATCAAAGTTGTGTGAAAGAGTGTTTAAAATCTGTAGTATGATTGTTTTCTGATCACTGGCTCGGGGTTTAAGACCATAAATCCAGGTGTACTCTGTAAATGTCCTGTAATATCATTTTTCCCCACATCCACCGTTATGTAGAGTGAGCGCCACAGTATGATACACAGTGACACCTGGACTCAGAGAGGCGAGCGGATTTAGAGTGGGAGCTGGAGGAAGAGAGGGAAAATTATTTTGGGAGAGAGAGCTGTTTGATGTACAGAAGATGGTGGGTCATGGTGGGCTATCTGAGCCCGTCAAGCCTACGCTTGAGTCTCGCCTTATCACTGCTTTAATAATCTGAACAATATTGCTAAAGCATTTTTCATATATTTCAACACCTGTGGGCATTTTGATCTCAGCTATTTAACTGAAGTGAGTAATTAGACACATATCAGACAGAAAGAAGGTAATTAAGCAGGCGTAACACTTTTCTGGCCATGAGATGCTACCTTCCCTGGCATAGTTTTATTAAAGAAGTTTATCGGAAAAAGAAATAGAGATGATTTGCTCTGTAGGAAGAAACGTGGTTTGGTTCTGAACAAACTAAAGTAATTAGAATAAAGAAACAGACATTGGAGGAATGCTGCAGCCTTGCTGTGTGTGTGTGTGTGTGTGTGTGTGTGT
>JAOUQT010000032.1:1189855-1202877 GCA_025769995.1 Xyliphius kryptos
CTCATTTGAACTTGTCTTGAGGAATTTCCACTGAAGTTGGATCAGCCGGTCATTTGATTTGGAGGAGGATTCCAAATCCAGACCTCCATTTAGATGTTCTCAACGCATTCCACCATCTACTAAATAAAGATTTCCAACTAAAATAGTTTATGTATTGAGATCTAGGATGTGTTCTTTTAGTTTTCCCGCAATTTTTGTTTGAGCATTGTAGTTTTGAAGTGAACGCTGAGTTCACTGAGTAACAGGTTTACGGTTTCTCCAATGGCCAAATACCGCCATCTAATGGCCAAATTACAGAACACAGTTAAAAAAAATTAATTCTGTATTGTATATTACGCATTGATTCGAATGTGAAGCGCTCAGAGGTGTGTGTTATTGTCCATAATATCATGGCTGGACAAACGGCTCGGCCAATCAGATTTAAGCACCGGAGCTACCCGGTTTATAATAATGAAATGATGATTTTGCGTTTTTGCTGAGCTCAAGGTCTAAATGCTTTTTTTCTCCGCAGGCCCTCGGCTGCTTGCTGTATAAACTCTGCTATTTCACGCTGCCGTTCGGAGAGAGTCAGGTGGCCATCTGCGACGGCAGCTTCACCGTGCCAGACAACTCGCGCTACTCACAGGACATGCACTGTCTCATCCGTGAGTAACGCCACCCGCTGGACGCACTTGCATTACTTTATATTGTTGGTATTGATAACTTTGACTCAAGACGTGCACAAGGGTGGGTGAAATTTGTGGACTGACCATTGGGGGCGCTGTTAATAATAATAAAAAAAAAAACAGCAACAGAATTTCCACGTGTTGCTGTTAGCTGTCAAAAAATGTCCATCAGAAATGAATGGACAGAGAAATACGCCCCCATCCTCCCAGTTTTATTAATGCAAAGCCCACATGCTTAATCTGTAACGAGGGGAGGGGTCTCTGCAATATCAAACGCCACCACAAAACAAAGCGGGCTCATTTGGATGCGAGGAAAGTCGTCGTTATGTAATTTTCACAATAGTATGATGCCGTGCACAAACTTACCAAAGTGCATAAATGGCGGTGTAACATAAAGCTAAATCAATCGGCCAATCAGAATCCCTCAAAACAACCACCTGACCTCCAGGTTCTCCTTCTCCTCTGCCCCATAATGCATTGTTACAGTTTGCTTTGTAGAAACCAACGAGCAAAAATGGTCTGAATGAACATAAGAATCAGGTAGCATTCGCGCGCAAAATCAAGAACAGTCGCATGTGATGTCATCGACGCATTATTTGACGTTCAGGACCCTAAAACGCCATTTTCATGCGGGTACGAGGCCTGAATGCCTATTTTGGGCGTATTTAGTTTTTCATTATAGTTTAAACAACCTCGTGGGCCAGATGTGTCATGCTTACGGGCCACATCTGGCCCGCGGGCCGCCTCTCGCTGACCTGTGCGTTAACGTGTCGATAGCTCGATAATGAATACAGCTACGAAATGAGCCCTTTGTCGTTTTTCTTGTGCAATTCTCTGTGTCACATGACCCCTTCCCAAATAAAGTTGAATCCAAAATGGCGGCTTTGCAGATGTGCCCCCCGCTTGTGTGCTAATCCGCCACGAACGGTGTATTCGTACTTATGTATATAGACAGGCTGCTTTGCCACAGCGTATGAGCAAATTGTTACCCTACACATCTACTGATCAATGTAATTATATACATCTGCTCATCTTTAACATGTTCTCTTCCGCTCAGGTTACATGCTGGAGCCAGACCCTGACTTACGACCTGATGTTTACCAGGTGTCCCATTTCGCCTTCAAGTTGGCGCGCAGAGACTGTCCGGTGCAGAACGTCCATGTGGGTGTCGGATTCCTGGTTTCTAAATTTAATTTATTACTTTTTAAATAAATGCATTATGCTGTTTATTTATTTATTAATTTATTAATTTATTTATTATAGTACGGGGGTGGGGGGGGGTTACTCTGTATCTGCACTCTGTATAATAAATGCTCCCACTGTTAGAACAGGATAAGGTTTCCCATTAAAATGCGTATTTTTAGCTCCGACAGCGAAACGCATTCACGCTTTCATTCATGCCGTGCGCCTCGCGGATGTTGGCTCCCACCCCGGCTGGCTCTGCTCCAGGGGCCCCTCCCTCTCGCCGGCGTATTGACGTTATAATGGATACACATTATTGCCGGTGCAGCTGGAAAGTGGCATCGACAGCAACGCGCGCCACTGGAAGGCCAAGGCATTGTGGTCATGTGACCCTGGAATTTTTACCACGTCGAATCAGTACCACGGTGGTCGGCACCAACGGCTCATTTTCCAAATCGGTGGGGGGTGGATTATGAGGGCTTTTGTAAGGCGCGTCTGTAGCGTGTAATCCTGTTAGCGATCCGACGGCGATCTCCTCGTGATTTGGTGGTGATTTGGTGGAATTCCACGCCGTGATGTAGAGTGCAGAGCCTTTAATGAGCAGCAGATGGTGTCGTAAAGCGCAGCATGCTTTAAGTTTTCCGTCGTCTCCGGGTTAGAACGGTCAACGTGCCCCATTTTTGACCTGAAGTTTGGGGTTAAGGATTTAGAACTGCAACCAAACCCCCTTCCTCACTCCGCTCTGGGTTACAGCGTGTCCCCATGTGGGTCTCTTTTGGGACGGCGTGTCTCCTATAAAACCCAATGCCCTTTCTCACTCACTCACTCACTCATTACGAACTTCCTGATTACCTACCAGATTGAAACTTGGCACAGTCATTCCCACCATTCACTTGGAACAACTAAGCCGTTTCCACTTTCAAAATCCCACCGCACCGGGGGGCCCACCAGGGGACCCAATCTGAAACACGGGCCCTGATTAAATTGGGCTCTTCCACTCACCTCACAAACTTTAAATTTGGCAGAGATGTACAGAATTGTTTCTACATTTTTTGAGCTATCAAAAATTCCCCAAAATTCCCACGGGGGGTCCACCAGGGGACCCAATTCAAAATATGGGCCCTTCTCTAATTGGGCACTTCCACACATCCCACCAACTTCAAATTTGGCAAAGATGTCCAGGATTGTTTCTACAGTCATAGAGATATCAAAAATTCCCCAAAATTCCCACGGGTGGGGCCACCAGGGGACCCAATCCAAAATCTTTGTCCTGCTTTAATTGGACATTTCCACGCACATCACAAACTTCAAATTGGGCAGAGATGTACAGGACGACCTCTACAGTCATAGAGATATCAAAAATTCCCAAAGATTCCCACCGGGGGACCCAATTCAAAATATGGGCCCTACTCTAGAGATTGGCGCGTGGGTAGAGTACAGGGGATGACGCGAGGTGCTTGGTGTACAGTGATTGGTGCACGGGTAGAGTTCAAAAACACCTTCCCTTTAACTTTCACGTTGTTCTCACGTTTAATGGATCAGAAACGTACACTTTCTCTTTTCTTTCATTTAAATTAAACCAGATGAGCCACAGCAACGCGTAGCGGGTCACAGCTAGTTCATTTAATAAACCTGTAATTTGTTGGTATTGTGCTGTTTTGCTTTATGTCCTGTAACCAGAATTTGCCTATCCCTGCAAAACTGCCCGAGCCAATCAGAGCAAGCGAGGCGATGGCCAAGAAGAGTCAGACCAAAGCCAGGTTGGTGCTTTCGTTTGAACAACTATTCCCAGAATGCACTCTGAGATTTGGTGAAGCTTACGGAATCCTTAAAATGATTTTCCTACAAGCAATTTTTTATTAAATGCCATGTATATAAACATGTACGTGTTTCCTTTGATCAGTGTATAATGTCATTTGATGAGATTGTTTCCTGTGCCTCGTGTTGCTGCCGAAATGGCTCCGCCTCCTTTCATCGCTTTTCTATTTGCGTCTCAGACTCACCGATCCGATCCCCACCACGGAGACCTCCATCGCTCCCCGGCAACGACCCAAAGCCGGCCAGCCGCAGCCGGTGGCGGGCATGCTGCCCATACAGCCTGCCCTCACGCCGCGAAAGAGGCCGAATGCCCCGGCGGTCCCCGGGCAGCCCGTCGGTGAGTGGATCGATGCGTGAGCCATTAAATACCAGAGGTTTGGAGATTCTGACCGTCTCGTGGTGTAACCCTTCAGGTATGAACATGGCCCCTCAGCCGCAGAAGCCGGCTCCTGTCGCTCAGCAGCCCAACCCGCCTGTCGCTCTGCAGGCCACGCCCTCTCCTCCTCAAGCTATACCTCAGCAGGGGCAGCTTTTTGTGCAGTCCCCAGGCCCAGGCTTTTATCCCAGTCAGCAGGTAGGGGGCTGTTCCAGCCAGTTCTCCATCGATTCCTCCTGAGGTCATGATGTCACCTGGTTGTCACGTCATTAATGTTTCTGTTTTAACCTTTTACGTCTTTTAGCCTTCACACCAGGTGCAAAAACTTGACCCACCCCAACCGCAAAGCAACAACCCCATTACACTATCCACGCCAACGGCACGGGCAAAAACCAAAGCCAAGGCGCCTCCTCCACCTGTTCACACCCCAGTTAAAAATCAGGCCGGAACCAAATCCATGGCCCCCGCACCTCCTACACAACCTTCTGATTCCAGTCCTAAATCCCAACACTCACCTGCTTTACCTGCAAAAACTAAAGCCAAGGCTCCTCCTCCACCCACTACACAGCCGCAGGAGCATCCTCCCAGTGCCAATGCCCCAAGCCTTCCATCACTTAAAGCCTCCCTGGCTCCATCTGCAGGCATACAGGGGGACGTTGGTTCAGAGGAGACGGTAATTGACACACGATGATTAACCTTCTCTGGGTGGATTTTCCTGAAGTTTGCATTTTCTGAAGCTTTCCCGAGTTTCTTTAAATCTCTTACTTGCCTCTTACTGTCGGCGTTGGTTGCGTAGTTAAGGTTCCAGATATGAAATGATTCGGAACACCCCAATGTGACCCTGGAGGAGTCTTGCGTTTGATGGCCATATCGATCGAACCATCGGAAGTAGGCAGTTGAGAGATACTTAGTTTGTACAAGGGCATGATGGGAAATCACGATGCCAAAGTTCAGCCCTGTAGGTAACCGGGGAGTGGGAGAATTGGTGAGTCAGTGAGGACTTTTGCCGTTTATAGGTATACATACATACAAGACGTCGTCTCCACGAGCTTCTGCCTCATTTCTGTCCAGAGTAGGGACGAGATGATTAATCATTTTTACACATAATCGCAATTTTAAACGCTACAATTAATTAATCGTAAGATCGCCTTGACGTCGTCATGACGATATTAATGAGAAAACTACATTTTAAGCCAGAACCTGCAGCACAGAAAAAAAAATGGATATGTACTTTAAGGTACACATTTATTTATTTTTTGGTAAAAAATGCATTGTCTTTTTTTTTCTTGATAACAAAACGTTATTTTGTGTTTACATTACAAACATAAAAAAAAGTCTTTACCCCTCAAGATCTACTAGGGTTGCGGTGGGGTTCCCCATGCCCATCCAGGTGAGAACATCTTGGGTGCTGGGCAGAAAAAACCCACGCAGACACGGGGAGGACATACATAAAAACTCCACCCAGATCGGGATTCAAACCAGGAATCCTCTGTGCTGAGAGGTGAACGTTCTAACCACACACACACACACACACACACACAGAGAGAGAGAGACAGGGTGATTCAGAAGTATGGATACACCCTGATAAAATGGAAGTGGTTGCTGATACCTTACCGTTTGTGGCATATTGGTACAGGGAGGGGAGAACATTTAAAGCCGCCATCTGCAAAGCTGCCATTTTGGATTCAACTACTTTTTTTATGGGAAGGGGGTCATGTGACACACCACATAGAGAATTGCACAAGAAAAACAATGGTGTGCTCATTTTCAACGTAGCTTTATTCTTTATCGAGTTATTGACACGTTTGTGACCTGGAACAAGGATGTGCTCAAAGTGCTGCTCATTGTGAAGAAATGCCACCACGTACCACCTGAAATAACGTATACAGGAGCCTGTGATAGCATTTCTTCTGCGGTATTGCTCTCGGTGTGTCGAGAGTGGGAGAAGAGCATCGCATTGACAAATCAACACAATGGGCAGCACTTTGAGCACATCCTTTAGTGGGTTACTGTCGTTGTGTCACAAACGTGTCAATAACTCGATAATGAATAAAGCTGCGTTTAATATGAGCACACCATCGTTTTTCTTGCACAATTCTCCACGTGTTTGATATGTCACATGACCCACTTCCCGTTGAAAAAAGTAAAGGTGAATCCAAAATGGCGGCTTTGCAGATGGCCACTATGGGCTTCACCCACTCTCAAAGACATCCAGAGTTCCGCTGCTGACCGTTGCAGGTTTCCTGTTCTGTTTATTTGAATTCCACAGAAATTGAGGAGACTGAGAGACTGGAGTTCTTCCTGTAGTCTTTCCCATTCTGGGCTTTTCTCAGGTTTCATGATTCTTTAAAGGTTCTAAGTTCTTGATTTTTCGGCTCGAATCGTCAGCCGTTCCTCGTTAACCGAAAGCTGAAGTGATTGCTGCTCTTAATTCCAACGCTCATGTTCTCTAACTTACTGAACTTGGTTTGCTTGAATTGAAGTTCTGAATCTTCTGTTGATTGTTCTTCTGGTACCTGATTGGCTGGTTGGTAGTTTATAGATCGCTGATTGGTTGTTTGTAGATGAGCCGCGTGTTTTACTTCTTCTGACCACTTCATTTTCTTTATATAGAACATCACAGGTGGGCGCCAAGGCCATAAGGTGGGCTCTCTGACCCCGCCCTCATCTCCGAAGGCGGCCACTCGTGGAGGACACCGGCGCATTCTGAGTGATGTCACCCACAGCACCATATTTGGCGTCCCTGTGAGTAAGTCCACTCAGTTACTGCAGGCTGCCGCGGCGGAGGCCGGTCTCAACAAGTCCAAGTGAGTCTCGCTCCGTTCAGGTGTCCTCGTCCTTCACCCACCCATTCATTTCATTACTGTCCCCATCCTGCTCGTCATCTCGTCTGTCCCTCCCACTTTTGTCCCATTCTGACTGTCTGTCCCACTTCAATCCTGGTCTGTTCGTCCAACTTTTGTTTGTCCCACTTT
Organism: Xyliphius kryptos; assembly: GCA_025769995.1. Classification (NCBI taxonomy): domain Eukaryota; kingdom Metazoa; phylum Chordata; class Actinopteri; order Siluriformes; family Aspredinidae; genus Xyliphius; species Xyliphius kryptos. The sequence goes on from JAOUQT010000032.1 coordinate 1,196,872, forward strand.
TGTCTTTATCTGCCTGACGGTTTTACGTCCACCCTCGTCTGTGTGTCTGTCCCAAATTTGTCCTAGTCATTCTGTCCATCCCAATAATTTTCTCCTTGTCTGTCTTTCCGTCCGACTCATGTCCTCATCTGTCAGTCCGTCCCGCTTTTGCCCTCGTCTGTATGTCGGTCCTAATTAATTTTGTCCTCGTCCCTCTGTCTGTCCGTCCGACTCATGTCCTCGTCTGTCTGTCCGTCCGTCCGACTCATGTCCTCGTCTGTCTGTCCGTCCGTCCGACTCATGTCCTCGTCTCTCTGTCCGTCCGTCCGACTCATGTCCTCGTCTCTCTGTCCGTCCGTCCGACTCATGTTCTCGTCTCTCTGTCCCACTTTTGCCCTCGTTTGTCTGTTCGTCCAATAAAATTTTGACCCTGTCTGTCTGTGTCCGTCTGTCACAATTAAGGTTGTCCATGTCTGTCTGTCCGTCCGACTCATGTCCTCGTCTCTCTGTCCCGCTTTTTCCCTCGTCTGTCCGTTGGTCCCAATTAATTTTTGACCTTGTCTATCGCTGTCTTTCTGTCCCAATTCATTTTTAATCAGTTTCACTTTTGTCCCCATCTGTCCGTCTTTTGTCCTCATGTGGTCTCTGACCTCCACCATTAAACGTCCTGTACTGATTTGATAGAAATAATAAATCCTGATTCCCGCTGCATCTCTGTCTCGCTCCGCTGCACTGCAGCCTGAATTCTCTCTCATCGTCAGGTCCGCCAGCACCACCCCCTCCGGCTCCCCGCACTCCTCCCAGCAAAGTGTTTACCCCGCGGGTGAGGGCAGCACACACACCTCTGCCCCCAGAGCAGACGCTGGAGCCCAACCCTCCTGGAACCCGTTCGGTGACGACAACTTCTCCAAGCTGACGGCGGAGCAGCTGCTCAACAAAGACTTTGGAAAACCTGATGGTAAACCACGTCTTTTGGGGTCACATGACCTCACCGATACGACCTAACTCTTTTCCAACTCTTTTTCTATTTAATATGAATTAAATGTCAGATTTCTCTTGTGTTTATTTAGCAAAGACCCCCGAGACGTGTACGGACGCCGCGGAGAGTCTGATCTCCGGTTTACAACCTCCTGCACCAAACCCAGGCTTTCATCAGGGTACAGGTGAAGAACATGCTCTAACATTCCCACATTCTTTACATGGAGGGCCAAACTGGATCGACATTTAGGTCAACAGGGTATTACAGAAAAATGACCAAATTGCAAATAGGAGAGAAGAACATGCCAAATGTAGAGTATTCAGCTGAATTCTCGCTTTACATGTCCACCCGACCCGAATCTCTGAAAGGTCAGCGAGTGAAGACGGGACCTGGTTAACTGATTGTAGATCAAAGGAAAGTCCAAAATCAACCATTCAAACTCTGACCTACTGGCCCACGTCCGACAGCAAGGTTTGAGGAATTGGTCAAGTTAACATCACCTTAACCGTACTTTATGGTTGGCGACATCTTTACTGAGTGTCCTCACGATGCCGTGCTGATCTGATTGGACGTCATGCAGGGCAGTGCTTTCAGCTGGACTCTCAATAAAGCTAATTAAGTGCTTCTTATTAAATGGTTTGTTTTGGCTCTTAAATCTGTCCTTGTTTTTATCTGTCCCTCTTTTGTCCCATTTTTGTCCTTGTCCTTCTGTCTGTCCCACTTTTGTCATCGTTTCTCCCTCTTTTGTCCCATTTTTGTCTTCAATTGTCCCACTTTTGTCCTTGTTTCTCCCTCTCTTGTCCCATTTTTGTCCTTGTCCTTTTGTCTGTCCCTCTTTTGTCCCATTTTTGTCCTCATTTGTCCGTCTTTTGTCCTTTTCCTTCTGTTTGTCCTCATTTGTCCCACTTTTGTCCTCATTTGCTTGATCTACGGCTGTGTCAGTGGGACAGATTGAAACGTGTGATTTCCGTGTCTCAATACTTTTGTCCATGTTGTATGTTATTTTTTTTCTTTGCGTCTTTTCTCTTCATTCAGACTTTTATTTTGTAATCCGTATCTTATGACCCCTTGTTTCTGCTTTGATCCTACATTCCGACCTCGTGGTCACACCTTTTGTTCTCTCCTTTTCCTTTCGTCTAGAAAAGTTAATAGAGGGGTTAAAGTCTCCAGAACCCCCCTCCTCCTCCTCCTCCTCCTCCTCCTCCCGGCTCGTACCCGACCTCGCCGTCACTGACCCCTTTAGCCCTGCAGACTCCACCCATGGTAATTTGCGCTCCGTCCTCCGTCTTCTCTCGCTTCCTTCCTCGCCGCTCCGTTCTGCGGCGGCCGGAAATAACTTCTCCATTAGTCGCCGCTGACTCGGTTCTTTTTTTTCCCGGACGAATCTCCTCCATCTGTCAGTGTCTCCTCTCATAGCCCTGCAGAATGAAGCATCTTCTCCACGCCGTCCATCCATCTGTCCGTTACCATCTGACCGACTCGTCACATAGTAATGAACATGAAACATGTCTGTGGTTATCGGTTGCTGTGCTTAACCCTTTCATGTCCTCTACTCTCTCCGTAGCTGCTATCGACTCCTTGATTCCGGGTCTGGAGTCTCTGCGCACAGACTCTTTGTTACCAGGTCAGATTCTTCTTCTTTTTATTTTAAACTTCATCCTATAGGAATATACATTAACAGTCCAAAGTTAAGACACCTCCCCCCTTTCTGACCATATAGATGGACTTTGTAGTTTGACAGGTACAGACTGTAGTCCATCTGTTTTTGTTCGCTCCCTGTTGGTGCACTGTTCTCTGTCGGTGGTCATATCTATCCATCCATTATCTTCAGCTTATTCCTCTACGAGGGTCATGGTGGGGTTCCCCATGCCCATCCAGGGAAGAACATCTCAGGCGCTGGGCAGATACACCCATTACAGGGCGCCAATGCATCGCTGGGCACACACACACACACACACACACACACACACACACACACACACACACACTATATGGGGCAATTTTAAAGCATTAATGTGGAATAAATATTTTTGGAATGTGGGAGGAAACCGGAGGAAACCCACGCAGACACGGGGAGGACATGGACACTCCACCTAGATTGGGACTCGGACCGGGATTTCCCAGTGCTGAGAGGCGAGTGTGCTGACCAATAAGCCACCGTGTTGCCATTGGTTACGTAATCGATAAAAATAATAGATTATCCATCCATCCATTATCTCCCGCTTGATCCTGTACGAGGGTCGCGGTGGGGTTCCCCATGCCCATCCAGGGAAGGACGTCTGGGGTGCTGGGCAGATACACCCAGGACACTTACAATTTAGAGTCTTCAATGTACTTTTTTTTAAGTTTTTGGACTGTTGGTGTAAACCCGAGAACCCGGAGGAAACCCATGCGGACACGGGGAGGACATGAACTCTCCCCTAATAGTTCGCCGAGAGGCGTACGTGCTGACCACTAAGCCACCGTGCCGCCCCATCGTTAGATTAATCGAGAACAGAGTAACGAGGACGTATGCGCCGCGGTCCAACAGATGGACTACAGTCTGGAATTGTAGAACTACAAAGTCCAACTTTAATGTAAGGTAAACTGATAACATGGAGCGAGAAGGGCGTGTGTCCCAACATTACACCGGTACCGTATGAAGGACCTCTCTCGCTTTAGCACAGAAACCGGTCCGAGTGTGGGGTCCGATACAGCGCCGACACCAAACCATGACCACGTAATGCAAATTACTATTAATAATAAAACATATATTCTGTACCTTTAATTCTATAGGACAGCATTGCGTCTGTCAGTAGTGTTATATATTACATGTTAGATTCATCTGCGTTGTGTTTGTTTCTTATTGACGTGAACCTTTTGTCGCCCGGTTGTGCTTCTGTCCCGTCGCTGCGTTAGACGTGTTGTGTGCGCCGTTTCCTCCGGCTTGTTTGCCGGCGCTCTGTGCGTTTGAGTGGACTGGCCTTGTGGGACCTTATCTTTCAGCGCATGGTAATAAGCTCCTGTGGTTCAGTCACATGATCCCATTTAAGGTCACTTTTTTTAAGGTGGATCGCACAAAATCATGTTTACGTTTTTAAAATTTTTTTTTATGTAATATTGCCTGATGATGCTTTTATCTTAAAGTAGTCTCAGGTAATATCACTGTTGGGTGTATATTTGGATAGTGGCACAGTGGTAAGCACACCCGCCTTACAACCAGAAGGTCCTGGGTTCGAGTCCTGCTGGACTTTGCATGTCCTTCTTAAACCTGTTTGGTTTTTCCAGAGGACTCCGGTTGCACACTCACATCTGAAGACAGCACTAGACACATTAAATTGTTGAAGCTCATTTGGGGGGAGTTGGGTTTAGTCGGTGGAGGGGGAGCGAACCCGCATCATTTCACAAAAAACACGCAAATTCGTTCGACCCCCCCTGACTGTTCCGTCCTGCTCGAGCGCCCCGCTAACATCTCTCACTTACAGTCTCTCCCTGTTTCTCTCTTTGCTTTCCGCTGGACTCGTTCGTCCCTAACCCTCTCCGCTCGCGCCGCGTCCTCTTCAGCTCCGCATCCGAACCCGGACCGTCAGTTCGACCCGATTCCAGTGCTGATCCCCAAAACGCCGAGCCAAGGTAAGCGACAGGAACCCGGCTCGCCCTCCACATTCCATTCATCCACCAAAATGATTCAGTGGGTTCCTCATTATTTATAAAAATAAGAACAATGCTTGGTCTCACGGAACCGCCACCTACTTACTCTTTACTCTCCACCCTGCCCCCCCCCCTTGTGTTTTCTCACCACTTGCTTCACACCATGCTGTTGACCTGCTGGATCTAAATTGTTGTTTTGGTTTGTTTGTTTGTTTTTTTTTTTCCACGATTTATGTCTTTTTCCCTTTTGTCATCTCCCGCATCCTTTCCCGCCTCTCTTTCTTCCTCTCTCTCTCTCTCTCTCTCTCTCTCTCTCTCTCGTCTTTGATCTGGCCCGTCTCATCCCTCTTTGTCCTCTCTCTCCTTTTCTGCCTCTTTCTGGCACGTTCTAGGTGGTAGCAACAGTGGCAGCTCAGAGACCAGTCTGCCCAATATGGCCTGCTCCCTGCTACTGGTGGACCAGCTCATCGACTTGTAGAAGACACAGAGGGAGGGAGGGGAGGAGGGATAGAGAGACCGAGGTTCTTCCAGGGAAAATGTGCAATTTGTTAAAAAATAAAAAAAAAAAAGGAGAAAAAAAAAGGTTTCCGTCTAATAATCCAGGAGTCGATGTGACCGTTCCGTTGACCCCCCCCCCCCCTGCTTTTTGTCAGCCGTCCACTTTTACGTTCTGCCCTCCATCCTTCTGTCGCAGCATCATTTCTTCATGCTTTTGTCGTTTTGCGCCGACTACGGCAGATCTGGGGATCAATCTGTGGACGTGCACTCAGAACCCAGGGACCTCGTGGGCGTGGCTACCCTCTGTATTTCTTTGTGGTGCCAGTGTGGAGTGGGTGCTACCAGCTGGAGATGGTGGTTTCGTGTCGTAAAGGGTCTAACGACCTTCTCCAGTCCACGCTCACCCGTCCACAACCCCAAAGTTTACTCGTGCTCCTGGAAAATCTCTTCAAGCGACCGACCCCGCGATGACCCGTCATAAAACGACGACGACGAGATACAAATCAGAATTCTCTCTGCACCTGTGCAGCGACGGCATGCCACCCTCTATATACACTGCTCACAAAAATTGCGGGAACTCTAAAAGAACCTAGATCTGAGTGAGATCTAGATCTAAATATTTCAGTTGGAAATCTTTAGGTAGACGGTGGAATGCGTGGAGAACCAAAGAACATCTAAATGATGATCTCATGGAGGTCTGGATTTTAAATCCTTCTCTAAATCAAATGACCGGCTGATCCACCTTCAGTGGAAATTCCTCAAGACAAGTTCAAATGAGGCTCAGTAGTGTGTGTGTCCTCCACGTGCCCGTATGACCCCCCTACAACACCTACACATGCTCCCGATGAGGCGGTGGATGTTCTCTCCATGTCTCCTGGTATCTGCTCCATGCTCTGGACACTGTGCTGACCGACACAGCA
>JAOUQT010000032.1:1284978-1300380 GCA_025769995.1 Xyliphius kryptos
CAGGGGGTCGCTTTAGAGGACCCGTGGGTGCCGAGGATGGGAGTGGGAGGGGGGGGGGGTAGATGATCAGTATATGATCCAGCTTGGATTTCCTTTTGTTTTGTTGTAATGAGCCGAGAAAAAAAAACAAAAACACACACAATTTCAAACCGACACAGTCGACGTGAAAACGCCCGAAACATCGAGGGGCCCCCGGGAGCCGGAGGATGGTGAGGGCTGCTCTCACAGTGGCACCGTGCAAACCGAGGGGGCGGGAAATGGATCGATTGATGGATGGAAGAATTAAAGGTTGGATCGATATTTTCCCAGAGCATCATGGGGAATCTATTATTCTCCCGGTTTTCCGACTCTTTCTCTCTCGCACACACAACCACACACACACGCACTCTCTCACTCTCTCTCTCTCTCTCTCACATGGAGAGAGAGCCAACGAACAGGCTGTTCGATCTGTGACTCAACCAGCAGTCTGTATTTCTTCTCCTGGCTCGGCGTCCAGGACGCTTCCTTCCTCATTACCTTAAGCAAAAAAAATTAAAAAAAAAAAAAAAAAAAAAAAAAAAAAAGCAGTTATGGTATTAAAAGACTAATAAATGAAACGTGGCCCGTGTCTCTGCCGACTGGTAATTGCTTTTGAGTTTTTAATTGCCTTCTCAGAGAGAGAGTGTAATCAGTGCGACACTGATTTCAGAGGTTCTGTTAACGTGTCCGTTGCGAGTCTGCTGTCGGTGAATCGTTGTGTTTTCTTTATAAAGAGCAAATGAGATGAACTCAGAAAACTCTTTGCGGCTGTGTCCAATATCAAATGTTTGACCCCAGCAGCCGGTATGTCCGAGGGGTGAGGCGGTGAAGCACACACCCTTTTTCATATTACTCAGAACGTTGCTAGGTAACCATGAGCATCCAGACAGGAAGCTGGACCCGTATGTGAGAGATACAACCATTCTGATTTTCAATGATCAACGGAATGTTAACCGCGGGGGTGTAGCATATTACTTCAAAAGTTGTCGGGTGCGAGGTTGAGTGGATACCATATACTGATGTGGTGGCATCACATGACTGAGTGGGTGGGGTGATGGCATCACATGACTGAGTGGGTGGGGTGATGGCATCACATGACTGAGTGGGTGGGGTGATGGCGCCACATGACTGAATGGGTGGGGAAGGGGCGTCACTAGACTGACTGAGTTGGTGGAGAGATGGCATCACATGACTGAGTGGGTGGAGAGATGGCATCATGACTGGGTGGGTGGGGAGGTGGCATCACAACCAGTTGAGTGGGTGGAGAGATGGCACCACATGACTGAGTGGGTGGGGAAGGGGCGTCACAAGACTGAGTGGGTGGAGAGATGGCACCACATGACCAGGTGGGTGAGGAGGTGGCATTACATGACTGGGTGGGTGGAGAGGTGGTTTGGTGGTGGGTGGAATCACGTGACCGGTTGGATGGAGAAGGTGGTATGTTGTATCCAATCGTCATCTCTGGTTGCTGGATGCCATCTGCCTGAAAATAATTGTCCCTCCGAACCTCAAAGGGGTTCAAAAATGAGTCGGACCCCCCAGAACCAGAACAGCACTTTTGGATCCATGCCAACATGACCCGTCAGCCCGTTTCAGTGTGGACTGGGGAGAACCTGCTCTGACCTTCTGCTTGATGCTCCAGGTGAACCTCTGTCCTGTTATGTATCCACTCAAACGGAACGCCCGCTGTTCTGAGTGTGCTTTCTTTTCCAGACTGAAGACGTTTCTCCCGTAAACCCGAAGGAGAGCCGAGCGGGCGAACGGATGAGGTGAGCAAGAACATCTCCACGCGAGCAGGTACGAAGTTCTCCCAATTGCTCGGAAACTGCAACCTGAGACTCGCGGCTCCTTCTGAATTATTAACCAGCGGTCACCTTCGGAGGGCGTTAATCTAGCATTACCTTCTCCACCCGCCGTCCTCCATCACTGCACCTCCTTTAAACTTTTCTCGCCGCAGCTTTTGGGACGGGGCTCCCGAATCGTTTCGAAAGCTTTGCAGATATTCGTACACAACAAATTACAGTTCTTTTAACATGGAACGCTTGATTTGACCCGTGTTCTGCCGTCTGAGCCGTCTCTCTGATGTCTACAGATGGAGAACATGCTCATTGCACTTGGAATTCATACCACACTGCACTAGCATTAGCAGGTACTCCCGTTGTTCCCAAGACGGCCTTCATATTTGATCTGTAGTGGGATCTACGATCTACGATTCCCGTCTAGAGAGTACAAAGACCCTGATGGTCCTCACAACATGGTACCTTAACCACTTAGCCAGGACTCCCACCTAGAACCTGCGGTTTTAGTCATGTGACTACGGAAAAACGCTGAGATTCCTCCAGGATGAAGTACTTTCCTTAAACAAGGCCACACGTTGTGCACTTGGTTGTGAAGCGTGTTCTCTTTGACGCCAGTTGGCACGCGGTGCCGCCTATTAAAGAGCGCGCGGTGGAACGGCCCAGGACAACCACAGTATATACCCCGCATTGTTCATTTGTTTGTTGTTTATAAGCAGTTTCGTTAAACGCTGAAACCAAACTCCTGAACATCCGTCGCTAACTTTATGTCTATATCAACACACATTACTGAAAACTTGACCGCTATCGTTCTTTTTAATGGTAAATTGACACATCGGTCCAATAACGCAGCGTATGATTGGTGCATCTATTATACATGATGTTCAGGCTGCATTATTAATGCCAATCTCCAGTTTCTGGCATTAATTATTAACCGGAATTGATGCGAGTGTCCAAATAAAGTCAAGCGAGAGCTTTATTTAACGCGCAGCAGATGGATCGCTAGGAGCCCAGGACTTTAATCTGCACTGAAAATGACTTTGAGGTGAAGAAAAGTTTTGAATCCTGAGGCTTTTCTTTCATAGTTCCAAGATTCAGAACCCTGCGGGGCTAACACTCATTATTATAATCACCCTTACCCTCACGAAGAGAAGCACAGAATCCTGGATCAGGGGTTCATTTAGTTATGCTCTATCCACACTGTGTGTGTGCGCGCGTGTGTGTGTGTGTGTGTGTGTGTGTGTGTGTGTGTGTGTGTGTGTTTACAGTTTATATGAAACACACCTGGCCAACTAGGAACACTCTATTTAAACAGGCGACTTCCTATCAGTTTTCGACATTGTGGTGTGGTATACCACAAGGTCCACCATTCGGCCCATTTGAACTCCAGCAAAATCTACAGTATATCCAATACCTATTTATTATATACATAAAAAACATTGACAGATTCTTATTTTAGCACAAAACAAACACCTCCAACCCCCCACCACCTCCCAACACCTCCCACTAATGTCAACGTCCACGATATATTTTCATTTTGCACGACCTAAACAATAAGCGAGTTCCACTTTGCGGGGATGAGCTGTGATCCTGTCCACCAGAGAAGACACCCGGAGACTCCCAGCGCCGACACCACCAGGCTGGCCTTAAGAACCGCCTGGGGCGGTCGAGTGAAGTTCGAAGGCCCCATTGTGGCTAAGAAGGCCGTGGTGACAACCAGCGTGAACAGTATGGAGACGGCAGTGTTGATGGCCACGATCTGGCCGAATTTGGAAAAAGGCACGATCACGCAGAAGAAGAGCGGCACCGTGGAGATCACCGTCGTTATCGCGCTGGATACTATGGCGACGCCCACGTGGTCCACGGCCTCCAGAGTTTGCCTTTGGCGTTCGGTGGATGGATTCTGTTGGGAGATGAACAGCACAATCATAAAAACCCTCGGAGGACATAGACGTGGTTACCGTCAGAAGTCGTTTTAACTTACACAAGGCTGGGAGTTCGTATGTGGAGTATCTCTGACGTCACCCGCGATGCGCTGATCTGCGGCGAGCAGGAAGCCTTCGACCAGGTGGAGACAATAATCCACAGACGATCCCACCAGAATTGAGAGGGAAATGGCCTCCACTGCACCCATCTCCCATCCCATCCAGTACATCATGGCCACCACCAGGCAGACCACACCTGAGCAGGAGAACATATAACGATGATCATGTAACCAATGAGGTTCTTTACAGTCGGGTTGAGCCATCATCTGAAAAAAGTACAGGACGTCAATGTCTCTATGGTGGTGAGAATCATCCACCATCCAAATATCTGACCTAAGTTGGTCCCACAAGGGAAGCAGAGACGAGGGAAGAGAAAAGGAGATGGGGGAAGACGGAACAAGGTGAGAAAAGAGAAAAATAAAATGAGACAAGGGACGAGAAAATGAGACAAGGGAAGACGGAACAAGACGAGATAATAAGACGAGAAAAGGTTAAATGAGACGAAGGAAGAGAAAATGAGACAAGGGAAGACAGAACAAGATGAGAAAAGGTGAAATGAGACAAGGAAAGAGAAAATGAGACAAGGGAAGTCGGAACAAGACAACATAAGACGAGAAACGGTGAAATGAGACGGGGGAAGAGAAAATGAGACAAGGAAAGAGAAAATGAGACAAGGGAAGAGAAAATGAGACAAGGAGAGAGAAAATGAGACGAGGGAAGAGAAAATGAGACATGGAAAGAGAAAATGAGACAAGGGAAGACGGAACAAGATGAAAAAAGGTGAAATGAGACAAGGGAAGAGAAAATGAGACATGGAAAGAGAAAATGAGACAAGGGAAGACGGAACAAGATGAGAAAAGGTAAAATGAGACGAGGGAACAAGAAGAAGGACGCAGTGGGAGTTCAGTGCTTGTTGTATTGGACCAAGCGATTTCCCAAAGTAAACACTGCCCATGTTGGCCCCTAACCAAGGCCCTCAACCCCATATTGCTCCAGGGGCACATCATGACCCAAATCCAATTGAGATCCTTGTACCTGCACCCTTTCATCCTGCTCATCCACTCCGTTCCCGTCCCGTCCCCTCAGAGACGTGGTGGATGGAGAATGTTAAACTCTGCTGTAGCTCAGGACCGAGTCTCTTACCCAGAATGCTAAACAGGATCGGCAGCAGCAGCAGTGGATGCACAGTGAACACGGCAACAGACGCCACACAGATGGCCAACGAGAGCAGCAGGCTGTAGAGGGCGCTCTCCACACCTACAACCAAGTGGAATAAAATGAAATGAAGGGGCAGGTCATAGCGTCGTGTGGACGAGTGGGTTAAAGAATGGTGTTGGATGAAAAGTCATGCTAGTGGAAAAGCCCAAACACTAGAATGCTTTAAGGGCGTCCACATAGTTCTAAAAACCTTTTATAAAACAAGGTGGAGGCTGGAGGAACCTCAGCATCATTCTCTCTGACCTATGATCTCCATGAAGATCTGCTTCCAGTGCTGGCAGGTCTGGAAGCCGCGTCTCAGGGTGGAGGTGGGTGGCAGGGACGCCAGCTGCTCCTGCAGGAAGCTCTCCCATCGCAGGAAATCCGAGTAGGCCTTGAAGGAGGACTTCCCTTTGTAGGTGGTCTAATGGAGAACAGAGACGGGACACGCTGACTCACCCGGAGACGACGCAGGGCCGACTGTGGAAGCGGAACGGAACTCACCGATTCGAAGGCCATGGAGATCCAGTGTACTCTGCCCCCCTGTAGACCCACCGCCCCGTGGGAGAGCTGCCCCGGCAGGAGGTTGGGCTCGGGAAGGGAGTTGCACTCCGGGTGGAGGAGCGGGAGGATGGACGTCAGACTGTTGCCTGAGGGGGGCGACAGTGAGGCGCATAAAGTCTAAGGCCCCTGCAGGAAGATGGCATGTGTGTGCGTGTGCGTGTACCTGAGGGCATGCACTGCGCTCCACCAGGCTTAACAAGCTGAGTGTTGGCACCGATGGCTTTGCACAGTTGGCACAAGTGACCGATTTCACTTAGGAGATCAAAGTCAGGATCATAGATCACGCTGCCCTTTATAAAGAAAACCATAAAACTCCGTCAGAACACCCGCTGGATGATGTCACAGTGACCAGTCAGACGTTTGGACACGCCCCCTTCTTGATCCATTCACTATAGAGAACAGAGCACCAACAGGGGGCGCACAAAAACAAAGAAAACCGATGGACTACAGTCCGTAATTGTAAAACTACAAAGTCCATCTACGTGGTAAGTGGAGGAGATGGAGATGGTGCAAGAAGGGGGCGTGTCCAAACTTTGGATTTGGACCTCACCAGATCTCCGATGACGTGGTTGTCCACCTGTTGAGTGCGATTGACCCCCAGTATCCCAAATACGACAAAGACCATAGCACCGGTGTCCACTAGAGGGCGCACGGCTGGCTTTCCGCACTCGCCCTCGCTGCAAGGGTTGAAGCCTGATGTCTTGGAACGTGGCAGCTGTTTGGGAGCTGAAACGAGGAGGTGTGGCATCAGACAGTAATGCATATCATTAACGTCTCATGTCAAGCTTTGAAGATTGGACACAAGGGGGCAGAAACAACACCCTGGTGGTGCTAGAACGTGCTTGTATGCTTGTGGCACAGTGGTTTGCACTCAGCCAGAAAGCCCTGGGTCAAAATTCTGGACTGTACAGACTCAGGACCCTTCTGTGTGGAGTCTGCATGTCCTCCTCTGGCTCTTCCAAACAACCTGTGTCCCCCTCAGGTTCCAGTGCTTTCAATACAAAGTGTTTTACATTGAAATCACACGGTTGTGAATAATTAAAATGACCCCACCTGCAGGAACCGGGGTGTAGAAACAGCCCTTGGTAAACCCATCCGGTCTGGTGCTGATCATGCAGCCCGGAGGCCCCTCACACACCCGGCTGGGGTACGGACTGAGGGCGTTCTGCGCAAAATACAGCCTCCTGAAACGAAACAGTGAGACAGAGATGGAAATGTGGCCGAGTAGAACCTTTGGGACTGTGAAGCTTCAGTTCTCCCGGTGGCCACCAGAGGGAGACAATGTTTCCTAGACATTTTTATCTTGTGTATTAAACCTTTTGCAAGTGATGCAGCAACACGTCAACATGACCCTGTCCTTCCATCCATCCATCCTGTCCTGTTTAACTATACAAAATAAGTCCTTTCCCGTCTTTAGTCCTTCATCAGCTTCAGTACCTCTGATGCTGACTAATCCAAACACCAGTCACTGAACCCCTTTGATGGTTTTGGGCTGGTTATCAGATTACGTACGGACTGACGTACGTACAGGATGTAATACAGATTACAGGTCACACTGTATGGACCTATACTGTAATCTTCAGAGAACCAACAGGGGGCGAACAAAACAGGAAACCAGATGGACTACAGTCTGTAACTGTAAAAAAAGACAGAACAAAGTCCATCTATATGGTAGAGCAAGTGGAGCAAGAAGGGGGCGTGTCCAAACATTGATGTGATACTGTATGCTCGGACGCTTTGGGACCGCGTTGTTCTTTGGACACGTGAAGCTTATTTAGGTTTGTATTAAATCCTCGCTCACCTGCTGTTCTTCTGCTCCCTCGCGGCGACAAAGAAGCTGGACTCGAGTCGCCAACCGTGACGCGGGTCGCATGACCCCAAGGTCAGCATCCATCTCGGTCGTGGGTGGTAGGCGTGGGACACGCAGACCGTGAGCTGGGTGCTGAAGTTACCCTGTCGGCTGCTGTGAGCCTGTTACAAAGAAGAGAACCACCGGGGGTTACAGAGCCCCCCCGCACAGCGCCTTCATTAACTGGAATTCTGAAACGGAGACGGACACCCTTAATCGCCCCCGCACCCTCGGCTCCATCCAGGAGATTACAGTCGTATTGTTCCCCTCTATAACCACGGAAACGGGAACCTCTCTTTTTTTTGTTGTAATTACAGAATCTTAAATCCAGAATCCATTCCTATGGCATTACCTGTAACAACAGTTTAGAGATGCCCCAAATACTTTTCCTGACCCAACCCTCCCATTTATCCAGGATTAAGCGCTGTGCCAGCGTGCGACCCCATTACTAACATTATTGATTAACGGTTCTCAGTGGAACGATACACAGACCTGAAAGGAAGGCACATCTCCATCCCTGGTGCTCAGTGCCTTCCACGGTGCAGGAACACTGGCGTTCAGAGAGTAGCGGTAGAGAGTGACCGGCGCGTCCACCTCCAGCTTAGACACGTACACCGTGAGGAGGCCGTCTGAAGGAGACGAGAAACGAAATGCATTTCTAATAAACCAGAACTTCAACCAAACCCGACACGCCCAAACCTGAAAAACGCCCACACTCGGCACGCCGAAAGCTGAAACGCCCACGCTCGGCACGCCCACAACGAACACGCCCACACCCAGCATGCCGAAACACCTGACATGCCCACACCCAAACCCGGCGCGCCCACATCCGACACGCCCACATCCAGTGCATCCACACCTGGCACGCCCAAACCTGAAATGCTCACACTCGGCACGCCCACACCCGACATACCCAAACCCGGCGCGCCCAAACCTGAAACGCCCACACTCGGCACACCCTGCATGCCAAAACCCGACATGCCCACACCCGACACACCCACGGCCCCACATCCGGTGCGTCCACACTCGGCATGCTCAAACCCGAAACGCTCACACTCGGCACGCCCACACCCGCCACTCCCACTTTAGTTGTGTGTGAACATGCTTTGTGCGCAGTGCACACAGACCTGTTGTGTTGGTGCCGTCCGGCTGCCTCTGACTCGCTTTGCTGGACGTGGCATTTCTCCTCGATGTGGAGCTCATGGCGTAAACGCTGCTGTGGAGACTGTGAGGTCTTTCCATAAACACACCTGTTAACGGTAAAGAACCAGAAACAGGAAACCAGAGTGATGGTCCTGCTGTCAACCGCACACCGATCCGCTGGATTTAGAGCGTCAGTGTGTCTTTATCATGACGGGATCCATGGTTGTGTCCACCTCATTTGGAGATGGACACGCCCGTCGGGGTAGGTATATTCACAGGCAGGGTTGCTATTTATTTGGTGTAAGATAGTAATGAGAACCGCGACACGAGTCAGATGGCGCCCTGAGTGACGAGCGTCGACAGGAAGACACACGGACCTGAACACATGTGGCAGGAGATTCCCTGCGCGCTTAGGTTACTGCGAAGGTCCAGCAGTTGCTGAAGGTTGGTGTTGCGATGGAAGAGCACCGGTGCGTGACTGGCTGGTTTGAGCAGACTGCAGCAACACGCCGAGCCCAGAAGAACCACAACGTACAGAGCTGCAGAAGAAAAATCACATGAGCATTAATTATCTTTAAATAATGAATAAATGAATAATCCTATATGAAAGTCACGGCGGGTTCCCCGTGCTCATCTAGGGAAGAACGTTTTGGGCGCTGAGCAGATACACCCAGGACAGGGTGCCAATCTATAGCTAGTCTAACGCACGCACAGAATATAGGGGCAATTTAGAGCAGCCAATTTACCTTAAATCCATGGTTTTGGACCGTGGGAACATGGAAACTCCACCCATATAGGGATTCGAACCGGGAATCCTCAGCGCTGAGAGCCACTGTGCCGCCCTACGTGTAAGTCGCTCTGGATAAAAGTGTCCAATTAACAAAATGACCAAATATTACCCAGATTTATTGGACAGGGCGGTGGATACCGTGACATTGATGGATTTGGCTTTGTGACAATAGTTTGAGGAAGGCCCTTAAAGTTGATGTAGACAGACTATAGAGTTTTAGACAATACTACACCACTTTATAGCTTTAATCACTTAAATCCTTCCACAAATGTGTCGATGGAAAATGTTCAGAGAGCCGACACTGTTGGGTGGCACGGTGGCTCAGTGTTTAGCAAGTTCTCCTCTAAGTGCTGGGGATTCCTTGTTTGAATCCCAATCTGGGTGGAGTTTCCATGTCCTCTCCGTGTCCTGCGTGAGTTTTCTCCTGGTTCTCTGGTTTCCTTGCACAGTCCAAAAACATGGATTCAAGGTGAATCGGCTGCTTTAAGTTTTTCCTATAGTCTGTGTGTCCCAAGCCTGGTAGAGGGTGGGGGTAATGTTAGTAAGGGCATTTGGCATAAAACACTATGCCAAGTCTAATATGTGAGTGTATCGCTGTGGCGCCGCCTGAATGATCTCAGTTGTATTTAATTGGGGTTCAGTGCTCCTCACAGGACAATTAAGAACTTCCCCCATTAGTGACCTCACAGAAGGCTATGGAGGTGATTAAACCCTCATTTCTACCTAAACACAGAAGATTTATGAAATGTTTTTATATCATAGTAAATCAAGGAAGGGAACTGTGGGGGGTGCTTCCAGTTGCCTTTACGTGATCGCAGTGGATTTCGCTTTGGTTCAGGGCGTCAGTCCTGCAGGACCATAAGCAACTGGCTGAGACAAATCCGTTCGGACAATGTGAAGTGCAACGGGATGCCATGTTGTCTGAATCAATCTCGTACGAAGCCGAGCCGCTGAAGTGGCCCGAAGTGAGTGTGATGCCCGACTTCCTTTTCCACTGTGATTTACATGCACTGCGTTTTTCTGCATTTGTGCCGTGAAGGAAAAGTAAACCGAAAAAAACTCAGGAAGGGAATCGAGTTGAAGACTAACTTCCACCCCACATTTTCTATATGATAGTTTTGATGATTTTTCTTGCTCTCATTTCCTTGACCATTGAGTGAATCAACTCATTTGAATCAAATCGTATTTTTAAGAGAGGTCTGTGATATGTTTACCATGTGGCACACTTATTGGCGATCGAATGCCAACTGGAGACGGTATTTAAAAGGAGGTGAGACATGGAGTGAGTTGAGTTCCTGTGTCCATTCTGAACGTGGCAGGGTTCTCTCACCCCGTTCACTCAGTGCATAACATTATTTGGTCATTCAGTCTGTGCTTCCTTGATTTACTGGCTCCCCACCTAAAATGCATCTCCGTTTCTCCACCACAGGCTCAGCCACCCAGCGTCTGAGTGCCGTCTGGAGCTTGGCACTGACCAGCCCTATCTTCCCTTCTGCAGAACCATCTGGAAGCTGCACCAGAGCTGTGGCGTCCTCTGAGTCATGGATACCTGGGGTAGAAAAAATACATTAAAAAGGCTTTTACACAACGATCCCATTTAAAGTGCGAATCTGGAATAAGCTCTATTTTAAGAACAAATGGAGGAAGTGTAGAGCATTATGGCTTTAAAATGGTGGTGTTGTTGGGACGAGGCTGCAACACAGATCTGTTTGTTAGGACCGGTATGGAACATGTTGAGCTGTATGGGTAAATTATGTTAATTAAGTATTGAGGTTTAGATTATATACATGTCAACAGTTCCCCAGTGGTTTACGGGTCTAATAAGCAAAAGTCAATAAGGTCCTATGTGGAATTTGGTTAGTCTGTTGATTAATCGCCCGAGGAGAAGAGTGGTGGGGGTCAAATCACAGAGTCGGTCAAGATACATCACCCCCGGACCGATGAGAGTCAAGGGCCCATCCCTCAATTTAAGATTTGAACCCACAACCTTCTGATTGATAAATAAAGCTAATATGAGTTGCTGCACAGCGAGGCAGGTTTACAGATATGACCTCATGGTGCACCAGCAAAGCAGAATTCAGTACTATCGCTGTGAAGAACCCACCTGGTTCCGTCTCCAGAGTCAAGAGAGCAACATCATCGTCCTCATCAGACAGAGGGCTGAGATGGACCGGTAGCTTGATCAGAGCAGTCCACCTGAATGATAAGGTAAATGTATTGAACGCCTATATATATATAGACAGACTATATAGAAGAACATCCCCATACCATTTAGGACAGGCATTCAGTTGGGTGGACGCACAGCGATTCCAAACGCAGAGGGCGGCGGGCATCAGGATGGAAACCCAGAGCCAGCAGCAGCTCACGATGAGCGACATGAAGAGGCTGAAGTCATGCACCGCAGGGATCTATTAAGGCAACAGAGGAGCCAGGCGTTGGGAACCGATGGGCAAACACGTTCTCAATTAGGTGACTTTTAATACAGTTCACGATCCCAAATTACATTCACCGCAAACTCATTATGTGGGAGCTGATTGAATAACCGCGTTGGGGACAAAGGGCTGACGATGAAGTCTCTCTGCCTTTTGTTATTTCTTTTTTGGCGACTCGGATGTTGCACCTTGTTTCATCACTTGCACTGCGCCGTCTTCGTCGTGCGCCGATGCTAAGCGCCCGGCAGAATCCCAGCGTGTTAGTCATTTCGGCACTCGGAACGCTGACAGCTTTTAAAAATACTTCAGCCAGAAAGATTATTACCAGCTTGGGACAAATTACAGTTCAAGTACAACAGACTAATCTTTATTTCTTATTTGTCTTGGGGAGAAGAAGAAAAAAAAACACGGATGCTGTCATTATTTTTAAAGCTGGTGTATTTTAAAGCCAGCAGATTTTTTATCTGGCCTTAAATCAGTGTCTCAACAAAATGAAGTATATAGTTATTTGAACACTTTGATGGGTTGTCTAAACAGTTTAGGGAGGGTATTTATGCTATTTGTGAGGGCTGCTTGTATCCCAAGGACGTAAAGCCAGCCGACATCATTTCTTCACAGCTAGTAACCCAGCTGGAGGAGAGTGATTGGATGAAGGGATGTGCATTATCCCTCTGAAAAAGGTGTTTAATAAGATTTATCACATACACCAGAGACGTGGCTGATTATTATACAAAAATTATGCCAAAAGTATACACATTTTCTTTTTGACTGGTAAACTTTGTTTCACTGCGGGGTGATATTTACCACGTTTTATTGTGATTTTAAACACTTTAATAGGTTGTCTAAACAGTCTAGTCAGGGTATTTATGTTATATGGGGGCGTTTAAGGCCTCTTTAATACCTTTTAATCATTTATTTTCATATCGCAAACAATATTGTGCTATAATAATCATATAATAATATTTATGATATATAATTATTTATAATTTTAATTATTAGCTACCAGATGTTGTTATTAATATATTTATTAATATTATAATAATTAATATAATAAATAAATAATATAATATATTTATTTATTTATAAAAAGAATGGAAAGTTTGCCGGGGGTCTGCGCACGTTCCAAATAGTCTGCAAGTGATACTCTAGGGACACTAGTTAGGGTACAAATGACAGCTTCTTTGTCTAATGACGTTCACTAAGCAATTTGAGAATTAGGCGGCAGCCGCCGAGATGACGGCGTTTCTCTAAATTACGTGGATGACGCGATTTTGACCGTTAATGTCGTTAATACCAAATGAAATATCAGGTAAGTGTTTCTTAAATTTGTAAGTTAAACTACTTTCCATAACTGTTTTATATAAAGACGTTTATTGATATTTTTCCTACTAGAAAGTTCTGAGGCGTTTTGAGAGACGTGTTTGTGTGTGTGTACGGTGAACGGTGCTTACGACACGGAATTCCAACGTGTAAATGTGTGTTTTCCTAATTATTTAAAGGGAAAATTAGAGAAAACTATTTTAAACAACGTTTATTTGGTGTCTCTGTACATCCTGCCATCAGTACACTGCCGTGTCAACAATGCGGAGGGAGAAGGAAACCGGCCACTTTATTAGAGCCACCTCCTTATTCCTCCCCTCACTCCCCCTTACATCACCTCCACCTAGCATACAGATGGACTTTGTAGTTATAAAGTAACGTTCTGTAGTCCATCTGTTTCTCTGCATACTTTGTCCACTTTATTCTGTTCTGTAACCGTCGGGACCTCCAGGGGACAGGTAGGATTTGGGTGGCGGATGATTTTCAGCATTACAGTGACATTGAGCTGGTGGTGGTGAGTTGGATGACCTATTGTCTCTGATTCACTGTGGTCTAATCCTCAGAAAGAAAAGTAGCTACTAGTCGCTTTATTTGTGTATTTAAGGAATAAACTTTGTGGGACAGAATGAAAAAAAACAAAAACTGTGTTAAATCTGTTAGAACTATAAATGTGCTCTAAAGAAAAAAAACTTATTCTGTTCATTTTTTTCCCTTTTAAGTCGTCACTCCTTAAAATAAATGAATGACTTTTCTGTTTTGTATTGACCCACATTACATTATTTATTCATTCATTATCTTCCGCTTATTCCTTTACGAGTGTCGCCGGGGGGGCGCTACCCATGCCCAT
Organism: Xyliphius kryptos; assembly: GCA_025769995.1. NCBI lineage: Eukaryota > Metazoa > Chordata > Actinopteri > Siluriformes > Aspredinidae > Xyliphius > Xyliphius kryptos. The sequence continues at coordinate 1,298,920 of JAOUQT010000032.1, forward strand.
TCAGGGGAGAACGTCTCAGGCACTGGGCAGATACGCAGGGCACCAATCCATCGCTGGGTACACACTCACACACACTCTATACAGGGCAATTTAGAGCACCTAATTTACCTTGAATCCATGTTTTTGGGATATGGGAGGAAACCCACGCAGACACAGGGAGAACATGCAAACTCCACCCATATAGGGATTCAAACCGGGACTCTCCAGTGCTGAGAGGCGAATGTGCTAACCACTAAGCCACCGTGTCGCCCCTCTCATTACATTATGTATTAAACTACGTTTGCCCTTTCAGCGCTGGGGATTCCCGGTTCGAATCCCAATCTGGATGGCATTTCCATGTTCTCCCCATGTCCGCGTGGTTTCCTCTGGATTTTCCGATTTCCTCCCACAGTCCAAAAACATGGATTCAAGGTAAATTGAATGCTCTAAATTGCCCCAAGTAGTGTGTGTTTGACGGTGTGAGTGAGTGAGCGTGTGCCCAGTGATGGATAGGCGCCCTGTGCTATGTGTGTCTGCCCAGCGCCCGAGACTTTCTTCGCTGGACTGGCATGGGGAACCCCACCACGACCCCAGTACAGGATTAAGAAGAAGATAATGGATGATTTTTTACTTTTTCACATAGAGGTACACATTGTGAACGCTGTGAGTGTCTGACCCTGTGTAAGATAACTGCATTTATATTTACATCCCGCTCCGTCATAAGGGGGCGGGGTTGGCTTGTGCAGTTCAGTTGCGGTGTGGATGTACATCCAAAAGGTGGCGCAATAAGGTGGATTTGTGCATAGTGAGTGGATACAGAACCATCATCTAACAACAGAGTATACACATTACTGTATCAGATCTTACTTTAGAACCCACATTAATAGCGTCATTGGAGCTACGATTTGAACCCACAACCTTCGGATTGACGGCCCAACAGCATTACCACTGATCTACCACAGCTAAACCTCATCTTAAGCTGTCTGATCTTTGGTTCTGCTTGTTTTTTGGTTTGTTTATACTTTAGAACCAGGACTATCAAAAAATAGGGAACCCAAAAGCAGCGTTTCATTACTTGAGAGAAGGCGTTGGCCGCGTAGGCGGCTGCAGTGGTGAAGGAGGTGAGGAAGGTGGCTCGACCCGCCGTCTGTACCGTGTGGATCACACGCCGCTCGGCACTGGCCACGTGAGCCGCCTGCCTGAAGGTGCTGATGAAAACGAACACGTCGTCCACACCTAGAGCCAGAGACGGAACAAAAACACAGGCATACATATGGAGAGGACGTTAAGAGGAGCCTCCGTCAGCTCTGCGGAGGGTACGACCGTCAGCCGGTGTAAGAGATGTTTGTGGGATTGTGGTTAATGAGCCGAAGATGGGCGTCGACCACATGAGGGCGACTGAAGAGCGTGGTGTGCCATTCAGCACAGTACTCTTTGTCTGCACCATGATGGATGGATGCTGGTCTGATGCCGGGGAGGGGG
>JAOUQT010000032.1:1492080-1504729 GCA_025769995.1 Xyliphius kryptos
ATTCCCAAGACGAATTGACGCTGTATTGGCCGCAAAAGGAGACGCTACACCATACTAATAAATTATTGTGGTCTAAATCCAGGTGTTTCAGTTTCATTGTCTAACCCCTGTATATATATAAATGACCCATCCTGTATATATAGTAAATACAGCACAAATAGAGTTTATATAAATACTGTATATAAACTTACAAACTTTTAACTATTTTATAGGTAACTTATGACCATATACAGTAACTGTTTAATCAGAGAAATGGTACAATTTTAAAACATGCTCAAGATAATAAAATCAAAACTGATTTGACCTGGACCAGAGACTACAGGAAGAACAATAAGAGATCAGAGACACAGTTCAGAGTAAAAAGGCTATTCTGTTGACCCAGCCAAGAGAAACCAGGAGTGGAAAGAGACTTGTGGACACAGGACGTACGTAGAAAACAGAGGAAATCAGGAAAGATAAGGAAAACAAGCAGAGAAGTGTAGAGTAAAAGTAAAGAAATGATGAGGAAAACTGAAGATGAGAGACAGAGAGAAAATAGCGGAAGGCAAACGGTGGTTGCTATCAGAGGGAATAGGATGAGGTCAGTGAGGTCAGAGAAGGGGCAGTAATTGAATCCTGACTGACGAGGAAAAAAAGAACAGCACAGCTGCTCAGATTATCTCTCTTTTTCCTCTTTCTTTAAATCACAACTCTCTGCTGCTCTATTTCACACATACACTATAGCAGTGGGTCAGTATATTTAGAAGAAAGTAGAAGGGATGTCTTAGAGGTTATTAGAGGTGTAGTTTATTATTGTCAGCATCTGCTTTCCTTAGTTAGTTTTTTGATGTTGGATGTAGCGGAGACGTTTTGGGTTTATTGTGTATTTGTAGCCATCCTAATACAATGTATATGTATGTACACACACAAAGACACAGATATTTTATGTACATTCATATACATTGTATTAGGATGGCGAAAAATTCACACTTAACCCATTGGAAGACGTCGCTGCTACATCCGTCATCAAAACACAAACTGAGGAAAGTACTCTAGTAGCCCAATTTTGCACCGTCCAATCCTGTTCCCACCATGTTCTCCTGATTAATGATTTTGTTCATTGCTTCCCTTGTTTCATTTCTCCCTCACACTATTTACTGTTTACAGTATTCAGTCCCAGTGGATATTGAATTGATTGCATTACTGAAATGGTGATTATTAGACAATTCCATACAAATCAATCCATTGGAATGTAAGCTAGCAGACTTTTTTTGCAGTGCGATAAAATCTGAAAGCTGCACAAGTGCGCTCAGACTGTGTTTTGGTGCAGAGAGCCAATGGGAATACAGAAGAACAGGAATGAGAAATAGAGCTTGTTACATGTTACAATGTTTAAATGTTACTGGGTATAGTACATTTATCTTAGAGATAATTAACTGTGCAATCTGTGTTCAGTCTAGCGACCACTAGACGTGTTTAATTATTTTAATTGCATGGGATTTGTCCACTTTTGAAATCTCAAGAGATCCAAATATTGTTTACTGACTTGACCTTTGCTACCGATTACTGCCACTTAACCACTTCTGATTATCATTTAGCTGTGAAATGCAAAAAGAGAAAAGGAATTTGTAATTGTAATTGTCTACAGCATATTTCACTGTTAATTTTCTGTTGTGACACCTTGGTGCAGCATGTACATAGACGTGAAGCTATGTATGAGATTCATTATCAAAAACAAAAAAAGGGTTGCTGTGGAAACGGCATATAAGTGCCTAAAGTAAAAAAAAAATCCCATTTCCAACATGTGTTTATATTTAGAATATTGTTCACAATGGGGGCTGTGCATCATAGACCCGCTCTAATCTTTTTTCATATTGTAAGAGTTTCATTAAATGTCAGAGAGATGTGATGTTTTAATGTATCTGTGCTTTGAGTGTGCATAACTGTTATAAGTGTAGAAGTGTGCGTTTCGCTGTGAAAGTGTGTGCGAATATATATGTGTGTGTGCTTCATCACAGATACTTGGCAGTGTCTGTGACTATTTGGCACTGTCAAGGATTAGCATGCTTATCGGGGAGTCTCTGTTCTTTTACATATATTATCTGCCTGTTCCGATCATTTAGCTACTCCAAATTTCCGCATCTCAATCTACCACTGAACAGCGCTCCATCTGTGCCATGCGCCTTTTTGTAACACTCTTAGGAACGCCAGATTTATCCCATCAGGCTATTCGAGTGGTTTGAGTGAGTCTAGTTTTTGCATATGTATGTAGTAATGCATGAATACAATAGATTAATTAAATTGTTTTACATGGTTTTTAGATTTAGACTCAATTTTGTCAGGGCGCAGAATTCAGGTACAGAGCCAATGAAAGGAAGTTAACATCTAACCAGAAGTGCAAAATACAGTGTTAAAACCATTATTATTTACAGATACTGTATAGAGAATAATGCTTACAGTTGTGAACATTATATACAGTCGAGGTCAGTGTGGTTATTACAGTAAAAAATATGCATACATGTTTATAGATAAATTGGTGAATGAATATACACCATATATACAGAGAGAATAAAGTGAATAATACAGATGCATTATAACAGCAGCAAAGAATATAATATACACAACGAATATGTTAATGCTTATGTCTGGGCGACACAGTGGTGCAGTAGATAGTGCCTCACAGCAAGAGGACCCGATTTCGATGCACGGGTGGGGCTACCTGGGAAATTCTGCGTCGAATTTGCATGATCTTTCTGTGTTCGCATAAGTCACATGTGGGGATGCTCCGGTTTCCTCCCACAGGCTAAAGACATGCACGCTAGGTAAATTGGAAATGCTAAACTGTCATTTACTTGTGTATTGATATGTGAGTCAAATCTCAAGTAGTTTTATTTTCATTTCAGCCATATACAGTGTTACAGTACAAACAAAACAACGTTCCTCCAGACCAAGGTGCTACACAACATTAAAGTGCACTAGTGCAAACAGTACAAGCAATAAATACACAACAGTGCAAACAGAATTAGGTACAAAGGGGACTCTGTGTATGATATGAGACTAGTGTATGAGTTTGACCGTGTTCCTGTCATTAAAATAGGCACTGGTGCTGAGAATGACTCTAAAGAATAATAATTAAATAATTAAAATAAAATAAAATGATTATTGATTACAGCCAATGTAAACCCAAAATCATTATCTCAGAAAATTTGAATATTATATAAGACCAACTAAAAAACAAATTGTATGCAAATATTTGGCCTACTGAAAAATATGTACAGTAAATGCACTCAATACTTAGTCTGGGCTCCTTTTGCATTAATTACTGCATCAATGTGGCATGGCATGGAGGTGATTTGCCTGTTGCAGTGCTGAGGTGTTATGGAAGCTCAGGTTGCTTTAAGAGCAACCATCATCTCGTCTGCATTGTTGGTTCTGGTGCCTCTCATCTTCCTCTTGACAATACCCTATAGAGAATCTATGGTCTGGTGAGTTTGCTGGCCAATCAAGCACAGTGATACTATGGTTATTAAACCAGGTATTGTACTTGTCAGTGTGGACAGGTGCCAAATCTTACTGGACAATGAAATTTCCATTTCCAAAAAGCTGGTAGACGGCTGCGCTGACAAGGAATGCGACAGTTGTAGCCCTTGTCCTGGATATGTCTGTGTATGGTGGCTTTTGAAGCACTGACTTCAGCAGCAGTCCACTCCTTGCGAATCTCCCCCAAATTTTTTATAGACTTTTCTTGACGATACTTTCAAAGCTGCGGTTATCCCGGTTGCTTGCGCAACTTTTTCTACAACACTTTTTTCTTCCACTCAACTTTCCATTATTATTCTAGATAAAGCACTTTTAGCAGCTTTTTTAGCAATAACTTTTGTGGCATAAACTCATTGTAGAGTGCGTCAATGACTGCCAGTGTCTTCCCCATGATTGCGTAACCTACTAAACCAGACTAAAGGACCACACAGGTGTTTTCTGTTAAATATTCAAATTTTCTGAGATAATGATTTTGGGTTTTCCTTGTCTGTAAGACAATCATGAACAGTAACAGAAATAAACACTAAAAATAGATCACTTTGTTATTCAAGTACTAAAATAAATAAATATTTTGATAATATTCTAATTTATTGAGATGCACTGTAATGTGGCGGATAGACATGATTTCAGAACTAGTCTATCGAAGCACTTAGTAATGATTTGGGTGATGGCACCAGGCTGAAATTCGTTGAAGTTTGAAGCATTTGAATGTTTAGGCGATGGATGTGAAGTCAGTTTGCACACGTACCTATAACTACTATTTGAACAGGAAAATAAGTTAAAAGTTTAGAATCTGATTTCACTTTATGTCCTGTGCAGCCTTTTAGAGAAATAGGCAGTGTCTATTCTGCAGTTCTACTTGTATGTATAGACGTTTACACTCACCAGCTACTTTAATACGTACACCTTGTAGTTGGACCCCTTTTGCCTTAATTCTTCGTGGCAGAATTAACCTAACCACTATGATATTTCAACTATTTCCAGATCTGCTTGCCTCTGACAGGAATTTAGCCATTTCCCGAACAACACTCACACCCACTTTATATTAGGCACACTCTGCTAGTAAAAGGCTGGCTTCCCTTTTGCATTTAGAGCTGCCATAATCTTTAACTTTTAACAGCGATGGCATTTTGCATTAATTGGTTGTTATGAGTGGTTATGTGAGTTAATGCCTTTCTATCATCTTAAATCAATCTGCCCAATCTCCACTGACCTCTCACATCAACAAGGCATTTTATTCCACCCAGTTGTTGCTTACTGGATATTTTCTCTTTTTTGGACCATTTTCTGCAAACGTTATAAATAGTTGTTTGTGAAAATTCCAGTAGATCAAAAGTTTCTGAAATACTCAGACAAGCTCGTCTGGCACAACAACCATGCCATGTTCAAAGTCACATTTATTCCCCACTCTGATGATGGGTTTGCACTTCAGCAAGTTGACCACTTCTACATGCATAAATGCACCGAGCTGCAGCCACGTTATGGTTGATTACCTAGATAAGTTAACAAGCAATAATATACAGTAGCTATACCGAATAAAGTGGCCAGTGAGTGTAGAATGGTTTCATGTGTATATTTAGCTTTAAAGCTTTAAAACCTTCAGCTTTTAAAATTAAGATGTACAACATTAATTCGAAAAACAAGGCAATGATTTGCAAATATCATGAATCGGTCAGAATCAAATATAAAACACATATCAAATGTTGAAATTGAGGCATTTCAGAATTTATTAAGGCTGTTATTAAAAGAATAAAGGATGGTGCACAATAGTAAACATGGCCCTGTTACAAATATGCCTTGTTACAATAAATAATGCATTTCTGCAATGATATAATGAATTAATAAAAATGTACTAATTCATGCCTTTGTTACTTTAGGATTTGATTATCAGAAAGGATGCTTCAGCAGGTGTATACACAAGCTTCATTTAGTGCATAATGCAGCCAGAGTTCCTATTAGAACTACAAAGATATGATCATATCACCCCGTCTTTATTACACTATATTGGCTTCCAGTTAAATTGCGTATTTATTATAAACTTAACAATGATCCTGCTTAATCATTTCTTTGCTACTTCAGTTTTTCTGCTGGGATACACATATACCATTGAAAGAATGCGTCTACTACACCCGCCTCATACACCCTGATGGTAAATTTTACAGACTTTTCACAGAGTCTTTTTTCAGACTGTTAATCTCTTACCAGCGAGGTTCCTCTCAAGGTTTCATCCTCTTATCATCTCAGGGAGTTTTTCCTTGCCGCTGTCTCCAACCGACTTGCTCACTGGGATAAAAATGTTTTTTTAAACCTTATGATAATATCCTGTATTTAATTTCTGTTATTCTGCTTTGTGGTTAGGGGTAATTTTAGCCCAGCATACTTCAAAAACCTTTGCAAACTTTCAGTTTGTGTCCTGAATTCAGATGTGTTGAACTGATGTGAGAGAGGAGCAGCGGGTGATGTGTGTGTTTATAACAGCAGGAGCAAGAGTAAGTGTTACGATGCTCACAGTGTTGTTGAACGTTAATGAACAGCATGCATGTCGCCAACAGCCTTCCTGTAATAACTATAATCAACGATCGCTGTTGGTTGAACTGCAAGCTTCGTACAATGAACTGAGCTCAGGAAGCTCAATTGCTGGAATCTGAGTCATAAACATAGGCCTGTGTTTCCACTCACACACTGACTAAAATGTATTGTTTGAAAATGTTAGGAAAATAAGCATTTATTAGCGCTGAGCCATTTCTTATTCTGTAACACAGATTAATATCAATCAACAATGACATCATCATTCAAACTAGAAATGTAGTTTGTGAGAAGTAAGGCCAAAAAAAAATACAGTGCAGATTTGTTTATAATTCATGTGCTATGAGTATATGAAAAGACCCCAATCCACAACCCACCCTCCACATCAGAATTATTAACACTGCTCATAGACATGCTTTTTTATGAGTGCCATTATTTTACACTATTAATATTTCGTCCTGGGGTGACAATAAGTGCACCAAGCCAAGACTTAGTGTAGTCCAGGGATAACATTTTCACACCATTTATTTTACTTAGTTTCAAGCAATCCCTCTGTGATATAGACAATTTTTTAATTAGGGGTGCTACAGTCAACAGTAACTCAAATATCTAATCAGCCAATCACATGGCCGCAACTCAATGCATTTAGGCGTGTAGAGGTGGTCAAGACAACTTGCTAAAATGCAAACCGAGCATCAGAATAGGACAGAAAAGATAAGAACGGTTTAGGTGATAGAAAGGCAACAGTAACTCAAATAAGTACTCATTACAGCCAAGGAATACAGATTACCATTTCTGTTAGAAGAATGCCACAAAGAATTAAGGCAGTTCAGAAGGCAAGAGGGTCCAAACTTTTACTAGAAAGGTGAACAAATCCAGAAAGTGCGCCACTCCATCGTAGGGCACACAGTCATACACACATTCACACACTTAAGGTTACTTCAGAGACACCAAATAACCATGCAAGCATGTCTTTGGAAAGCGGGACAAAACTTAATCACCCAGAGAAAACCCGTGCAAAGCCCGGAAGAACATGCAAACTCCACACAGATATTTCCGGAGGTGTCCCAAATGGGGATCAAAGCCAGTTCCTTCCTGCTGTAAAACAATGATTTTCAATGATGATAACTGACCAAAACTATAAGTTTAAAAAGCTAATAAGAAAAAAAATTTTCCCAAGCCCCAAAACCTTTTTGGCAGTCAGCAATACTGTGAAAAATCCCAAATTAGTGATTCACAAACAATGCAGTGCCTGGACGTCTCAAAACGCTTACTGTAAGACAGATGACAAAACAAGACTCTATTTATCTACAGAATAATTTTTACCTAAATGTAATATGGCCACATACAATGAAAAAATCTGAAGCCACACACACACGGCCGCAGCCTGCTCATTAGATATGTCAATGCGAGCTCCTGGCATAACACAGGTGTGCCATGAACCACCACCCAAGAGTGCATGCAATAAGAAAAAATCTGCATGCTAGAGCGTGTGTTGAGCACACAGATTGTTGAACCATCCTCAGCAGAGAGAGAAAGTCTACAAAACTGATTATGACACCTCTCCTGCTAGCCCATCAGAGCTGCTAAAGCTAACGCTAGAATTCACAGGCACTGCATGTATCAGTGCAGAGCACCGAGCTTCCTCGCAATCCTCTCCAGAACGATTAATTATGGCTCTTGCTGGATTTTGTGTGTGAGAACAAGTGACATAAAAAATAAAATTTGACACTTGGTTTATGTCCTTTCTGCACTCTCTCTGTGTGGGATGATGACACTGACGCCATGCGTGGCCGCAAAAAAAAAGTGCTCCGTCACGCAATATTTACTTTGAATTGATAAGAATTTTGATGGGTTGATGGATTTTGAACTTGAAGATGGACATCTGGCAATGGCACTGTGCAGTAGGGTCTGAGTGAACTCTGCTAGTAGTAGCAAGTCAAAACAAGTTATTTCGAGATAAAAAAAAATTAATACTGGAACTGCACCAAAACGCTTTGACACCCTTGGGTGGTGGTTCACGGCACGCCTGTGTTACGCCGGAGGTTCGCATTGACGTATCTAACGAGCAGGTTTGGTGTGTGTGTGTGTTGGGCTCTTTCACCAGCCCACCCGTCTGACAAACGGCACCTTGCTGATGGGCGAGAGAGAGAGCGTCAGGGAGCCCTCATCTCACCGATACTCTGCCTGAGTCAAGACGTCAGAAGCACCAGCACCAGCATTCACAGCTCAGCTCCGCCAAATGCAAGGGAGAACAGATGGAGGCTTGCAGATCATATAATGCATATAATTTCTTTCAGCCTGTGAAACATCTTATTTAGATACTGAAGAGATAGAGGAAGACGGTAATATGCTTTACACTGCAAGGAATCAAAAGCAAACACTGCAACAAAGCCAGTAAATGGGGTCCTGAATACAAAGTATTTTACCTGGTACTTAAATATACTTCGACATATGAAAAACTGGAAACAGTGAGGCTTCTGGTGCAAATCATCTATTACAGTTTGGTGTAATTATTAAATTTATTGAGTTGAAAGCAGCTTAGAGCTGTCAGAAAGATAGGTTTGATAAATACCTGTGTGTTTATTAGTCTCTTCATGTGCATACTGATCTCAGATTAGAGGACCTACTGTATAAGTGTTTAATACACAAAAGATTTAGAAAGACTGTTGTTATTAACAAAGAAATGTTATATAAATAAATAAATATATATATATTGAGCACACTAAATATAATGTGTTCAATTGTCTTGTATTTGTAAGGCACTTACACTCAAAGGCCACTCTATTAGGTACACCTGTTGCTGGCTAACACAAATATCTAATCAGCGAATAAGATGGATTCCACTCAATGCAATTAGGCATGTAGTGGGAGTCAAGAAAACTTGCTGAAGTGCAAATCGAGCATCAGAATAGGGAAGAGGGCTGATTTTAAGTGACTTTAAGGGTTACCATTATTTGATGGTACAAGACAGGCTGGTCTAAGTATTTCAGAGACTGTTGATCTACTGGGATTTTCACGTACAACAATCTGTAGTGTTTTTAGAGAATGGTTCAAAAAGAGTTATCTTTTTCTGAAGACAAGTTCTGTAGTTCTAAAGGCAAGGTGTACTTAATAAATCTGCCTTTGAATATATATCTCTGTTCTAATATGAGAATGTCACTGTTCAGTCATGTTAGTTGTTTTAGGGACATTATTACAGTCATTCAGAAATTGTAGCTGCTTTAAACACACACATTGTGAGGAAAGATTATGTTGAAAATAGAACCAAGATCAAAAGGCCAGCAAGGTGGAGAAAGCATGAAAAAAGATGTGAGGATTAGGATATATATAACCCTGGGTGCTTTGGCAGGAATAACGTCACAACAGTTAATGTTATCAGTCTGTGTGCAGATTTTATGGTCACTGGGTTTGTCCTTTTCTTTTTTTTTTACTCCAGACAGTCTTTCTGTCCTCTAGCCTGATAAAGATGCCGCAAATAAGGCTGACATGCATGGATCCACCCTGAACCACAACCCTAAGTGGGAGAAACCGCATTTGCCCAAAGCTAAGTTTCTTTCCGTAGCTGCAAATGAACAAGCCTCCTCCCGTCTCCCCTGTATTTAGAAGGATAGTGCTGTTTTTAGATCACTACCTTCACTGTGACATAAAATACAGATACACACTGTATGCTTTACAATTACCTATATTGTATATTATAGACACCCACTAGCCACTTTGTTAAATACACATTGGTAATAAAACTTGTACCCCCCATTGCCTTTAGAACTGCCTTAATTCTTTGTGGCATTCTTTAAACAATGATTGTATTCTGCATTTCTTGGCTGTACTGAGTGTATATTTGAGTTATTGTCACCTTTCTATCATCACAAACCACTCTGCCCATTCTCCTCTGACCTCTCACATCATCAAGGCATTTTCGTCACAACTGCCACTCACTGGATATTTTCTCTTTTTCTGACCATTCACTGTAAACTCTAGGGATGGTTATAGACCAGCAGTATTTGAAATATTTAAACCAGAAATAAAGAATGTATTTATAATATATGGTGAAAAATAAGTATTTGTTCACCCACAAACAAGCAGGATTTCTGGTTCTCACAGACCCAACTTCTCCTTAAAGAAGCTCTTCTGTCCTCCACTCTTTACCTGTATTAATGAAACCTGTTTGATCTGTATAAAAGGAACCTGTCCGCAGCCTCAAACAGACAGACTCCAAACTGAAATATGGCCAACATCAAATATCTGTCGAAAAACACCCGGAAGAAAATTGTACATCTGCATCAGGTTGTTGAATAAATCGACTGTGGGGGCAATTGTAAGAAAATAAAAGACATACAAGACAATTGATAATCTCCTTTGATCTGGGGCCTGATGCAAGTCCCCAAACTCCACGAAGGTACATCATGAATGACCCACAGAGAGCTGGTACCAAAGTACCAAAGGGACCATCAGTAACACAATATGCAAAGACGGAGTCAATCCAGGTGTGTCCCCCACCTTAGGCCAGTACATATCCAGGCCAGAATATGGGAGATTTAGAATAGGATCACATGTTCTCACTTATGTCCGGAGCCTTTTGCTTTGCTTACTTTTTGCTGGTGATAGCCAACATGAGCTCAGCCCACTTGGCACCACAGCCTTCATTAGCCCAGGATGCTTAGTTAGTGCCACAGTATTTATTAGCTCAGCTTGCTAAGTAGTCTCAGCCCGCTCGGTTATCACTACGGCCATGGTTGCCTTGGCTACTTTTTTTTTTTTTTTTTTTTTTGTTTGGAGGGAAGATGAGGGTAAAGTCCAAACCACACACAAAATCAGATACATTTGAGGGGAGATAGGAGAAGACCTGTTTAAACTTGGTTGGAAAGATTTATCACTAATATCACGTATACATCCTATAATAGTGCTATTTTCAGAGTGTAAATCAGAGTGGCATTGATACATATACTTTCATTTGTCTTCTGCAACCAAAGCACCAAAAGCTATAGAATAAAGATGATTACATAATTAAATAAATAACAATATGATGGGCAATATGATACAATTCATGTACCTTATCTTCTTTGTTGGTACAAATAACTGAAGCACGCATATACACAATAAAGTGTAACAAAATGCACAGTAACTGTGGTTCTGTACAACATTTATTTTTGCCCTGGAAGCAGGTCACTTTGCTCAGACTGATTACAGATTAAGAGTTTTATTACGTGATCACAAAAATAATTACACCAAAGGGGAAAAGGGAAATGCAGACACAACGCTCCAGACTGATCGACACATTAAATTTACTTAAACAAATGTAATGATGGGGTAAAACCTTTTACTAGCAATGTGTACCTAATAAAGTGGCCAGTGTGTGTATCATACATAGATTAAATCAATCAAATAACTTACTGACACTGAATATTTCATTTCAAAAGAATCCACATTCACAGCTTTATCATTCTTCATGCCGCTGGATAAGTTGTTTTTGCCTCTTTCTCATATCTTACTTTACTTCTAGAGGTCTAAGCAAACGCCTGAGGTCCGAAAAACTCGCTACATTTTCTGAAACATCTGGGATCTGCTTCTCCGTTAAGGCAAGTTAGGGGACAATAACCCCAGCCTGCATTTATTTTTCTCAGGAACATTTTTTTTTAAACAGAGATTGAATAGGTTCCACACAAAACACCAGAGAGGCCTGGATCAGCCTGGCGGCAAACACAAGCGCTCTGTGCTTCGTACTGTGAAAGGGTTACATCCGCATGCTAGGCTGAAAGAAAAAACATTGCTTAGACACATGGAGAAGCACAAAATCCTGTTGAGATGAGATGAGCTGAGCTACCCTGCCTAGAAACAGCGCTTCAAGGCACAATTAGGATTTTACAGAAGAAATCCACATTCCAGCAAACAGAAACTCATCTTTTTTTTTTTCAAGTCGCTGTCAACTCACCGTCTTTCTCCTGAAGCAGCTTGACAAAGAAAAAAATGACAAATATTTTAATATTAAAATAAGCTTCTATATTCTTGACAGGAAAACCTCATGCGAAAGTTAAGGAGGAAATACAGGACAGGTACAGTCACCAGCCACTATTAGGTACAATTTGCTTGTTAACACATATCTAATCACCCAATCCCATGTCCACAATTTAAAGCATTTAGGCATGTAGAGACAACTGTGCAAACCAAACATCAGAATGGTGAAGAAAGGTGATTTAAGTGACATTTTGTTGAGACTGGTATGAGTATTTCAGAAACTGCTGATCTAAAAGAATCATCACGCAAAATCTCTAGGGTTTACAAAGGATGTTCTGAAAAATAAGAAAATAACCAGTAAGAGGCAGTTTTGTGTATGAAAATAACTGAGAAGCCAGATGAAAAAGGGCAGATTGGTTCGACATTATAGAAAGGCAACAGTAACTCAAATAACCTCTCGTTACAACCAAGGAATGCAGAATACCATCTCTGTTGAAATTATTAAGAATTTAGACAGTTTCAAAGGAAATAGGGGTTGAACTAACAGGTGGTACATAATAAAGTGGGCGGGGGGTTGTGAAAGTGAAAGTGATGGATTCTGCCACTATGTTTGCACACAGCGGAATTGGTCCTCTGCATTTAACCCATC
>JAOUQT010000032.1:1504829-1515758 GCA_025769995.1 Xyliphius kryptos
ACTGGACAGGTTGGTTTCACAGAAGTGTGGTTTACTTGGAGTTACATTGTGTTGTTTAAGTGTTCCCGCTATTTTTTGAGCAGTGTATATATATGGGCCAGTCAGAACCACCGTTTCATTAGTCTCAATTACCCTCCATGGTCTTTTTTTGTGTTCTGAAGCTGGGAAAGTATGTTCTTTATAAATACCTGTATATGCACGGATATAAAGAAATCGATTGATGATGAGATCCCAGATTGTACAAAATACCCAGATAATACAATCAAAAACCTAACCCACCAACCCTTCTAGAATGACCTAAACTCAACCCTACCTCCCCAACAAAACCCTACTAGAATAATCTAATCCCAACCCTACTTTCCTAATTGTAGCCCTATTAGTATGACCTTACCCTATTACCCCAATCCTATATTTATTTGCCTTTATACATTGCATACATTCGTACAGATATGAGTTCACTGGTATAAACCAGGTCTCTGTTCAGCAAAGCACAGTTAACGACTATAGATAGTTCTCTAATGGAAAGCAGGTGGTGAAAACGGAGAGCCAGAGCTGTGAAGGATCTCACTACTGAGTGTGATCAGTGCAACCTGTTGGCTCGATGCAAACAGCCAAAAAGAGCTGGAATTCCACACCATCTGTCATTCACAGAGCCGACGTCTTTCATAAGCTCGCCATATGTCCTCGGCGTGCAATCTGCTTTAACCTTATTCTCATTTCTAAAACCGCCTCTTACGGTTCGAGATGTGGAAACTGAAGACAGAGGAAGCTCAGCTCGATGAAGAGCCATCATCAAAATAAATACAATCCATCTGAACAGAATGTTTCTCAACCAGGTAGCCATGACAAAAGCCAAGACAGGGATGAATTGTGTGCGCTGGCAGAGGCATGACATCACTTCTGCCCTGAGGGGGAGGTGTCATCTCCAATGGCAGGTGGAATGCTTTATGAGCAAGTGAGTCATATGAAATTAAACCCTGGCCTCCCTCGCTGCAGCATCCTGCTGAAATGATGCCAGATCCTCGCTGCTGGAAGACATTACACTCCTGTCATTCTGTGCACTCCAAAAACGGGCACGCCGTTAATGACTGAAAGGTCCGAAAGGTGAGCAAGCAAACTAAATTGATTGATCTCCACCAGGCGAGCGGTGCTGTAAGGACCTGAGGCTGGAATTCAGGATGTTCTGCGGCTGAAGAACAAGAAGTTGAAGGTGTTTAAACATGAGCCGTGACCTTTGGGCAATCAGAGGTATTTGTGGGGGGAACGAGGTTTATATCCCCCCACCGAGTGCCTGCTGGACTTTTTCAGGTGTATCATTTGGACATCTGGTATTTTTAGAATTTGGCTGTTTCGGGCTTATCAGGCATAAATTGTACCCCAAATCACCTACTACTGTAAGAACCCTATTTTAATTATCTTGATTTGGGACGTGGCCATACTGTGTTCTCCATTCACAGTAATATGGAGAACCTCATGGAGTAGAACATTGAGTCTAGGTAGCTACACAGATAACTAGTTCACCTCTCAGCGCTGGCGGTTCCCGGTTCGAATCCCGTTCTGGGTTTCCATGTCCTCCCCGTGTCCGTGTGGGTGTTCTCCTGGTTCTCCGGTTTCCTCCCACAGTCCAAAAACATGGATTCAAGTTCAATTGCCCTGTATAGTGTGTGTGTGAGGATGTGTGAGTGAGTTTGGGCCCAGCGATAGATTGGCGCCCTGTTCTGGATGTATCTGCCCAGCACCCGAGAGGTTCTCCCCTGGATGGGCATGGGGAACCCCCCCGCGACCCTCATAGAGAAATAAGTAGAAGATAATGAATGGAACTATAAACTGAAAATATATACACTCACACAGCCGCACACACACACACACACACACACACACTACGGGGCAATTTAAAGCATCAATGCACACCATACATTATTGTCTAACGTTTTATATGAACTACATTCAGCAATTTGTCCACTAGATGGCAGCATTCGATTGTTCGAGAATCCGGAATCCTGGTCCTCTGCGATCAGCGTTCACTTAAAAAAACCCAACTAGATGAAATAGCAGAAGACCAATTTATCATAGTGTGTTTGTAATTTTGTGTGTTCATAAAAGCAATAAGGCGCTCAAGGTTGTGTTTTATTGTGAAGAAATCACGAGAAAGGAATGTAAGCATACGCCGCAACACGTCGTGCCTAACCACACCGTTTTCCGGTGATTTATTTACAATAATGCCGCTCTCTGGTACATTATTGCTTTATTAGGCACAGCAGTGCTACTGTATCCTCGTATTACACGTATTACATTTTTTAAGTCAGACATAAATCTGATTATTGTATCTAAAACAAACAGAAACCAAAGAGCTAAATAAAGCAATATTGTCCAAAAAAAGACTTGCTAAGTATATAAACTAAAAGGGAGTGCTAGCTCTGTGGTTAGTGTGTTGGAGTGCCTATCAGAGGGTTGGGGGTTTAAATCCCAGGTCCACTGAAGTTAACACTGTGGGGCCTTGAGCAAGACCCTTAACCCTCATTGGTGCTCCAGGGTGCTGCATCAGCCCAGTGTTCTGACCCCAACCAATTTGGGACACTTGTAAGTCGCTTTGGATAAAAGCGTCTGCTAACTAACTAACTAACTAAAATAACTAAAAGCTTTTAATGACCTCATCTTCCATTTCGTCCTATACTAGGGGGCAGGTGTGGGGTCTGGTTTTCCAACGCTCATCCAGCAGAGAACATTTTGGGCGCTGGTCAGATTTATCCAGGACAGGGTGCCGATATATTGCCGAGCACACACTCACTCACACAGACACACTATATGAGGCAGTTCAGACCTGCCAGTTTTACCTCGAACCACTGTTTTTGGGAGGAAACCAAAGAAAACCCACTCGGACACGAGGAGAACCTGGGAAGTCTTTCAACATTTTGAATGGAATTTTAGACCACGTATCTGGAAGGACATGTTGGGTCAGACACTGATGGACATCTGCATTCAAGTTCCTCCTGAATGTGTTTAATTGGGTGGAGGTCAGGGCTCTGTGGCAGCTTTAAATTTGTCTTTTTCGATCTTGCCAAGTCACAGTTGTACTGGAACAAAAAGGGCCTTCCCCAAACTGTTTCCATAAAGCTGGAAGCACTGCCCGACTAAGTCCTCGGCAACAGAAGGCCAGGTTTTTATGGTGGACAGTACGTAAACAGCTTGTGTTCAGGTAAAGCCACAGAACCCGGGTTCCTCCAGCACCTCCTAAAAACAGCACCGGCATCGTTCAGCTGGAGGAGATCCAGCGGGCGTGGAGTAGAACTTTTCAGCATAGAAAAACTCCAGGAACTTCCTACGACGAGGTTAAAGAGGCTCGGTGAATATATAGAGTATAGATCACACCAAAAGCAAGATAGAAAAGAAGAAAAGCTGCTTGATTTCCGCAAATCTCGGAGCATGTGTTGAGCACACAGATTGTGGAGCAATCCTCAGCGGAGAGAGAAAGTCTCCCAAGCTGATTCTGACACCTCTCCCGCTAGCCCATCAGAGCCGCTAAAGCTAACGCTAGAATTCACAGGCACTGCGTGTATCGGCGCAGAGCACAGAGTTTCCACGCACTCCGCTCCAGCGCGATTAATTATGGCTCTTGATGAATTTTGTGTCATAAAATAAAAAGTCCACCACGATCGTGTTCCTTCCGCATGTCTGTCTGTGTGTGTGTGTGTGTGTGTGTGTGTGTGTGTGTGTGTGTGTGTGTGGGAAAATGACACCGACGCCATGCATCACCACGGAATAGAAATGCCCCGTCACGGACACGTCGGACCAGATTCCATCAGACCCATGGGTTCTGCTTTACTGATCTATAGGAACAAATCAATGCATATCAATGCGTGATTTACAAAACAGTACTTTAAATCATAAAGTACAAATGAATCTGAACAGCGAGCCGATTCGCGATGAGCCTGTTAGGCGGTATTTTATTAATTGAGTTCTGTAATTTGGCCACTAGATGGCATTTTTCGGTTGTTATCGAAAGCGGCATCCTGTTACTCAGCGACTAGTGTTCACTTTAAAAACTGGATTAGACGTCGTGGAAGATCAGATTATTGACAATTGAGTTTTTAATAAATGCATATATGAATCAAACCTTGTTTTTTTATTATTGTGTGTTTGTAACAGTTTTCTAAAAGCAATAAGACACAGGAGGTTGTGTATTATTGTGAATAAATCATGGGTGTATCTCTTTCCCGTGATTTATTCACAGTACTGCACGCCCTGCTGCTTTGGTACCGAATTACTCATAGGGGAACAGAAAAGCAACTTTGCCGAAACTGTTTCCACAAAGTTAGGACTGAATTGAACGCTACAGTTCAGTATTTATTTGTGGTCTCCTCATGTCAAAAGAAATGTCTGATCGGATAAATGAGCGCATGCCCGATCTCGGAACAAAACAAAAAAAAAGAATTTTTTTCCAACTTCAGACAAAAGTTCAGCTTCTTCTGGACACGAACCAAAACGCTCTGACGCCCTTGGGTGGTGGTTCGCAGCCTCCGACTGCGTGTGCCGGAGGTTGAGGGGAAGCTTACGGGAGGATTGCATTGACGTAAGTTGGGAGCAGATGAAGGCCGCGTGTGTGGCGCTCGCACCAGCCCACCCGTCTGACAAACGGCACCTTGCCGATGGGCGAGAGTGAGCATCAGGGAGCCCTCGAGTCTCGCTCGGAGTCAAGACGTCATAGGCAGCGGCACCGGCGTTCGCAGTTCAGATCGGCCAAAAGCAGGGGAGAACAGATGGAGGCTCACAGAACATAATATACATACATCTCTACCAGTCCGTGGAACCTGTGGGACTGAGAGACAGGATGAAATGTGCCATTTACAGAACCGTAGCCAACGTCCTGCCAACGTACGCTTCTTTAATCGGAAGATCTTTCACAAATATAACAGGTGTTTGGTCTAAAAAATGGCTCAAATCTCATCCACACACTAAAATTCTGTCATGGTAAAGTGTGTGCGTAGTTCAGCTTACAATGGTTCTGATCCGTAGGGTCATATGATGAAGTGGATCTGTGAGATACGTCACCAGGTCTTTCTTTAACCACCGTTTACTTAAGAGGCAATTCAATTCAAGGGGCAATCACAACCTGATTCAAAGTGAATTGAATGCTCTAAATAGTGTCTATATACTAGTACCGAAAATTTACCAATACCAAAATTTATGACGATGACCGACGCCATTTTGCTTGTATTGATATTTTCGGTATCTTAAAAAATTTCAAAAAATTTCAAAGAAATGTTGTTTTGTCGGCTACGTTCATGTTCCTTTAAGAGGCTGCGTGCTCCCTGTAAGGTAGTCACATGACTACGTGCCAATAAAAAAAACAATCGTACCATCAATAAGTAAGTTGGGAGGACCCCATAGCAACTCAGCACCAGTCACGCCCGCCTCCGGTCCAAAAAAAAAACGCGTGATTACGTTTCCAATCGTAAACAAACATCATATACGAACTAAACCGCTGCGTTTCATTACAATTTTAAAACCGCAAACATAATAACAGAAAGTTGGGCGAAGGAAAATCGGCCGGAGATAAAAATAGACGGGTGAGGTGGAGACGTCGACAGAACAGCAAAGGAGATATATTTAACCTCGCGCTCTGGCCGCGGTGTCAACACAATGCACGGTGTTATCAGCATGTGTGCAGATCTGACGGCCACTGGGTTTGGCCTTTTCAGTCCAGACACCCTCTGTCCTCTGATAAACGTGCCTCGAACAATACTGCTCAATGTGACACCACCCTGAAACATCCAAACGACCCCCCCACAAGGGAGAGCCCTTGTTTGCCCACGAGTGAACCTCAGTTTCTGTTCTCGGCTGCGTATCAGAAGCTTCTTCCCGTTTGGATTTTGGAAATCACACAATCGTTTATTCAGACTGCGGACGGTCTGAATTTATAATTTATTTCTGTGGGCCAGAACGTGGAGGTGTATGATAATCGGGGGGGGGGTCAATGAAGTTAACACCAATGCACTTCTATAATATTTCAAATGGGTCGAGTTGCAAATTTGAGTCCGTGTGCCAAAACTGTCGGAGTGAGTATCGCCTTGTGTGCACATTGTCATCCACTCATCATTCTTCTGGTGGGGGGGGGGGGGGGGTGGGGGGGCAACCGGTGGATCTATCGCTAGGCACGCACACGCACTGTATAGGAGCAATAAAGAGCAGCCAATTTACCTTGAGTTCATGTTTTGTGGTGTGTAGAACTGAGTAGACCCACGTGGACGTGGAGAACATGGAGAACATGAAGAACATGGAAGCTCCACCCACATCAGGTGGCCCTTACATTATACCGAGAAATGTATTGCAATGTGCTCCATTTAAAGATGGCAAGTTCAGGGATGATTGTGGAGTGTTTCTGAGACACAGGGAGGCGCAAGCTACATTCTAGTTCAATTAAAAGTTTCATGAGATTATAATCCTGTGGGCCACGGAAAACTTCCCCAGCAACCTCGTCACAGTCCTCGCTCTGGAATTAGGGCTGGGACGATACGGCCGAAAATCACTATTGCGATATATTGAGCAGTTCACCTCGATAACGATAAATGGATGAAAACTTTACACACACACACACCCCAAAAATACCATATTGATGCGTTGCTACGGTGACTCACTTGAGAAACTGACCCTGAGATTTGTTAGTCATTACGAAGCACATTTTGGATTGGGTCCCCTGGTGGGATTTTCTTGGAATTTTTGATATATCTCTATGAGTGTAGAGGTCGTCCTGTACATCTCCGCCAAATTTGAAGTATGTGATGTGTGGAAATGTCCAATTAAAGCAGGACCCGTATTGTGGATTAGGAATGTTTGATATCTCTATGAGTGTAGAGGTTCTCCTATAAATCTCTGACAAATTTGAAAGTTTGTGAGGTGATTTAATCAGGGCCCATGTTTCAGATTGGGTACCCTGTTGGGCCCCCGGTGGAATTTTAAAAGTGAAAACTGCTTAGTTGTTCCAAGTGCATGGTGAGAATGACGGTGCCAAGTTTCAATCTTGTAGGAAGTCGGGAAGTGGGAGAGTTAGTGAGTGAGTGAGAGAGGGCGTTGGGTTTTATAGGTATTGAAGATGAGAGAGCACGGAGCGCAGTCTCTTAAAGAAACACGAACGTAGCCGCCAAAAAAGACAACACAAGTTTTCTTTTTATTTTTAAAGACACCAAAAATACCAAAATGACATCGGTTATCATTATACGTTTCAGTATCGGTAAATTTTCGGTATATCGCCCAGGCCTCACTGGAATATAATGATTCTGACACAGAAAAGGCCCCTCCCCAAACTGCTCCTATGACTAGCTTGGTTTTAAACATCAGTGGCCAAGAGACGAAGCCCCTGAATACGGAGGTCCTCATAGTTTTCACTTCTGTTCATTTCCTCTGAATGCATTCTCAGCCACAATCCTCCATTTAAACAGTGGAAGGACTTCTCGCACACATTTCTCATCTCTCTCATGTGCTTCTCTCTACCCGTCGGACGCCCGAGGTCCAGAAATTTCCTGCATTCTCGCAAACATCTGGGAGTTTCTTCTCCGTTAAGGCGAGTTACGGGACAATAACCCTGGCTGTTTTTTTATTATTTATTTTTTTTCTCAGGGAAAAATGTGCTTTTAAAGGCAGAGGCTGAATGTGTTTCACACAAAGCACCAGAGAGCCCAGGATCAGCCTGGCGGCAAACATGAGCGCTCCGCGTCTACAACTGTGAAAGGGTTACATCCGCATCTCAGGCTGAAAGGGGGGGGGGGGGGAGAGACACACGGAGAAGCGTAAATCCTGTTGAGCCGAGGCTGAGATACCCTGCGTCCTCGCAGCCCTTCAAGGCACAATTAGGATTTTACGGAAGAAATTCACATTCCTGCACACACGGAAAGTCGTCCTTTTATTCCTCATCACACCGCTGTCATGTTGCACTCTCTCGCCCTATCTCTCTCTCTCTCTCTCTCTCTTTCCCCTGTCAAGGAGGGACCCAAAGCAGCTGAAGATAGACTTTGGACCCAAAAAAAAAGACAATACCAAACATTAAACCATCAAACCGAGCTCCTTTTTTTTGGCAGTGAGACAAGGTTTTGAGAAAAAGGAAGGTGTTTCTTGTAAGCGCTGCAGCAACCAGTGTGAAAATCCACCGCGATGGATGAAGGAGGCTCAAACACATCAAACAACAAAATGTATTAAGATTAAAAAACAGAAGCAGAGTTAAAAAAAAAAAAAAAAAAAAAAACGGTCTTGGCTCTGGGATCAGTGTGTGCTTTTTATTTCTAAAAGCTTTGTCCATCGAAAAAAAAATCCTTTACACCGTTTTTTTATACGATCGACAACTTGTGAAAACTTCAAAAGGTGTACGATTAAATCTTACAGATTACAAAGAAAATGATACTTAATTCTATCATCATATTATTTTATTCCTTTCCGCTTAATCCTATAACGGGGTCATGGGGGCAGGGGGCAGTGGTTCTCCATGCTCATCCAGATGAGAACGTTTCGGTCATCGGGCACCAATCCATCACTGGGCACACGCTCACTCACACGGACGCACTAAATATGGGCAATTTGGTTTTATTTAAATTAATCTTGAAATTACGTTTTTGAAGTGTGGGATCAAACCGGAAATCTGGAGGGAACCCACGCAGATGCGAGGAGAACATGTAAACTCCACCAAGATTAAGAGGCGAACGAGCTAAGGTATGGTGATCTGCTCTATTTAATAAAATTACTTTCATACATTTTTAAAAGATGGCCGCCTGATAGAATGACACATCAGTGAAAAGTATTGAGAATGACAACATAGCGACGTTAAGGGGGAACAGCAGGCTGTGAGAGCAGACAGGCAGTTATGATGTTTGACGGTGCCACTTTCACTGTGGGCACTACATGCCCCGGAGGGGTTTGAAAGACATATTTCAACTGCCTCTGACTATTACTGCAGAGAAAAGGTTAAACTGACAATGCTGAGTAACGTTGAGGGCCCCACCCCGAACTGAAGGCGAATTACAGGCTTTAAATGTGTGAATTTTAACATGTTTAATTGTAATAGGACCCAAAAACATGAAAGAATAGTTTTACACTTAAATTGCTGCAGAAGAGATAGTACAGCTTTAAAAAAAATAATCAATTAAAACTGTATTGAGACGATTATACATTTTGACGATACGATTATTCTTTAAGTTATGAAATGATTACGATTATTTTGCAATAAATAAAGTCACAGGAAGGATGCCATTTTTTTCGGTATGTTATTTATTTAATATAAACACGAAAAAAAATTTCTGTTAGTGAATCTCTAAATCTATAATCTATGCAATTTAAACTTTTTTCTTTAAATGGAATTGTGGAAATGAATCAACGTTTTTTAAAAGGGTTTGTATTTATATCTATTTGAAAAAAAACTAGTTTTTTTGAATGCTGTCATGATGATGTTGAGGGCCTCCCACGATTTATTAATTGTTGAATTTTTC
Organism: Xyliphius kryptos; assembly: GCA_025769995.1. NCBI lineage: Eukaryota > Metazoa > Chordata > Actinopteri > Siluriformes > Aspredinidae > Xyliphius > Xyliphius kryptos. The sequence continues at coordinate 1,514,300 of JAOUQT010000032.1, forward strand.
ATTGCGATACATTGCAAAAATGATTAATAGTCCCATCCCTAGCCAAGCCTAATGAATAGAAGAATTTAATGGTGGAAACTGGATCAACGCAGGCACAGGGAGGACCTGCAGATGCCACACAGAAAAGACCCTGTGTTCACCCCACTGGGAATCAAACTCCAAGACCTTCTTCCTGTGGGGAGGAAGCCCCACCCCCATGCATTAAGGTCATTGTGTCAGTCAACAAAGTACCACACGTAATACATCCAAGTTTCTGTTACAAAATACGACCTCGGGCGATGCTGCTTTAAAGTTTGAGTCCCCCGGCAATTTTAAAAAGTTAAAACCAGGTTAAATGGAAGTTAAGCTGAAAGTTTGGACTGCATATTGAAGAATGAAACAAAACCCCCAGCTCAGTGAAGTATAATGAAAGCTGACTTCTGCCCACTTGTCATCGTTTCCCGAACAAAAAAATGTCCACATGCTTTTCCAAGTCCTCGTGCATTGTGGGGGAAGAGAGCCAGTAAAGCACCTCAGTCACTTCAGGGTAATGCAAATGACTTTAATATGTTAAGGAGATTAAAGTGGATAAATGTCGAGATACATAAAAAAAAAGCCACAAAAACCTCTGTTTTTTTATTTATTTTGCCAGAGGGAGGGGCGGATATATATATATGACTCAGTTTGGGCCGATCAACACAAAGACTGAAGGCTGTGTGATTGGCTGAGAGAAATTAGGCTTATTGGAGATTTTGTCTTAAGCTTCTTGGATATAAAACCATCCCACTTCTGTCTTACGATTTTCTCCGAACACCAACCCTCAGGACAGAAACAAAGAGCCAGAGGCAGACGTGGGTCACAATCTTCTATTTCATGAATTAGACTTGGTTGTCTACCGCTACTTATGTCAAAGTACGAAAACGATGAGCTTTGGAATACTTTCTACTTCCCAGCCCCGCCTGCGGTCTGAAACCCCGTCGTCGACTTCCGAAACTAAAAGCGGCTACGTGCCATTTTATTACTAATCAAACGCATTTTACGAAACGATCCCCTTAAAGACGTGGAAGTCAAGTTCCAGCCACATGACTGATTGCAGATGGTTCGTTTGAACGTCGCCCAATGACGCACAGATGCCACTGTGGAAATCAGAGAGCGTGATGAATCGAAGAGAGAAATGGAACGAAAGAGCATAAACGGATTAAGAAATGATTTTCCTAACGCTTCTAATGCTTCCGCGGGATCAGAGGAACGACAAGGACGAGATGACTGCTCAGTCTTATCATGAATTACATTCTCCTCGTGACACAAAGCCGGTCGATATCCGAGCGTCACTAAACGGGAAATGATCACGTGCTTCTTAAAGTCACGTGAGGACCACCTTAATTAAGGCGAGTTAAGTTTTGCCATGTGGTCATCCGATGCCCATGCAGGGGAGAACTTTTCAGGCGCAGGGCAGATACACCCAGGGCGCCAAGCCGTC
>JAOUQT010000032.1:1622763-1633494 GCA_025769995.1 Xyliphius kryptos
TATTGTTGGGTTCATCTGGTAATTTAAATTTAATAGAATTAAATAGACTTAAAACGATATCATGTCAGTGACTTAAATGACTTAAATTTTAAATTAAAAATAAGACATGGATAAATCAGCTAGATTTAATTATTTTTCTCAGCTGAAAAATGTAAAACAATAACAAACAATAATTTAAATAATTTATTAACAAGGTAAAAATTTATTACCCATAAGAACCTCAGAAAAATAGTTCAAATACCCGTCAATGTCGCATACACTCACCGGACACATTATTATTTGGTACCACCTTGCTAGTAGAAGCGTGGACCACATTTTACCTTCAGAACTTTAAACCGAGATAATAATCTGCACTCATTGGTTGTAACGAGTTGTTGAGTTACTGTTGCCTTTCTATCATCTCAATCCAGTCTGTCCAATCTCCTCTCACATCAGCAAGGCATTTTCCTCCACACAACTGCCCCTCACTGGATATTTTCTATTTTTAGGATTATTCTCTGTAAACCCTATGTGTAAATAAAACAACAATGCCATGTTCAAAGTAACTTAGATTAACCTTCTTCTTAATTCTGGTGCTCGTTTACACTTCAGCAGGTTGTCCTGTCCACCTCTACATGGCTAATTTTATTGAGTTGCGGCAATGTGATTGGCTGATTAGATATTTGTGTTAACAAGAAATTAAACAGATGTGACTAATAAAGTAGCCGGTGAGTGTATGTACCTTTTACCTGAAATGTAGTTATTACCTTTAAAAATCGATTAAAAGGTAGGATTCTTTTGATCTAAAACACAAAACGTAGCTATACTTTTATCCAGACTTCATTTTTTTCAGTGAAATAATAATATCTCAGATATCTTATTTTTCCAAGCAGTTAAAAAGATAAAAAGTAAGAATTTTTAGCTAGAATTTTAGGATAAATTAACACAAAAAGGAAGTATTGATAATTCTTTATTTTAAGAAAATAGTTTCCTTTTTTTTTTTTTTACAGCGAGTGAAATTATTCTGACACCAATCATTTGTATGGCACCCGTGAAAAGTACCTGAAAAGTGTTTTTGTTTGGCTAAAACAGGTGCATGCGAGTTAGAAGAGTCCATCTGCGCCGACGGGAAGGTCGAAGAGGCGGCTGGAGATACCATAAAGCCGCGCTCTCGCCGGAAACCGCGTGTCCTCTTCTCCCAGACTCAGGTGTTCGAGCTGGAGCGTCGTTTCAAGCAGCAGCGCTATTTGTCCGCGCCGGAAAGAGAACAGCTCGCCGCCGTGCTCAAGCTCACATCCACACAGGTCAAGATCTGGTTTCAGAACCGGAGATACAAGTGCAAGCGTCAGCGGCAGGACAAGAGCTTGGAGCTGGCTGGACACCCGCTGCCTCCGCGCAGAGTCGCCGTGCCGGTGTTGGTGCGGGACGGAAAGCCGTGTCTCGGCGGTGCACCGTATAACGTCGCAGTGGGTTCATATGCTTACAACGGCTACTACAACGGTTATGGAAATAACCCGTATGCCTGTAACTTTACCGGGATGCCGTCTTTCGCCAACAGCACGCAAATCCCCAATCATATAGTGGATATGAATCTCAGCATGGCAAGTGCTGATGGAGCTCTTAGCCAACAAGGACCATTTCAGACCACCTTACCCGGAATTAGAGCCTGGTGAAGAGACTATAATAAACATTCTCCTAACACTCACAGTGACGTGCCATGAGACTGAGCTAGACTGGAGATCCGAGTATCCGATCAATGCATTGCATATAACACAAAGATCGTGGATCTCACCAATTAAACCCCGGTGTTTCCAAAAGGACATACAATGTAAAATAATACACTGAATCACTTCAGCACTGCATGAGCTCAACCAACCCTGTGTGTTCAACCATGTGCTACGTGCATGGGATAGTGATAAGCTGACCGAGCATCCCTGGGATTCGAATCCTGGTTGCTAACACACCTGTTTTTTAACAGCAGCTCACTCAACTGAGCCACAAGGACAACTGGTTCTTTAAACTGTTCTTTACTCTTTTTTAAGGAATAATGCTGTTGTATTATTTTAGAACAACGCAAGGACCCTTTCAAATCTTAACCGGAAATAGATTGACGGGACTGTAAAAAAGGATATGAATGATTTTTTTAGAAAATTTGATTTAAGCATTAGTGACTTTATATGCAAACGTTCTGTGTGTTTGAAATTTGACATATAAACACTTTTTAAAAATAATAATAAAACATACTTCTATTAAAACAATATATTATTCTTTATACATACACACGCGCGCGCGCGAGTGTGCTTACAACATCTATCCTGATTTCCTACAGTATATAGGGAAATAAAGTGAATATAATTCGGTTTGTATTTCATACTAGGGCTACAAGAAGGGCAATACAATTTTATGGGGGTCCTGGGCTGAATACGTTATGATCATGTAAACCTTTGAGAATATGCACTCAAGTGGAAATTCATTATGTACACCTGTTCAATGCAGAATACCATCTCTGTTGAAATTATGCCACGAAGAATTAAGACAGTGCAACATTTTATTAGCAAGGTGTACCTAATAGAGTGGCTAAAATATAATGACGAGGAATAGCATGCAATTATAAAACTGATTTCAGAGAAACGGAAAAGTTATACCATTCCTTAAAATTTTAAGCTATATGGTATAATATCCTACTTTTATTTTTTTTTTGGAATAATAATAGCTAAATTTGGGTCGAAATATTCTTTATAGATTAATTTTACTTTTTAAGTTAAAAACAGCCCAAATTCGCATTTCCTCAGTAAATCTAATATGTACATACATTTAAAGCTATAGTACACGCTGTGGCGAGCCCTGATATAAGGGAGAAGCCGAAAGAAGAAGATTTAAAGCTATAGTACTATGCAAGTTAAATATTTGCTTATAAACCAATAGAATTTTATAATATCAAATATATTTCATAAAAGATATTTCATTAAAATATTCCGTTGTATACTAATAAAATAAATAAATAAAAAGAATTTAAAAAAGCAAAGCTGGTTTTCTTACATTAGGATTTATATTTATTAATATTATGGTTTTCTTAACGAAATAATCGAAATTAATTATTTATTTCATTTATTGTTTTATATTATACACCAATGCCAATTTAGTATGACCAATTTACCCATCATGCATGTCGTTGGGCTGTGGGAAGAAATCGGATTACCCGAAGTAAAGAACAAACTCCAAGTCGACCCACCCGGGGATCGAACCCGGGTCCTCCCTGCTGTTATGCCAGAGCACTATGCACTGCGAACTAATATAAAACGGATTTTATTGTACAGTTGCCATTTTGAAAATTCGTTGTATTATGTGCTATTGCGGTTAGCTATGTTTCCCGCCATACATGATTTTAAAGACTAGAAGATTTTAAGGAAACCATTAGTTTCTTAAGCGTTAAAAATAACACTGAATATACACGAAATACGATATATACAGCCACTTAATTTTATTTATTTGTGCAGTTTATTTATATTTAATCATAGTTACTGGATTTGTGATGTTAAACACTTAGTTCAGCATCTGTAGTTATGGACCAGTTAATAGACTACCGGTGTTATTACTTAAATATAAATATATAAATGAAACTGATTATTTATAATATTAACAATAATAATAGAGCATTTATTTGTATTATTATTATGAACATTATTATTATTAATTATTACTAATATACAAATAAAAATATTATTTATATTATTATTAATAATAATATTGTTAGAGCATTTATTTGTAATATTATTATTAACATTATTATCATCATTATTATTAATTATTACTAATATACAAATAAAACTTATTATTTATAATATTATTAATAATAATATTGTTAGAACATGTATTTGTAATATTATTATCATTATTAATTATTACTAATATACAAATAAAGCTTTTATTATTTATAATAATAGTATTAATAATAATATTGTTAGAGCATTTATTTGTAATATTATCATCATTAATTATTATTATTACTAATATACAAATAAAATGTATTATTTATAATATTAACAATAATATTGTTAGAGCATTTATTTGTAATATTATTAACATTATTATTATCATTATTAATTATTACTAATACAAATGAAACTAGTATTATTAATAATAATATCTTTAGATAATTTACTTGTATTATTAACATCATTATCATCATCATCATCATTATTATATTTTACTATTCAAATATAAAAGCGAAAGAATAAACATTTGCGTTTCAGAGACCAGAATTTTCCAAGGCAACCAATTTCTTAGGTGTTAAAAATTATAAAGAGAATACATTAAATAGAACGTAAACTCTTTTTGGTGCGTTTGTTTTATTATTTTATTATTTTATTTATTATAAACTTATTATAAAAAGTAATAAATCACGTATTTATCTTATTGACTTAGCCGACATTGTATACAGCATAAATATAGAAAAACCGACCGGGGCAATTTCTGTGTAGAGTTTGCCCGCTCTCCCCATGTGCGCGCGTTTTCACCGGGCGCTCCGGTTTCCTCCCGCTTTCTAAAAGACATGCGAGTTATAAGTGGTGGGACATCCTGTCTAGGGCTGATCCTGTCCTTGCACCTAGAGTTGCCGGGTGTACGTCGGCTCGAGCCCGTGTGAATTAAGCGGAAGATGATGGATGAATGAAAAACTAAAGTTTTTAAAACTATTTTGGGAGGAAACAGAAACACACACTACATTGATGACAGCTATAGGGTTGTTCCCGTTTTAGTTTACTGGACTCTTTAGGCAGATTGTACAGTGAAATGTAATCTGGAGCTATTTAAACACAAGATGGTGTTAATGTAACACTTCGAGCTCTAACAGCCCAATAAAGTTGGTTACTTGCTGACAGATTTGTTGGCTGTGCGCACTGTAAAACATCTAATGCTATCAGTTCAATTAGCTCTAATCTCCTCCATCTTAATGCGGCGCGATGAGCTTGTCACTGGAGTCCCATTAGGAAAACAGATAAGGCAGGAGCATTGGGCTGATAAGACAGAAAGGACCTGAGAGTAAACAGAAGAGCAGACACACCGGCACTGCATGGCTCACACGCACACCACCGGACACACCGCCGGGAGCCACCAGAACACACACCTCTAACACTTCACGATTTTGCGTGTCATACTTGCGCAGGGGCCATGCTAATCTTCTCTATATCGTCCCAATTTTAGTGCATGTGCTTCCACACACCTCTTACAGAAGACATGGCACACACAGCACAGAGAAGTGCACATTTACACAGCACAGCCACATCCCCGTTAACTTCACTGTTGATTGCTAATATAGTGTAAGTCACTTGTATGCAGAAGTTTTAATGCAATTATAAATATATAAACCACGGAATTAACGGAGAGACTCGAGCAACTTGGTTAAATGACGTCATAATTCGGAGACGTATCAAGTACTTCTTAAACCAGACTGTCTGAAACGTTTTGAAAAGATCCGTGTACGCATTTCACTTCGCCCAAGTCTAAATTCAGCTCGAAGGGTTAAACAGATTACATAGACTTTAGGGCAGGGGGTGTCCAGATTTTTTTTCCCTAAAATGTCTTGCCAAGAAGTAGCAAGCAGCAAAGAAAAAAAAAAGCTAAACCAGTGGTCAGTCGCATTGTCGTTCTGGCACACGTTTTACCCCGGATGCTCTTCATGACACAAAATTCACCTTTTCGGGATTAGGACCGGGACAATTTATCGTCTCCATTTTAATAGTGCATGTCTTTGGACTGTGGACACGGGAGAACACGGAAACTCCAAACAGAAATTTCCCAGGTCGTCCCACCCCGATGATCGAATACTTTTCGCCGTATAATTAAAACTATTATTGATTAATATCTTCGTTGATTATTACTAATTGTGTGTGTTTCTTGTTTCTTGTGTTGAGCTCTCTGCATGATACCAGCCTTTGCAATGGCAGCATGTCACCGCTTCCCTAATAGCCTCTGGGTCACTTTCATCCCCATAGACCCACTAACAAATAGTTCAGGGGTCAACCAGTGTATTGTTTGAATGAAAGGGACCGTCATTTTTTGGGGGGCAACTTAAAATTACACAGAATGAACATGAAACTCTATCAAATCTTTATGACCTTCAAATCTTTACTCAACCTGGAATGCACTGTCCCCTAATCGAGCATGTCCGTGCTGTAACTCAAAATAAAATATTTTTATAGTTTCCTGATCATTCTGTGTATCGCTTATGTTCCTCCAAAGAATCCTTTCATTCAAGCAATAAACAAGCGCAAAGTAGTGACTAAATGTTATTTATTTTTAAAAATAAGGTGTGAGGGTTGCGTCAGGAAGGGCATCGGGTGTAAAACATTGATAGATTGTAATGCGAGGGACTCGCTGTGGCGACCCCTGGTGACCTGGAAAAGCCGAAAGAGGATGAAGTTTCATAATGTGGCAGAGTTATACTGTACTTGCCATGTGGCTCACCATGACGACCTACATTTTTCATTTTTTCCCTGCCACAGCGAGACACTCACATTGCCGAATTGGCACATGTTTTACACAGAGTACCACTCCTCAAGCAACCTCACACCCTTTAGCGAAGAACGTCAAGCATTTTGAATGTTTACAGCAGAACCAATCAAATCAATCCCAACAGCAATAACTGATTCGTTTGAATTTATTAATTCATTCATTCTTTTTCTTCCGCTTACCACTAAAGGTCACGGTCCAGTCGTCCAGGGCAGAAACAACCATAGACAGGTTGTCAATACATCATAGGACATACGCGCACACACACAGTCAAACACACATTCACACACTAAGAGCCACTTTGAAGAATCCAATTCACCTAAAAATGGAATGCTGGAGGAAACCGTAGCACTTGGAGAAAACCCACGCAAACATGGGGCACTACCACTGCGCCACCCCGTGTACAACATTGAAACTGTAAAAAAGAAAACTCTGTCCCATTAAACATGGGCAACATGGTGCCTTTAGAAAAATGCCTTAACAATCTGTTCCAAAAACATAGCAATGTAAGCATTAGATTACTTTTTTTAATTAAATTCTGATCATTAGATTAAACACAATTTAAATACTAAAATAATGATTATTATAAACACCAGTGTGAAAGTTCTATAAAACATCACCCACTCTATGATATCCTTAAATACTTAATATCATAAGCCAGGATCAATTTGCAAATGGTAGGCTGAACAGATGCATCTCCTTAGCTATTGCATCCCCATCTCGTCAGCTGTTGCAGCCCTGGGGAATCGAACCCCTGTTAACAACACTCCTGGCTTTGTCTGAGCAGTGCACACTTTACCAAGCGAGTTATCTAGGCTGAAACCGTCCTCGGGAGATATTCTAAATTAATTTGCAATTAGAGGACATTATCAGTCTGCAGAGACAAACCAGTGCCATCATGCAATAAAACAAAGCAATGTTAAACGGCAAAGAAGAACTAAAAAGAACAATGACCAGGTTTACAATGGAATTCTAAGATTTTGTTGTGTTTGTGTAGAGAGAGAGAGAGAGAGAGAGAGCGAGAGAGAGAACTGAATAGCTTTATACTGTAATCTTAGAATAGATTAGAGTATAATGTAGATTTCATTCAGGGAAACTGGAGATACTAAATAGCCAGTAGGTGTGTCTGTGATTGCATGTGTGTGTGTGTGTGTGTGTGAGAAAGTGTCCCTGCCTTCCACTCAAGAGCTATCTGTAGAAGATCATAAAACACTGACTAGATTTGTACTGACATTATAAAATGCTCTCTACCAGTTCCATCGATTCACAACACTCCATCTTCATCTTTCGGCCTCTCCCTTCATCAGCGGTCGCCACAGCGAGTCAATCATAATTGAAGAACTCGCATCATTGATTTGGCACAAGTTTTATGCCGGACGCCCTTCCTGACACAACCCTCGCCATTTACCTGGGCTTGGGAGCGGCACTAGTAAATATAGAGAACATAGTAATTGTATAGTAGCCCACCCTAATCTAGTTTCACACAACACATAGTGTACTCGGCTAACTCTCAAGGGTGTACTACCTGGCCCTCCAACTACCTGAACAATGTAAGGTTGGGGTACTACACAATTATAGTTAGGGTACTATACAATTACCATGTTCTCTATAATTCTTAGTGCTGGTCCCAAGCCCAGGTAAATGGTGAGGGTTGTGTCAGGAAGGGCATATGGTTTGAAACATGTGCCAAATCAATGGTGCGGTAAGCCAGACATTATTGTGCGTTATTGTGAGTGGTACATCATACAGATCAGGATAGTAGATAGCTGCAGAAATGGCACAGACATACCCCCACCACCATCATCTCTCTTTTTTTGTACTACGAGTCTCTTTATTCTTATTACAAAGCAGATGGTCTTGGCACTAGCATTGGTTTCCTTCACCTTACACTGGGATACCACTTCTGTGATTGAGTGGCATTCTAGTGTCAGATGGGTCAGCCATGGCTACATGGATAGGGTGGAAAGTTAGGGACCCAAACAAACATCACCGGTTCAATCCCTACACTAGGCAAGTCATAGCTGAAGTGCTGTTGAGCAAGGCACCCAATCCCCAACTGCTCCCAAAATTCAGACAAACAATTTCCCTACGGGGATCACTTCCCTACAATTGGCCACTAGCATGGTGCATACAACCATCCTGGTTTCCAACCCAGTGACAGTGCTAAGAGTGATTACACCATCAAGGATGCAGCCGGAAGTTTCCCATTCCCAAGCCCACAGTAGTGTCTAGCAAAACGTCCCTAGATTACAACGCACCTGCTTTTGTTAAGCACTAGCAAAACTCTACACCGAATCTCCAGTGTAAACGTTAAAACACCACAGCATTTGATTTGTACTCTGTATGTTATATCTGAAACATTTGCCAATTTTCTCAGTAACATCTCTACATGACTCAATACATCCTGGATAAATCACAGTCAGTAATGGAAAGTGAACCTGAAGTGCTTTCATGACGAGTAAAAATCATGCCCTAGTTAAGCGTGAAATCTGACACATGGGTGTCTCTGCGGTGAGGATCAGGGTGGAGATAGAAATACTCTCGAAAGTCTCATTAATGCTGAAGCCAGATAAGGAAAAAGTTGCCTATACGGCTTAGAGCAATATTTAGCAGACTGATAAGATACATGTACATGGCTAAGAGCAGTATTTGGCAGCCGGCAGACAGAGTGGAGTCTGCAGCCACTTGAAGAGATCAGATAAGCTGTGTGTGTGTGTGTGTCAATAGGTAGGAATGTGTGTGCGGAACATGTAAGAGTAGACTGTTTTGAGTTTAGGATTGTGTCTTATAGTGTCCGTGTGGCATATGATTATATATAATCAGAAGACACCTACAGTTCATAAACAGTAATGGGACGGTTCTAAATTGTGACAGAGGATGAGGTGTAGCATGGATTTAATTTAATCACTGGAAGGTCCCAACAAGGATAGTATAACAAGTGTATATACGTGTGTGTGTGCACGTGTGTAAGCAAATGAGTGATGGATCGTGTGTCCAAGTGTGTGTGTTTGTGTGTCGGAAGCAACATTCAGCACAAGCCACGGGGCAGGTCTACAGGAAGAGATGTGATCTGAGACAAACTTAGTCTGTCAGTGACAGACAGGCTAAGACAATGAAGCCTGGTTCATCAAGGTTCTCTCTCAACTCTCAAAGAGATGCAAGCCTACAGACACAAACACAACCACACACACACACACACACGAGGCAATGCATATTGATAAGCATTTGAGAGTTGAATTACTCCTTGCTTGATACCAAGTTTATGTATAAATATCATCCATATTCACTTTGCCAAGATTTAGATGTCAATTTTTACATAAACAGATAAGACTATTATACTATATACCCTCACTGGACACTTTATTAGGTACACCTGTTGAATTGCTAATTAACACAAATATCTAATCAGCCAACCACATGGCCGTAAACACAATGCATTTAGTCAGACCACAGAGGTGGTCAAGACAACTTCTTGAACTGCAACAAGATCATCAGAATGGGAAAGAAATATGATTTTAAGTGACTTCGCGCGTGGCATAGTTGTTGGTGCCAGACGGACTGGTCCGAGTATTTCATAAACTGCTGATCTACTGGGATTTTCACACATCAACCATCTCTAGGGCTGACAGAGAATGATCCGAAAATATCCAGTGAGGGGCAGTTGCGTGGACAAAAATGCCTTGTTGATGTTGGAGGTCAGAGGAGAATGGGCAGATGGTTCGAGATGATAGAAAAATAAAGTTTGTATGTTACAAATAACATAACACATTGCTGCTGGGTTCTAGATAAAAAGGAGGTCAAGTGTGGCAGATAGAATCTCCAGTGGTACCGTGTCAGATTCTGCAAGATGCTCTGCAAAACTTGGTACATAAGTGACTTATAAAACTGCACACATTTCTATATTGGATCACTGTTTAAATATAAAACAAACCGGAGAGTGACTTCGTTCAGTTTGGTTCTGTTTCCTATCTGCTGCTGTGAAGCCCAGCTAGGCATCGTGATGTTTTCGTCATTAACGTGCTCTGTTCTGTGATATGTTGCTTTATTGAGTGACATACACACATTTTTATCTAATATCTGTATACAGGGTGGGCCATTTATATGAATAAACCAAAATAAAATGGGAATGGTTGGTGATATCAACTTCCTGTTAGTGCCACATTAGTATTCTTCTTCTTCTTTCGGCCTCTCCCTTTTATCAGGGGTCACCACAGCGTGTCAACCTTTTCCACCTCACTCTGT
>JAOUQT010000032.1:1764702-1777222 GCA_025769995.1 Xyliphius kryptos
ATGGTAAGGGGAGGTCATAGACAATGGAGCAAGAAGAGGACATGATCTTTATATTGATGGCTTATTGCTTAGCATGTTCGCCTCTCAGCACTGTGGATTTCTGACTAATCCAAATCTGGGTGGAGTTTCCATGTTCTCCCCATCTCTGCGTGGTCCTCCTCAGAGTTCTCCGGTTTCTTCCCACGGTCCAAAAACATGGATTCAAGGTAAATTGGCTGCTCAAAATTGCCCCTATAGTCTATGTTAATTTTTGCCCAACGATGGATTGGCGCCCTGTCCTGGGTGTATATGTCCAGCGCCCGAGACGTTAGATGGAAGTCTGGATGGGCATGGGGAACCCGCCGCGACCCTCGTACACGACCCTCGTAGAGGATTAAGTGGAAAATAATGAATGAAAGAATAAAAAGCAAGGCCCACCTGTATGTTAAGTGGAGGAAAACAGAATATAACGTTTGACCGGTACTTTATATAAACATTTTTTTAATATTGGCCATGATTTTGATGTTAATCTGGTCAGTCAGGACTAAGTAATAATAATAATAAGTAAAGCAAACGGCTCTTGAGAGAATCCTAAGCGGAAGCCACGGCGCTGAGCTGCTGCAGCTGGTTGCAATAAGTGAGCAAACATAATTATATGAGCTGGTTTGAGAGGGATGCTTACTGTGGCAGGGAGGATGATACATGCTGGGGCTCGTTCTCTCTAGAAACTGCCTTCAGTGCTGTGTGTTTCGGTCCAAACACCACGAAGCACCTGATGTTTTTATGAACAAAATCAGATCTGATGCGGTCTAAAGGAAATTCCCTTTCAGAGGCAAAACCGTGCAGTTCACGGTAAACACACAGGTGTTGACCTGTCGACCCCGCACTCTGGATTCACCTGGATTCGAGGAAACACACATCGGAATCCCACGGAATACAATGCATCCTACATCCCTGAAGAATCTATCTATCTGCTTCCAACTATTAAGCATCACGACGCCATAAAGCAACCTGGCAGTCGGATAATAGCACACCCACGTGTTCAACGCAGATCCGCTCTCGCTCTGTGCTTTGTACGCTCACGCAAAAAAACATGGCAGTCACCGAACAACCTACACAGTGACTGGATATAAAGGCCTGAGTACTGAATACACTGATTTTACAGAAAACTTGGAGCATCCGTGTATCCTCCCACACATCCACATGCGGTGGACAAAACTGTATAAACAGAAATCAAAGCATTATATAATGGAATATTCAATGCAACGTCTCTACACAAAAAAAAAAATAACTGTACATAATAAAAGAATTGACGGTCTTACTGTCTCCGTAATGTGGAAGCGCTATTCAGTCCACTGCTGTCGTTCCTCTCCAGCCTCCCTCTTTCCTTCTCTACAGACGCGGAACCACAGGAAAGTCCTCGGCTCAGAACCGCGTGGGTCCGACGCGCGGGACCGGGGACCGTGGATGACGGTACCGCGCCGCTGCTGTTGTGCTGGACACCGCTAGCATTGTGGTTCGTCAACGATGAAGGCCCACTGGACTTGGAGTTCTGTTCGTGACTGTGGTTATGCACCCCTGGGGTGCCGTCACCGGGCTTCCTGTCCACCTTAAGGTCACTGTTCTCCTGGTTGACTCGGTTGAGCTGAGTCTCGAGCTCCTCGATGCGTCGCCGCTGCGTCTCCAAAAGCTTGGCCTGGTTCTCAATGATGTTATTGAGCTCCAAGAGGTACTCCACAGCCCTACTTGGGCTGTCCGGGTTCGACTCCATCGCCGGCACCGGCGGGAAAGCGAACCTTGATATTCAGTCCACCCCCCACATGATTAACTCAGTGGGGGGAGGTAAATAAAAGGTCTGCGGAAGGAAGCGCAAGCGTTCCTCGCTATAGACCCAGAGGTCTTTCAGGGGAGGAATCGGACCGTCTCACTCAGCGCGGCATCCTTCGCTTCAGAGTCCGTCCAGTTTGCTCAGGGCATGCTGATCACGGATCAATACGTAACGGTTGGCTATTGATCAGTAGGCTCGAGAGTTCATCACAAGGAGTTTCCAAACAACACCAAGACAATGGGCAGGAAAGTTTTCAAATGAAAACGATTTAAGAGAGTTTTTGTCCAGTGGAGAGGCATGTTCAACTTTTAGTACCAAAATGCTTTAAAAAAACATATAATAATGAGGCTGTTTCAGCACAAATTGAGCTGAGATTCAGTCCACCATTTTGAGGTCTCAACAAAACTCAGAACATAACAGTTACCTGAACTACGTGACGTAACAATAATAACGAGGTGTTAGAAATAGTCTTAAAACGACTTATTATAACAATAATAAACCTTTAAATTGTGACTTTTTGACTCGGGACACTCGTTCGGGGTGTGAGCACAAACTCACACCGGTTCCCCCAAAACACGGTGAAGAGCTGCGTAAAAACGAACAAGTTCAACGCCATTTAACACACTTGCTTGTTAAATATGCATTTTAACGTCGTTTGAGGCAGAAAAGCCGAAAAGAAACCATGAATTCGCTTCGTGTCCGCCGCGAGCCGCAGTTTGGCAGGTTCCTCCGTCTCCAGCAGCGCGCGCTTCCCGCCGTTGGCGCTCAGGTCACGCGGCGTCGGACCCCGGTGCTGTTCTGCGTCATTAAAGCTCCGGGCGCGTGCGTTAAGATTGAAATTAACTAATAAACGAATTGGTTTAAAGTTCCGCGCGGCGGCTCCGGTCGTATATATCTGAATATTTATAGTTCCGCCGCTTCGGCTCTCCTTCGGCTGTTCCAACTCACCTCAGAAAACCGAGCCGCCGGGGTTCGAACCGCGTCCGGAGCAGGTGCTCTGCTCTGCTTTCTCTGGCTGCAGAGCGACGATGCTGAAGGGAGGGAAAAAAAACCGACGCATTTCCTCAGCGTCACGCTTTTTCTGTAGCGTTTCTTCACAGGTAGCTCAGAGTGGAGATGCTCTGTCCACTCTGTTAAATCAGTGTCTGTACATTCCGAGCAAAAGATGGAGAAACAGCATCGATCCACATTCAGCAAAGTACCAACACAGACAGTGTATCTGTACAAACGTGGAACAAATACATCCTTATATCATACACATGCATCTCCAGTGTCTAACTGACAAGTAAAGCAATACTCTCTCTCTCTTGCACTCTCTCTCCCTCTTGTTCTCTTGATCTCTCATTCAGTCCCTATAACTTTCTATAATGTGGAGATCTGACCAACCAGCTCTTCTTGCTGTATACTTTTGCATTTACAAAACATTCGCATGTAGCTAAAACTCTCACATGCAAAAAACCCTCATTACATTTAGTCTTTTAGCTGATGCTTTTATACAAAGTGACTGTATTCCAACTTAATTGGAGTCTGGGATTTGAACCAACAACCTTCTGATTGATAGATTGCGCACTCCTGTGAGGCTACCTATCTTAAACACTCCTGCAATTTGGTCAAATCTGGTTCGAACTATACTCTCTCTCTCGCTCTCTCTCTCTCTCTCTTGTTCAGTAAATCTCTCCTTTGATACCCTTTGAAACTTTGCCTTAGTTAAAATAAAGCGGCTTTAAAAGTCAAAAAAGTCTCTCTCTTGTTCTCTTGCACTCTCATTCAGTCTCTATAACTTTCTATAATGTGGAGATCTGACCAATCAGCTCTTCTTACTGTATACTTTTGTATTTACGAAACATTCGCGTGTGAGCAAAACTCTTTCTCATGCAAGTAGCTAATACTCTCACATGCAAAAAACCCTCATTACATTTAGTCTTTTAGCTGATGCTTTTATCCAAAGTGACTGTATTCCAACTTGATTGGAGTCTGGGATTTGAACCAACAACCTTCTGATTGATACCTTGCGCACTCCTGTGAGGCTACCTATCTTAAACACTCCTGTTATTTGGTAAAATCTGGTTCGGACCATGTCGATGGCCAGTCCCGTTTTTTCTCGCTGCAGAGAGACGATGCTGAAGGGAGGGGGGGAAAAAACGACGCAGTTCCTCAGCTTCACACATTTTTTGTAGCGTTTCTTCACAGGTAGCTCAGAGTGAAGATGTTGCTCTCTCGCCCCCCTCTCATTCAGTCCCTATAACTCTCTCTAACATGGCGATCTGACTAACCACATCTTTTTACTGTAGGAAAGTAAGAAGGGATTTGAACCCACAACCCTCAGAGTGAATGTCTGTACATTCACTGGCTATTCAGTACCAACACAGACAGTGTATCTGTACAATTGTGGAGAAAATACACCCATAAATCATACACATCCATCTCCAGTGTCTAATGACTTGCCAATAAGAACAAGTGAAGCAGTTCTCTCTCTCTCTTTCTCTCTCTTGCCCTCTTTCATTTAGTCCCTATAACTTTCTCTAATGGGGAGATCTGACCAACTAGAACTTTTTGCCGTATACTTTTGCATTTACATAACATTTGCATGTGAGCAAAAATCCCTCTTGTGCAAGTGCAAAAGGCTAATACTCTGGTGTGCAAGAAACAGGTGAAAAGCTTGGACACGCCCACTTCTTGCTCCATCTATTTCCTCTACTTACCATATAGATGGACTTTGTAGTTTTACAATTACAGACTGTAGTAAATCTGTGTTCTTTGTTTTTGTTAGTCCCCTGTTCTCTATTGATCAGGAGCATCACAGAACAGGTATAATTTGGGTGGTGGATTGATTGTCAGTTATGCAGGGACACTGATGCGGTTTTAGTGCAGCAGTGCTTCTGTAGTGACACTGCTGGGATAGGAATATGCATCCACCAAATAATACCTGCTTTGTGGTGGTACTATTGGGGTCCTGTGCATGGAAACAGAGTAAAGAGGACGTTCACAGTGTGTACTGTATCTCACAAACAAATGTAATTAATCTGCACAGTAACTGATACAATGAGAAATTAGAGCAAAAAGCAGGTGTGTCCAAACTTTTGACTGGTACTGTATAAGCTAATAAGAAGTTACTCACGTTATATTACCGATCTTAGCCACTGCAACACAAAAGAAACAGCTAAGTCTTTATTAAACTGCCATCATCACAAGGAGACCATGCTGCTTGTATAGTAGGGCAATGATGCATCTGAGGTACTTTGCTGCCATCTACTGTTCAGATTTGTAAATACGCCAATGCAAGGACTTCCTAAACGTATCCTAGCTGTTATCAATAGAAGTTTTAATATTCAGTATAATCCGTGTATTTAGTGAAACTGTTTGATGTGAGCTTCTTATATGACATCATTCATTCCACAAATAAACTAACATTTAAATATGTTGATTTAAAGCGGCAAGGTTGCTTTGTGGCACCGGGGATTCCTGGTTCGAATCCCAATCTGGGTGGGGTTTCCATGTTCTTCTAACATCCAAAAAATAAAAGGGAACACTAAAATACCACCTAGATCTTAATGAATAAAATATTTCTGTTTAAAATCTTTATTTAGTTTATAGTGGAATGCGTTGAGAACAAAATATGGTATCTGCTCTGACAGACACAGCAAACCTTCTTGCCACAGCTGGCATTGAGGTGCCATCCTGAATAAGCTGCACTACCTGAGAACATGAAAACTCTCCCCCATCGCTAAATCCCCAGCGCTGAGGTGAACATGCTAACCACCAAGCCACCTTTAGGGTAAATTGACTGCTCGTAATTGCCCCATATGATCTCTGTGCATATGTGTGTGAGGGAGTGTGCCCAGCCATAGATTGGCACCCTGTCCTGGGTGTATTTGCCCAGCGTCCGATACGTTCTCCCCTGGATGGGCATGGGGAACCCCTCCAGTGACCCTCCTAAAGGATTAAGCGGAAGATAATGAATGAATGAATGAATGAATGAAATATGTTGATTTAACTGTGATAACAAACAAAATCAAAGCAGCTGAGTTAGTTAAAATAATAAAACAGACTGTAACTTTTACTAGGTTAACATGATAACTAGTACTTTTACAATCCTTCACCTGCTGTTCACCCCTTTACTATGTTGGTAGTCTATGCAGAGAGACTTGTTAGCACCATTGCTGTATTTTGTCATTTTTTAAAACCTGATAACCTGGCAGTCCTATTGCAGGGCAGACACACACGCACAAACACACACATACACACACAGTGATTGTAGCATCACCAGAGGACCTGGGGCTCTTGGAGGACACCCGCTCAGACATGTGGAGAACATACAAACCACCAATTACGAGCTCAAAACACGCAAAAAGCACGTACTCATTCAGCGTGTCACTTCTCTGTTGAATTTTAAAGCCAGCGGCGCTCTGACAGGCAGATTGCTATTTAAATGGCACGGTTAACATTTACACCATTTCAATTTTGAATAAAACCAGACCTGGTTTGTTAAATACGAGAGAAGTCATCGACTGAATACTGATTAGCAGGAGCTACATGAATATTTATTATAATTTCTTTAAATATACTTTGAATATATCTGTATTTGAATACAGTTTGCATTTTGGTTACAGAACAAAATCATAAAATAAATAGAATATATTATCCATGATTTCCATGTGATTAATAAACTGTACAGCGATTTAAATATTCATTTAAATATATTTATATATACAGTATATAGAAATATTTACAGTGCTCACATGGCCATAGACACTTTAACCTGCATATACAGTATATATATATATATATATATATAGCAAGTGGAAGAAAGTCTGGCTCATTTCCTTTATGTCAGGTTTAATGGATTCATTCTTGCAGTTGAATATATACTGTATACTGCAGACAAATCACACTTAAGACTGAAACTGGACCCAGACCTGCTGGGTGGATACGGATTATACGACTATATGAAGAGTTTCAGATCATGGCATTATAACTAGTACGAGTATATGTTTGGCATCTGGCACGCTAATAGTATCGAGTACAAAAGATCAATAACAGCGGTACAACCCTGGACCTCTTGAGATGAAACGATTCCTGCACCAGTCCCAACAGGTTCTCCTGAGGTATAGAGCTCCACACTGAGAGGATCATCTGCACCGGTTCAGAACCGGACAGCGGCAGGGTCCGGTCTTGATTTGTTCGGCGGTTAAATCAAGGCAAAGAAGGGTCCCACGTCAGAGTCCTGGCGTCCTGTTTTCTTTTGCTTTCCGATAAGTTAAACGGCCGTTTCGGCGAACCTGTGCTGGAGAGGTTCTGCATATTGCAAACGGATTCATGATTCTGGCTTCGTGAAGCTGTCTTTGGTTGTTGAACAGAAGGTCAGACTCCTAAAATTAGTCCATGTCCATGAGGTGCATATCCAGTGAAGAAGGTCAGGCGATTCAGCAGAAGGACACGGAGACAGAGGCCTCGGATGAATCGTGCTGAAGCACAGTGGCCACTCACAGTCGATGCTTCTTAATATTTAAGGGACATTTCGGTCACCCCTTAAACGCTACTTTCTCGCTGCATAGGTTTATTCATTTATCACTGAACGCCGTCAGACAATAAGACTCTTGTAAAATAATATAAAAGAACAGTAACAGTTATGTCATTGGCAATAAATGGCTTATCATGTCAAGCATTTGTGTTCTAGCGTATTCCATAATAGAGATCACACAGACATAAAGAAGCCAGTAGGTTGTCATCTGGTGAGAGTGCGTTTCCATTCACGATAACGGATGTAGAGTAAATACAACTGTCCTTTTCATTCCACAGAAACTCTCATATCTCACGTATTGGCAAACAAAATACTATCCAGCTGATGTTTTCGTGTATATTGCTAAGACATGAGGGATACAGGACGCTGCCATGGCAAATGTTTTATACCCTTGGATTGCAGAAGGGTCTCACAAAGTCCATACTGTTCTTTCACTCGAATCTAAAGACGTTATTGCTTTTCCCGCGTCACGTGACCCATTTCACCCTTAAAAGGAAAATAAGAGAAACCTGAGCCGCTCAGAACCGAAAACAACAGAGGTTCTATTGAAAGGACAACTGATAGTCACATAAACACAGTGTACTTTAAACTGTCCTCAGCCCTTGATTTGGGAAATGAAGCTGGACAGTAAACTTACGAGGAGACGCGTGAGACTCAGATCTTTATTTCTGAGGTCCTGGTGGCTCGCTAGTGTGTTGGACTATGAGGTTGTGGGTTCAAATCCCAGGTCCACTGAAATTACCAATGTGGGTCCTTGAGCAAGACCCTCAACCCTCATTGCTCCAGTGGGGGGGATGAATCATGGATGACTCTATTTTAACCCCCCACTTATACCGCTTTGTATTAAAGTGTCTACTAAATGAATTTAAATGTAATATGAAAGACAAAACAAAAACAAAACAGGTCCTTAAATCTGATTGGCTGAGCCGTTTGTGAGACATTATTGACGGTATAACACACCTCTAAGCACGTCACATTCATATCAATGTGTGAGAGGGAGTGGTAGCTCAGTGGTTAGGGAGTTGGACTATCAATCTAAGGGTTGGGGGTTCAAATCCCAGGTCCTCTGAAATTACCAATGTGGGTCCTTGAGCAAAAACGAGTATCCAGCTCATTCCTACCGTTTTATCAAACGTAATCATCTGGTTTTGATGCCTAGATTTTTCCTACGTTTTGATTTTTTTTATTATTCTATTTTAAGTTCCCGAAACATGGATTTAAGGTAAATCAGCTGCTCTAAATTGTCCCCTTAGTCTGTGCGTCCCAAGACCGGTGGAGGGTGAGGGTTGTGTCAGGAAAGGCATCCGGCGTAAAACACTTTGCCAGCTCTAATATGCGAGTTCATCGCTGTGGCGCCCCCTGGATAATAAAGGGTGAAAGCCGAAAGCATAAAAAGATGAACATGGCCCCATGTATTGCTCAGGTACAGTAATCGCTCCAGAATGCCCAGTTTGAGCCACGCTAATGTTCCGAATGCCTTGTTTTGGTCAATACTGACCCGATTCAGTACAAACATGCTCCATGTCACCACTCAGTAGGATTTCGATCAGCATCAAACCCATTAATTCCACAATGCATCCCGAAGGCGTGTCTCCAAAAATAAGCCAAGTGCATGTAGGGAAAAAGCTCTACAATATTTGACTGCACCAATTCAATTCACATTATGCCTCAGTATTGTTATGAACCCAAATCAGGTAACACCTTGCCGTCCGTTCCCTGTTGGTTTGTTCCCCTTAACCTCCCTGACCGTATGCACACGGGGCATGTGCCGGGGGCTGCTGGTCGGGACCCTTGAATTGTTCCTTTCATATTTGGTAAACCCAGAAACGCCGACATCGGCTCCACCCACCCCCTGGTTTGATTCTGTGTCTGTGGGCATGAGGAAAGAAAAAGGAGACAGCTGCGTGAGGGTTCCGTCTCGGGAGCCCAACTCCTCCTCACTCCTCCATCGGGTTGTTGGTACTTTCTCCGTATCGCTGTCTGACTTACCTTTCGGTTCTCGGCTTTCTCCCTCCCTTTCTGTCTTCCTGTCTCTTTCCTGTGAACTGGCCCTGACTGCTTTAGGACCTCCTGCCTCCTTTTGGTGGTTTGCGTGTAGAATCTGTCTGTCCCCCACTTCCCTCCACTGTCTGTCCATCTTTTTGTGCCTCCACTTCTCCTCCCTCTCCCATTTTTCACTCAGCTCCTGTAACAGCTCCTTAATGTTCATCAAATCTTTATCTTTTCTCTCCCACCTCCTCTGTCGCAGCTCTTCCGGTCTTTCAATCTCTAGAACTCTCTGATTATTTACTTCCCCTGCTTTCTCTTCACTTTTACTCCTGTTTCCCTCCCCTCTCTGTTTTTTCTGCCCGGTTCTTTCCCTGGCCGTCGGTTCATGGTGTTCATCTTCATCCCTGTATCCTTTGTGCCTGTTTCTGGGTAAACTCTGGAATTCTTGGCTTCTTCTCCTGTCTATTGAACTCTGAGCTGTGGCTTGTCTTCGGTCATCGCCGTCCATCCATCCCTGATGCTCTGCCCTCGTTTTCTTGTCGGGGGTCCTGCCTGCTCTTGGAGGGCTGGATGAGGTATCTGTATGGAGGTGCTGGTGATTCACTGCAGCCAGATTCGACTGCAGGGCTGAGGGCAGGGAGGAGACGGCTGTTCTTTCATCATGGTCTAAAGAAATGGAGACAAAGGGTTGGGGTTACAAAGTCAAATGTATTCACAGTGAGCTTAACTATTATATTAACAATATCTTGGCAAAGATTGTAAAAAGGTTTTCTGATGGTTTGGTTTCTACTCAACATCCGGAGCATCAGCTCATGTTAGTGTACGGCAATATGCTCAACATTTAAAATATTAGAAAACAATTTTACACACAGATTTATTCAGATGATCACAAATGATCAAACTGAATTGGAACGGTTACAAATAATACTGGGAGAGGGGCACATGGCCCCCATTGGGACACAATGAAAAGCAGTCAGTGTGCAGCTTGTATAACAGTGTACATGTATTCTTCCCTTAAGGTCCAAACCACTGGCAACAAAAGTGAGTACACTGTCAATATTTTGTGTAGCCACCTTTATTTTCCAGAACTGCCTTAACCGTCCAGGGCATGGAGTTTAGAAGAGCTTCACAGGTTGCCATTGGAATGCTTTTCCACTCCTCCATGATGACATCACAAAGCTGGCAGATATTCGAGACTTTGCGCTCCTCCACTTTCCAACTTGAGGATGCCCCAAAGATGTTCTATTGGGTTTGGGTCTAAAGACATGCTTGACCAGTCCATCACCTTTACCCTCAGCCTCTTCAATAAAGCAGCGGTCGTCTTAGAGGTGTGTTTGGGGTCATTCTCATGCTGAGACACTGCCCTGCGACCAGTTTCCAGAGGGGGGGGGGATGATGCTCTGCTTCAGTATTTCACAGTACATTTTGGAGTTCATGTGTCCGTCAATAAAATGTGACTCAACACCTGCTGCCCTCATGCAGGCCCAGACCATGGCATACCCACCACCATGCTTGACTGTAGGCATGACACACTTATCTTTGTACTCCTCACCTGATTTCCGCCACACATGCTTGAGCCCATCTGAACCAAACCAATTAATCTTGGTCTCATCAGAACCATAGGACATGGTTCCAGTAGTCCATGTCCTTTGTTGACGTCGTCAGAAAACTGTTTGTGGGCTTTCTTGTGTACAGACTTCAGAAGACAGAAGAGATTTCCTTCTGGGGTGAAAACCATGCAGACCAATTTGATGTAGTGTGTGGCGAAGGGTCTGAGCACTGACAGGCGAACCCCCCAAATCTTTAATCTCTGTAGCAATGCAATCTTTCAAAGGCATCATTTGGATGTGACGCTGAGCACGTGCACTCAGCTTCTTTGGACCACCAACGCAGGTCTGTTCTGAGTGGACCCTGCTCTTTGAAAACGCTGGATGATCATAGCCACTGTGCTGCAGGTCAGTTACACTTGAGGAGGGCTCCCTCAAATTGAATCAACACAGCTGGTCAATGACCGGGCCAGCTATTCCTGATTTCTTTTACATTATACACATGCTCTATGATGTAAACATTATACACCAGAAAGAGTGTCATCAGAGTTTGTTATAAAGCAATAAGGCATGAGAGGGCATGCCTTAGGAAAGAGGTGTTATTAGGCACAAAGCACAAGTGGAACACAGTCACACCTCTTCCCGTGGTTTATTCACAATAATGCACAACCTCGAGTGCCGTATTGCTTTAAAAACCGGTTACCAACACGCTATAAATAAACCCTGACCCTAAGTCTGCCAAATACTGTGGCCAAATTACAATATGCATTTTATTAAAAACTTCAAAAAAAATTATATATATTATATATTTTATAATGAGCTGTAAGGGTCACCTGCTATCCGCAGTAAGATGGATATATCGGATGTACCTGAAGTGATTTTTAGTGCTTTTATTCTGTTTATTTTAATAAATTTGATTAATTATCACAAACTGTACCTATGACGAAACATACAGTCAGGTGAAGAAACAAAAATCTGTGAGAAAGAGAAAACAGGAGAACTAACAGGAACGACTACCAACCGCGTGTTCTCGGTCCGCCCGATCACATAGAAGCACGGTTCTCCCAGCTTGGAGTTGGTCATACAAAGAGAAAGACTGGAAAGTTCCACTGAGGGAGAAAGAAGAGAAGCAGAGATAAAGAGAGGCGATGAGGAATGTAATACTATTTGGGAAGAAGGGAATAAGAGATTTACAAAGGCCAAGGTAAAATAGAAGAAAGTGGAAAGATCGGTAAGTCAGTGTAGGTCGGCCTACGATACAGGACAAAAGTTTGGACACACCTTCTCTTTCAATGAGTTTATTCATAGTTTTGATGCCTTCAGTGAGAACCTACAATGTAAATAGTCGTGAAAATACAGAAAACGCATTGAATGAGAAGGTGTGTCCAAACTTTTGGCCTATACTGTACATGTAAACAAAAACATAATGCAATGATTTGCAAATGAACCCATATATTTCTCTCATCTCATTATCTTCTGTTTAATCCTATACCAGGGACAAGGGTTGCAGGGGATTCCCCATGGGAATAAGGGCGGGGTAGCTCAGTGGTTAGTGTGTTGGATTATCAATCAGAAGGTCGGGGGTTCAAATCCCAGGTCCACTGAAGTTACCAATGTGGGTCTTTGAGCAAGACCCTTAACCCTCATTGCTCCAGG
>JAOUQT010000032.1:1888178-1902280 GCA_025769995.1 Xyliphius kryptos
GAATAGTCACTTGTGTAGAGATGACAGGACCTCCCATGTCACTGTAGCTGCCTCTACCACCTTTATAAGAGGGGGAAAAAAACCCAAACACACACACACGAAAGAGAAATCATTTAAATTGGATCTTGAATATTTTTTGACCCTGCAATAATGAGTATAAAAAAAAAAAAAAAAGACAGACACGTACCATAGCCACCATCATTCTGAAAAGACAAAAATTGAACAATTTTAGCCAACTGGCAAATGAATACCTCCATCTGGGCTTTATTACCCCCCCCAGTATCCATAGCAACTAGCAAATTTGTTGCCAAGTAGCAACCTGGAAGCTGCCATTTGTCCCTATCCTACCATCTGTCCAGTAAATACTACCAATGCACATTTTATAGAAAATTACCATTTAACAAAATTCTTACACTTTCATGATTTTCTGCCCCATGTGAAGAAAAAAATAAATAAATTCTCACCATACTGCTACCATAATGATCACCAGGTCTTCCTCTCCTGTCCCCACTACAGTTAAGAAAAAAAAGAAATATTTAAGTTGTTAAAAGTCTATCAACTGGAATTGGTCATGAAGCCATCTTGAAAAGAACCACAGTAAGAAATTCAAAGGCACTTGTCCTTGCTATTTCAGAAATTGAAGTAAAAATGGAAGGCAATATTTTCCGTTGGACAGTCTTCATTTGAATCACTTTCAAGAGATGCCGTAGTGGTGGTATAGAATGACTGAGAAGCCATTTCCAAGCCAACACGGCCACATATACATCACAAGAGACTTACTGCCGTCTGTCGTCCGAGTGACTGCGGTGGGAGCTGTAGGAATACTGGTCATCGCTGCAAACACACATGGCATTAAGACAGTGTCAGCAAAATGTATGCAACATTAACACACCTCACTTTGTGAATCCAATAACAAGAATTTACAATAAATCTCTTGAGATAAGGTAATGGTGATCAGAGTAAACAATTTGGATCACTTACCCCCGGCGGTGGTGGGGAGGACCCATGGGCATGTTGCGTGGGGGTCGACCTCCACCTCGGCCCCCACCGCGTGGTGGAGGAGGGCCTCGGCGAGGACTTAGGTCGTCGTAGTCTCGTCCTCTTGGGGGCATGTGGTGAGGCCGGGGACCAGAGCGAGGCGGCATGCGATCAAATCCACGATCCCGTGATTGAAACCCTCCCATTGCCCTGCGCCCACGTTCTTCATACATCACTGTGTAGCCACCATAGTCATACGTTTCATCGTAAAAGTTTGGATCGTACGGCTGCACTCGGCCTTTAATCGGTGCCTATGTAGAATTGAGCAAACCGGAAAATTAATCATTTATTTCCCAATGGGGATTTTCATATGTTGTAAATGAGCACATGGGTGTTTCACCTCAGAAATGAGCTCCAGCATGGTTTTAACACACTGAACAACCCTGTCTGCTTTACCACCAACCAACACCACACGGTCAGTTGACTGAGGGCAGCACTCCTGGAAGAGCTTGATGGTAGTCTGGGTGTTCTGGTGTCAAAATACAAACATGTAAAACATTTGGGGAATGAATCATGCGACTACAAACAAGGTGCAACAGACCAGAAAATTGGCACACATACAAAACGCCTACAATTTCCTCAAGTTCTTTAAACACATAGATTTTCATTTTGTGATCCTCACCTCACGCAGCTCTTTGATTTTGGCCCCCTTCACACCAATGATGCTGCCTGCTAAGCTCTGATGGATCAGCAGCCGCAGCTCACAATCAAAGTCCACTCCTTTATGATGCTGATACTATACCAGAAAAATAATGTCAATTCGAGAATAAGAAGGCACTCTTTCACACAAATCACTTTGCCCTTACCTCTTCTAATGAAGGGATGGTCTTCAGCAAGATATCTGCTACAGTTGGTATGTCTGCATTGATGCTCAGAATCCTTTGAGGTGTGCCATTGTGTTTATCACACAGAAAAACATGAACAAGAACGCCTATTAGATATGTGGTAAATACTAATGAATCATTGCATTCAGAGAGCCCGCTGTGACATCTATTAATGATTTAATCATGCCCTCCCTCATGCACAGTAAAGCAGCAAGGAGCCACAGTGAAAGAAGAAAACAAAAGAATAATACAGTGATGCCCCTGCCAGGCCCTGAAAATCCAGGGTGGTGGAGAAGGTGTGCACTGTATGAGAGAACTTGAAAGCACATAACACCAGGAAACTGAGGAATAAGAGACAAGAAAGAATCTAAATGTTAAGTGTAATGAGTAAATAATTTACTGTTACAGGAAGTAAGATAAAGACTGAAATAAAGAGAAAGAATGAGGGGATGCATGGCATGAATTACTTGCAATTATTAACTTCTTTTTTTTAAATAAGTTAATTACATTACAGTAAAAAACAATGTATTTTGTATTATTCTAACACCCTTATATAAATCTCACTGTTGCATAGAATAAATGTTACGATATTAATAATTATTTCCACTGACTCTCTAAACAGAGCACATTTAATACAACTTCTGACATTTTGACTCATGGAGGAAAGAAAAAGGGATCAGAGTCATTAACTGACTAAGATGCTAGAAAATTCACTTTGCATAACATTATGGAATTATTGACAGTCATTACATCACTGTAACCATATTTATGAGAGGAGGTTTATGGCAGAAGGGATTATCTGGTACATGGACATCATTAACAGTATTCATATAGTCAGCAACAGTGTGGATAGTATTTGGAGTTTGGAGTATCTTGAGTGGCACGTACCGCTCGGGCCCACTGCTGTCTGGGACTGACACAGTGGCATTGTACTGCAGGGGCAGGGCCAAGCACCCAGGGCAATCATGTAAGGCACCCAAAAGGAATGGGCACGATTATGGGCAGGGCCAACCAGGGAGTCAGGAGGTCAGGCAGCAACGCAGGTGGGCGGGACATGTCGATCCAGTATATAGGAATTGGCCAAAAAATAAACAATAAATACAAAAACAAGGAAAAAGGGGGAGAGGGAGTGGAAGAGGAGTACAAATTTTAAAAAATGGCAGTGAGTTCATATTGTGATATTGCTGGAGGAAAATGAAGGACAGGACAAGAAAGCAATGAATATGTATTTTCGGTCTGTATAAAATACTTTCAGTAATTAGCTTGTTATAAATGTTAATATATACACTTTACATGGAAATAAACAAATTTATACATTAAAATCTGCACAAACTAAACATCTAAACTTTACACGTATAATAATTGACTAGTAAAACAGAAATGACAATGTATTGTTCTATATGCATTAAAACATTAAGCCAGCATTACATTGTACAATGTCCAGTACAATTGTCTGTACATCAATCAATTGTGCTTCATACAGAACAAATGCTTGATTGCGAGAAATCATAACGTTTTTAACATGCCAATCCACAGCTGCCAAGTGTGGATATATTATATACTAATAATAAAGTATCCACAAATTCTGTTCCTGAATTTAATATTATAAAAAAAATGGGCGCTAATTATAAAAATTATTGTTTACAGATTTAACATTATCTTCAGCATACATGGCCAAAAGTCAATGATAAATCGGCATTTCCAATTCCAGAAAACCCACGCAACCACCACAGAGACCACAGATTTTCTGGGTCGCCCAACCCCGGTCCATCTTGCTGTGACGCAAAAGCACTATCCAATGAGCCATCATGCTGCCCAATGTAGCCGATATCACGATTTTAAAAAACACGCAGATTTAGTTATTTTCAGGGTAAACAGGAAATGTGGAGTGGATTTCTTCGTTGTTGCATATATGTTTGCTTTTAGATCGGGGCATTACTGTGTGTCCTCCGTCACTGGAATTGCACAATATAAACCTGGCTTTAAAAATACTAATCTTAATTCACCCCATTTGTGCTGTGTGATTACCCATAGCCAATTAAAAAGAGGAAAAACTAGCACCTGTGGTGATCACACAGTCTACAAAATGGTGGTTACTGACGAGTATTAAATTTAAACATTGTACAAAAGAATTGTTCTGCCTACCATAGATTTTTATGTACTTGTGACTATGAACATGCAGCACACAATGAAAAGTTGTTCACTCACGTCAGAGCGCAGAGCTTTAATGTTCTTGCCCCCCTTTCCGATCACAGCACCAGCATTCTAAAATTAGGGATCAGGAAAATGTATTTATCCAAAAATAATTGCGTTGAAGAATAAAGACCATTTCAGTTACATTATATGCTGCCATGTTTAAAGGTACACATGCTCACTTTGCTCTGTAACAGAACTCTTAATTCCACCACTTCACTGGATTTCCGCGAGCGCTTGTATGTTGGCTCATCATCAGGATCCTGTGCTGGGCGCTTACCTGAAACACAAATACAAACTATAACAGTACATGCAGAACTAAAATGTGTCAATTTACATAGAATCCCTTTCTGAATGGTCTGGACCAAAAACCTTGAGTCTTGAATATGTCTGCAAAGACATGTAAAGCACCTAAACTCAATTAACACTAAACTGATCAATCAGAACATGCAAACTCCACACAGTGGACCTAAGTTTGAACACACCTTTCCTGGGGACGGCAGTACCCACTTCCTCACCGCAATTATGCATACAAAAAAAAAACCCTCAAAGCAATGAACAAATTCTTACCTTGCGCTTTTAAAACTTTGTGTCATCATAATTATCAGGTAAATGTTAATGATTAATCCAGGATTATGGTGCTACATTATGTTTGTGGCACTTGCACTATCTCTAGTCTACACATACCGTTTGAACTTTAAGCAGCTAGCTAATCAGCTTTCTAACCAGTCACAGAAAATTAACAACAAAAATCTGTGGAAGTACAAAATCACCCACTTTTGATTCGGTGAATGCTGAATGGGTAAAGCTGTTAATTAAGCAGTAGGACAGAAATTCAAACCCAGACTAGTCTCCTCTAGCGGGACCTTTCAAAAGAATTTTGAAACAGGGCACCAATATGCGCGACAAAATAAAGGCTTCTGTTTCTTCAATATCTCCAACCCTCTAGATTATAAGATACTGTCTTCAAAAACAAGTAAGAAACCATGCAACGGAAAAACAAATCCAAGAAACTACTGTGATTTTCTGAGCTGGTTCATTGTAAGCAGAAATAATTAATGGGGTCTACATGCGAGCAATGGTTCACAGGAGACGCAAGATACTCAAGACCTTACCATTGCTCTCTGGGCTGTTGAAAGTCTCCTCTTCTTGCTGGTCATTTTCTGTGTCCATTATTTATTTGCACCACAAAGATTCTCAATGTGCTCTGTAAACCTGAATGAAAACAATAATTTTATTGCATAATCTGACCCATATAAACGCACAAGTCTACAAGAATTTAAGAACATGTACCACTTGAACTCAAACTATTAAAATATGACTTTGGGGTAAAAATTTTGCATAATAAACACAGCTGTTCAGAATTAGAGTTGGACTCAGGGTAGTGAGCATCAATCACAGATAAGGCACTCCCTTTATTGTTATACAAAGTCAATCGATTAATGGGGAGGCACTGTGGCCTCACTACAAGAAAGAGCCGTGCTTGATCCTAGAGTGGGGCAAACTGGAAAAATGTATCTGGGTTTTGCATGGTCTCCCAAAGTGTGTGTGGGTTTTACCCACAGTCCAAAGACATACATGCCAGACGAATTGTCCTAAACCCAAAAAGGTTGGCGAGATTGGAGATAGACAATGCGAGTGATTCGTTGTGGCGACCCCTAGTGGCAGGTTAAAGCCGAAAAGGATTACGCAACAGACAGAGCCTGGTCAATAGTTACACAAGGAAGTAGATTATTAACCATTACAGTTGATAATTCTGGGGAAAACATTCAGACAAACTGAAAATCAATTAAATAATAAATACGAATTTTACTGGTTTCCCCCGTTATAAAGAATATATAAACGGTGTAGCGTCGAGTTGCGATCTCGGCTAATCGCTCTCTATGATGAGGACGCTAGCTAGAAACAAAAGAACGCTTCAAAAAGAACGTTACAAATATAATTTTTTCCCCATTTATTTTTTGAGTTGTGAAATAAGAATAAAAGCTAAACGTACAAAATACACTCTTCGACAACCAGCTACCGCTTATGGCTAATCAACAATAGATAACTAGCGATCAAGCTAACTTCCGTCTTTCAGGAATATAAAGTGAATTCTCTAGTATCGACCTAACGAGTTTGGGCTCACGTAGTTTGTCTAGTAATATATTTAAACATAATTTGTTAAACTATACACATATTTACTCGCATTTACGATAAAGAAATCAATAAATCATTCGACCAACGCCGCTCGCTAACAACTAGCAGTAGAGCAAGCGGACAACGCTACGCCTAGCATAAACGTGAATGTCGTTTTTTTCGCTATCAAGTAACATACTCAAATAAAAGACCTAAAACGATAAAAATGAATAAAATAAATTAATTAACATGTGTCTTAATCACATACGATTTTTTTCGATGTATATTAACTTAATCACACCGTGAAAATAGCAAACCAACCAACCTAAAGCTTAGCCTCCTGAGTCCTCCTCCGCTACTAATAACGTACTCGCAAACACACATAGGATATAAAAAGCCGCCTTAGCGTAAGCAAATGAAAGCAAAGCCCTCCAAAAGAGAAGCGCTCCGATAGGTCAAAATTGAGAAAATGGCGAAAAACGAAACGTTCATTGGATAAAAGTGTTGTCAATCTTAAAATAAAGCCCGCCCAACATTTCTTTAAGCATGGTTGGTAGACCGGTACTGTTAAGAGTTTAGTAGTTGCTTGGTATTAATATCTATGGAAACATGAATAGGTAATATGTTAATTATTAGAAAACGTTTATTTTAAAACGTTAGAGGTAAATTAGGTAAATATTGGAACCATAACAGCTTTAAATGTATCTAATTTATCTTTTTTTGTGAGTGTATACTGTATATTTTTAAACTTTACGAGAAATGCATGTAATTTGGTATCTAACGCTATCTGCTGTTCTGCTGTAAACACGTCATTATTGCATATTAACCTCGTAAAAGTGTGATCGATAAATTCTTTTTATCGTTTTAAAGATAAGATTTTGAATCTTAATTTATTCGCTTTAAAATTACATAATATAATATTAACACGTGGATAATTTAGGTGCAGCCATTAGTGCATGTACTGTATATTCTTAAGTATCATTATTTCATTCATTATCTTCCACTTAATCCACGTAGGGCAATGGACAAGCAGGTGCCCACCTGCCAGTTCTGGGAGCAAGGGCCGGAAAAACCCTAGACAGGGTGCTGCTGCATCATAAGGCATATTCACAGTCACGCACATTCATACACTAAGAGCCAATTTAGAGACACCAATTATCCTAACACTCCTATCTTGGGAATGCAGGTGAAAACCAGAGCACCAGGAGAAACTCATATGAACACGGAAACTCCACACAGAAATTTGCCAAGTTGCCCCATACAGGGATCACAGCCAGGTTATTGTTGTAAGGCGACGGCACTGCAATGTTACGTGAAAAATCTAATGAATGACGATAGAAATTCTTACCTTTTGCTTTATTGTTATCATAATTAGCTGCTAAATGTCATATATCTCTAGCCAGACCCTATGGCAGTTAAGCTGGATTTATACTATCATTTTATTTAAAAAAGGAAAATGTATTGTTTGGTTCTAAACTGTGATTTTGTTTGTGATTGAGTTCTGGCAGTATCGAGGCTAAAATGCTTGCTTATAGCCACCAATAGGTTAATAAGTATTTCAAGCTCACTTTGAAGAACAGTTTAAATGTATGAACAAGTAGTAACTTACTTTCTTTTTGTTTAGGACAAAGCAACACCACTAAACCAGAATAGGATGCCAGTGCATGGTTGTACCCAGGCCACTCAGGCCTGGCTCCGTGCCACATGGCACATCCAGGTTCCCCAGACTTGGCTGGATGCCTGTGTTGATTGGGTAACAGAGGAGGCAGGTGACATGGCCTTGCCTCAAACTGACCTCAATCAGCAAGTCCTAGACCAATGGCTTTTCACAGACCTTCATGGTCTTGCTCATCCAGTCTTACCTGCTGGCATTTCTGAGGCAGAAAAGATGGAACTGAATGGCTGCTACTGCCTCCAGATGGACTCACTGCTGGATGTTAGCCAACCGGCCTATTCTCAGCTCCAGCGTCTCCGTGGCACTGATTGCTCCAATGATGGAGTCACAGCTGTTACACAAGCCACTCAAAGACCATGGGAGGCAAAACCAACTCGAATGCTAATGCTGCAGCTAACTGATGGTGTTCAGAACCTAGATGCCATTGAGTACCGCCCTATTCCAGCTCTCAGTGCCAGTCTGCCTCCAGGCACCAAGCTGCAGGTGGTGGGGATTGTGAATGCACGTCTTGGGGTGCTGCTGCTCAAACCAGAGAATGTAAGGGTTCTTGGTGGCGAAGTAGAGGAACTAATGGTGGCACATTCTCAGAACAGGGTGCTCTGCAGGTCCTTAGGGTTGCCTGAGGAAAACCCTCAGCAAGAAGTAGAAAATGAAGAGGGCCAGCAAGAATCAAGAAGGGAGGGAACCATGGACAGTGGATATGAGAGTGTTCCAAGCGGGCTGAACTCTCAGATAATTAGCAGGAATGAGCCTTCTCAGTTAGAGAACTCTAGATTTATTACAACCGAATCAACATTCGTTTCTAGAGAGAGTAGATCAGATGTATTTGATATTCCAGATGAGGACTTTGATGACATTCCAGATGATTACATGGATTATCCAGACGAGACAGGCATCATTCCAGCAGACTCTGACCATGTGCCAGATGACTTGGGAAACAATAATCTAGAAGACTTTGACGATATTCCAATAGAGGAATTGGATGACATGATGTCACCTATCGATCCTGAAATCTTACCTGTGGAAAATCAAGGAACTCAAGAGCAGGATATTTCTATTACAGACTATATACAAACAGATAGTCAAGCTAACATACCCCAAGCATCATATCATCATAGTTTACCCTCCCTCAGTGAGACTAATAAAACTGAACTTATTGAACTTGATTCAGACGACGACTTTGCCTGTTCTCCTAAACCAAAAGTGGTCAGAAATGAGTCGAGATCACAGGCTCTTCGTAACAACTGCAGCAAAAAAGCTGACACAAAAATCCTTAACCAAACCAAATCAACAAACCGCCTCAGTTTATCCTCCAAGGCTCCCATGAGTAAGGTGAATCCAGTTGGACTTGTTGCTACCAATGGAGATGACGACATCTCCATTTTCACAGAACCAAGTATGGCCGTATATGAATCTAGATTACAAGTTCCTTCACGTAGCAACACTGACTTATCAATCCTTAACTACCTTTGCATTTTAAAGGCTGATGTATGGCCACCCACTGGCGTTCAAGTAGTGCGGCTTCATTCTTTTATAGTCACTCTGTTGGGAAGCCTGCGCAGCAGTGGAGGAGAATGGAGAATCAAGGCCACCATATCGGATGGGACAGGATACCTGGATGTGGATCTATCGGACAGTTTGCTGGCGAATCTGATTGGCTTCTCGGCAGCAGAGTCTAAAATTCTGAGGAAGGATCCAGTAAAGCGTGGTTTGGTGGATGCTGGGATACAGAAATGTCAGAGGAAGCTGGTGGATATGTGCTGTGTGATGAGTGTGCAGGTAGATCCGGATGGGACGAGTACTGTTTTGAGAGCAGATCCACTGACAGACAAAGAGTGCTGCGAAATACAGAAGAGGGTGATGGACAGGCGGTTTTAATATATGTGCTGTTTGTTTTTATCTGTTGATTAAAAAATTTTATTTTTGTGTTTGAATCTAAGCAGGTATTTACGATTTAACACAGAGAAAAGGAAATGAGTAAATAAAGCTTTAAAACAGTCATAATACAAGTTTCCATCTGTCTTAATGTTTCTTGCATTTATCTGGAAATATACAGGGGTTAGACAATTAAATTGAAACACCTGTGGGAGGTTTCTTGGCTAAATTGGACAAGCCTGGTGGCCAATCTTCATTAATTGCACATTGCACCAGTAAGAGCAGAGTGTGAAGGTTCATTGGCCGCAAAAGGAGGCCCTACACCATACTGATAAATTATTGTGGTGTAAAACCAGGTGTTTCAGTTTCCTTGTCTAACCCCTGTATATATCTCTTCTTTGGTCTTTCTCTCTGCATCCTGCCTGGCAGCCCCCCTACCAATATATCCATTGTCTTTCCTCTGCACATGTCCAAAATATTTCAGTCTCCCCTTTATAACTTTGTTTCCCAATTTTCAAACCTGTGCTGTCCCTCTGATGTTCTCATTCCTAATCTTTGCAAAAAAATCCCACCATTTTCCTTCTAGGTTCCTATCCTTAACACCAAAACACCACTCCTTATTTCTTTAATGTCCTTCAGCAACATGCCTATTAAAATCTGCACCAATCACAAATCTCTCCTCTCTGGAAATGCTCTCTTCCACTTCATCTAGCTTCCTCCAGAAACTCTTTCTCCTCCAACTCACAGCCAACTAAACCAGTTTCTAACTTTAAACTCATCACCCTATCTGACACCCTTTTCATCTCAAAAACACACTTTGCATAATACTCCATCAGGACCACCCCAACTCCATTTCACTTTTCTCAGAATTGTTTTTCTGCTCAACTTTATTCTTAAATATAGCACTCTTTAAACAGCCAGCTACTTTAGCAATGGCCTTTTGTGGCATACCCTTCTTGTGAACTGTGTCAATCTCTATCCCAAGATTGTATAGCCTACTGGACCATTTTAAGCACTTAGAAAGCTTTTGCAAGTGTTTTGTGTGAAATATTCTAATTTTCTGAGA
The DNA here is from genome assembly GCA_025769995.1 of Xyliphius kryptos. NCBI lineage: Eukaryota > Metazoa > Chordata > Actinopteri > Siluriformes > Aspredinidae > Xyliphius > Xyliphius kryptos. The sequence continues at coordinate 1,898,968 of JAOUQT010000032.1, forward strand.
TGATGATTTTGTATTTTTAATTGGCTGTAAGACATAATCATAAACATTACCAGAAATAAACACTTAAAATTGATAATTTAGTGTATAATGACTCTATATAATATATGCATTTCACATTTTGTATTGAAATACTGAGATAAAATAACTTTTTGATATTCTAATTTATTAAGATGCACCTATATAACTTTTTTCTCAATTCTTTGTGAAGTATTGCAGTGTTTTATGTTGCGTACTAAGTGTTTACCTTATTAACATTGCTTGTATTTTCTGTGTTTGTGGTATTTCCTGCTTGTTTAGAGCTTTGTATTAAACCTTATTTACTCGTGTTTTATTTTTGGCTCTCATTAAAGAATACCTTGTCATCATGCAAGTGGCAGATGTTTCTGAATTGTTGAAGAATCTAGGCAATCATGGACAAATGCTTGGAGAACATCACACCATGTTTTCCACCATCATCAGGCAGTAGGAGTATTAACACAGCAGCAGGGTTAGCAACAATAGAAGCCTTCTCAGATTTCCAAGAGTTTAATAAGATCACTCTTAATTTACATGTTTTGTGCTCCCCTGCTCCTACCGTTTCTGCAATCCACTTGTTACTTTATCTGCAGCTCCTCCTGCTGATTCTAATGTTATTGGTTAGTAAGCTATATAAATTTGATGGTTCCCGGAGTTCCTGTCAGGGCCTTTTGTTACAGTGCTTTTATTTTGATGCCAATACTCCTCTGTGCTCCCTTCTATAGCATTTGTAATTTCCTGTTTGACAGGTAAGGCATTAGATTCAGGTCAGAGGTGCAGTCCTATGACTCATATATTATAGAATTTTAATCCATTTTTGACCACCGCATGAGGGACATTCACAGGGAAAGCTTCTCTCTTATCTTTACCTGGGTGCACGTTCGGTGGCAAAATTTTCTCTTGAGTTTCACACATTGGTGTCCGGCAGTAGTTGGAATGAGGCTGCACTTAATGTGACATTTAAAAACAGTGTGGAGATACTGTCTGAACTGGCATGTAGAGATGATCAGATTTCTTTTAAAAGAAAACAGGTGGTAGCCATCTGTCTGGATAATCTCAGATGACATCGATCCTATAGGAGAGGAGGCGATTCGAACAATCAACCTTCATCTATATCATCATGTCCAGGACCCCTGAGGATTCGGGGCCTGGTGAACCCATGCAATGTGATTCCACTTGTTTATCCCAGGAGAAGAAATGGCATAGATTTAATGAGTGTTTGTGCATTTATTCTGGTGAGGATGGTCACCTCTTGCATGACTGTCTGGAATACCCATGCAGATTCCAAGCATCAACCCCGGGAAAGCATGTGGAGTCTACTAGGAGTTTTTTGTGTTGGACACCTCTTACTACGCTATAATATTAGGTTTACAATGACCAGGCATCTCCTGGGACAACAGTAAAATTTGTTTCCTGGTCCCCATTCTGCCAGACTTCCTGTCTCAAATTTTCCATCTATATTGTAAGTCTCCACCACTGTGGAGAGCCCTAAAAATTTAGAGTACATTTCAGTCCCCCTAGAATATGTAGATCTTGCTAAGGTTTCCAGTAAGGGGAATGCTACCAAGCTTCCTCCTCACCGTCATTGAAACTGTGCCATTGAGCTTATAGAGGGAGCTTCCTAAAGCTAGGGTCTATCCCTTACTCCATGCAGAGGAGACTGCCTTGCAAGATGCTTCAAATTAGGAGTTTATCCATCCTTCAAGGTTGCCAGTTGCAGCAGGTTTCTTCTTTGTTAATAAATGTGATGGTAGCCTCCAACCTTATATAGATTGAAGAGGTCTCAATTTAATAACCAAGCATTTCCCCATCCGCTTTCAAGGTGCAACCTTCTTTACCAAGTTAGATATAAGGATTGCCTTCAATCTGGTAAGGATCCGGAAAAGGGACGAATGGAAGACTGCATTCATTACAACTAGGAGTCTACCAACCAGGAGAGAGAGACAGGAGAGGAAAGTTGTAAGCTCTTGCCCAAATAAATAGGCCTATTTATAAAAAAAAGGTAATAAATGAGGTTACTTAGAAACTTGACTTTTCATTACCATTTAATTTCTCTCTCCTAAAGCCTGTAGTCGAGGTCCGTTGGATAAGGCCTAGAGATTCCTTCGCCGTTAACCTTGACAACACCCGTATCAAGTGTTTTCTGCACTCCAGATGCAGAAAGGGTGACCTGCAATACCTAGTGGACTGGGAAGGTTATGGTCCTAAGGAGAGATTATGAGTCCCTTTCAGAGACATCCTGGACCAAGGCCTCATCGAGGACTATTACCTTCGTCTTCCCAACTGACCAGCATCTAAACAAAGAGATCGGTCCAGACGCAGGGCTTCGGACAAAGATTTCGCTGGCCCAGACATCCAGTCTTCAATCTGGCACTATCAAGCTTGCCTTGGTTGTTCACCTTTCACACTCACCCAAGAATATTTGGCAAGCTCTAACCTGGATCAAGTGATTGACAACTACTATTATGTCTCGTGTAACATCAGTGCATTAGGGTCATCGGTCAATCAGGGACAGAACTTACAAGCTATGTCACCAGAGTACTAACATGTTCCAGCTGTTTTTAGCGCTATATATAGAACTTCTTCTTCCTCACTTTTTTGCAAAACATTTGCTGTCAACTTAGATCACATATTTTACTAAGCATTTCTTACTGCGTTTTTTTTTTTGACCATTGCTTGTGTTCTCCGGCTTACAATTCTTTGTCATTTTCTGCCTGCTTAGCACTTTGTATTAAACCCGATAGTTTTATTTCCATGTGTGTCTGATTTTCTGGTGCACATTACAGTACTCCAGTACACTTTCATGCATAAACTCTGGGAAGTTCCAAAATATTTGTTCAGGAGTTTTTTTAATGTTGCCCATTCTCACACATATTGATCATGGTTCTTGTAGACACGTTCAAACTACAGAAGAAAATGTTCTGTGTTCCATGTATATGTCTAAGTGAGCCTCACCACAATACATGCACAAACCCTCGTAAACTCTACGCCGTTTATCCTCTTGGGATTTAGAAAAGATGGAGTGCAAAAAACATGTTAACTTTTATAAATAATTAACGAGTGCCTGATATATCCCTTTTTTATGTATTTAACAAAGACTTTTACCATAAAGTGAAAGTGATACATTTTTGCCACTATGTTCCACACACAGCGGAATTGGTCCTTTGCATTTAACCCATCCGTGCAGTGAAACACACACACATACACAAACACACAAATACACACACACTGGTAAAGTGAGCACATGTGCCCGAAGCAGTGAGCAGCCATCACAGCGCCCGGGGAGCAACTGGGGTTT
>JAOUQT010000032.1:2091352-2113879 GCA_025769995.1 Xyliphius kryptos
ATGGCCATAAACACATAACTAAACCATTACAAATTCCGTAAGTTACGTTACTATGGTGATGTGACAGCATTAAAGGATGACAAGAAAATAAAAGGATAATGTCAATAATGAAAGGAAATTAATCATAGGATAATGACAGGACTTCAGAGGAATTCAGAAAAGTGGAAGACAGAAATTAACCTGGATGGACAACATTAAAATGTGAACTAGATTATTAGGGCCAGGCTGCTAAAGTCAAAAAGTAATATGGGTCAGAAATTATTAAAGACCATCTACAAGAATTATTCAGCTGAAGAGGTGGGCTATGAATCAAAACACAGATCAGAACAACACTGTGTCCAGACTACCAGGTGGATTGCATATAATTTAGGCAGACAAAACATTCTCAGGAGCATTGTAGCTCCTCTTTAGCAACCTGGATTCCAACACAAAGCACAAAATAATTCCTTTTTCTCACAGATTCCTATGATTACTCACAGTCATTTTTTCTTCTCTGCAAAATAGTATAGAACAAATCCTGTCCTTGGGCAAAGTGGGCTATAGATTTCACATCAGTTTAAATTAAGCTTTGCAAAAATAAAGATATTTGAACTTGCTTAGTGGTATGCTGTGACATTCTGTGCATATTTTCTTTATGTTCACCTCTAAGGAAGCAAGTGTGTTTCAGTGTTTGTTTCAGACCTGTCATGGACACCCCACTATTGATTTGGCACAACTGCGTGCAATAGGGTTTGATGAGAGTGCCGGTATTTAAGGTGTGCTTTCCTGTCTACCGGCGCAGGTCATTAATCTAAATTGTGAGTGGGTCCTATTACTTTCTAGTTTACCCCCACAGAGCTAAGAATGGACGCCTGGATTGTCGAAGTGTATATTTAAATCTCCTACAATTTCAGCTTTGTCTACAGAAGTAACAAGGTTGGAGATAAAATCTGCAAATTCATTTATGAAAGCAGCCCTGGGGATCTGTAAATGATAATTAATAGACTTATTTTTTTCTGTTTTTGCAAGACATTGTTGTAAACAAAACCTCAAAGAGCTTAGTTTTTGCTGAGGTTTCTGTGTGATGGCTATGTTATTATTATTATTATAGATGACAGCTACACCTCCACCTCTACCAGTTGAATGAGGCTGGAATATGTAATTATATCGAGGAGGACTAGCTTTATTTATTACTACATACTCGTCTGGTATGATCCATGTTTCAGTTAAACAAGGTACATTTAATCTCTGATTAGTAATAAGTTCATTTTTATAATGAGCATTTTAGAAATTAGAGACCTAAAATGTAATAGTCCCATCTTCAAGTCAACAGTGCAGGCTGTATTATCACAATTCTTATTAAGTAATAAGAATAAACTCTTTGTATATTTCTATATTTCTCCAAATTTCTATATATTGGTTTAACCTGGGCAACAGACACTGTCTCAATATGATAACCCCCGGTGATGAGTCTAAGCAGCTAGTAGGCAGTCGGAAAAGCCTGTCTGCTTTCTGGCCTAGGCTCTGGATTGTCACAGGTTATCTCCTATGCTGCTGGATAAGAGAGTGGGGTGGATACCGTTGCACCCTAACAGACCAGTCCTAAACTCAAAATTACTCCAATTATCTAGGAAGCCTACTTATATTTTCATATTTCATATTTATGTTTACATTTCACATTGCATTGGCTGTCTTATGTTTTAACGTCCATCTGATGATGACAATGTCATGGGCTGTGATTATTATCCACAACTACGTCACCAAGCTTACACTGTGACTGTCCCTTTGCCTCCTCTTATCAGGTATGTAATATTACATGTATAAAATTGCTAAAGTCTAAGATATGCTTGATATGCTAATGCAGCAGAGCATTGTATAGTGAGTATGTGTGTAAGTCTCTGTGTGGTTTGAAAATAAAGTTTTTGTTATTGATAATGAGTTTTGTGAATGAATTGTATTATATGCATTCCACTCCTTTTTTTAATATTGCATTGCATGAGGAGGATATGAGGGGAGCAGAGAAGAAACAGTGGCTGTTTCTGTTATCAGGATAAAATGAAAAACACAACACAGAGTTTATTTGTCTATTGGTGGCAACAGTATCAACATCCACCGGTGGCACTCATAGAGATAACTTACTGGTTTATGTTGCTTTTTTATACATTGGTGTAAGAATTATAACACCCCTTCCTTGAACTGCCACTTTACCATGGTGTAGGGGTTTGTATGCTCAAAGGATCCTAGGAGCTTTGTTGTCAGGGGCATTATGTCAATTCAATTCAATTCAATTTTATTTATAAAGCGCTTTAAACAATAAGCATTGACCCAAAGCAGCTTTACAAAAAACGCTTTTTATCCCAGATGAGTAACGGTGGCAAGGAAAAACTCCCTGAATAAGTAAGGAAGCAACCTTGAGAGGAACCAGACTCATAAGGGAACCTATCCTCATTTGGGTGATGTAATCATATACATAATTTCATAATTAACAATAATATATAACATTCATCATCATAATAAGTGTGAATGGGCAGTCGCAGGGAATCCAGCGGGCGCAGGGTTGCCGACATCTCCTGGTTACTCCGCCGTATTCGGTATAGCTCATCCGAAAGAGTGGAGAAGAGAGAGAGGATAGAAGAGAGAAAAGGGGGGGGAAGAAAGGGAATGAAAAAGAAAGAGAGTTAGACACGATCAACTATCTAATGGACAATTTAAACACAATTTGTGAAGAGAGTAAACAGAAACTCCGAAACAGAAACAATAAACAAAAGTGTTTTTGCCAAACTACTTGAAACTGAAATCACTTTTTATCACTTACATGTATCTGGATAGGAAAAAAAATATGATTATCTACACACTACTAGCTCTGTTCAGTGGGATATTTATATAAATATGGAATTGGATGTATAACTTGTTACTACAATAAATGCTGTGCTGTTATAATGATCTTTAATTGTTAAAAATGTCTTGAAAGTTTATAACAACATAGAAAATAGTGCTGACTTTACACAAATCTGTGTTTTAATTGATGTTTTCTAATAAGTAATACTAAACTTGCTAGGGCAATGTTCTTTCAATTATTATTATTATTATTTGACCGTTTTAATATGGGCAGTGTTTACACTCTAAGAAGTCGGGCCTGTCTAGGAATGCTGAATCTTTTGGATAGCCCCACTCATTTCCTCCCATGCCGAATTTTATCACCCATATAATTTTTTTCACCATACTTTTTAACAGAAAATTTGAATTATTTTGATTAAAAGCGCACATTGGTAGGAGATATGGACATCGTTCCTGCATTGCCTCTATTTAACATGTGGGCTAAAGGTAGCTTTTGGATACCCACACTTGTTAAAACACTCACTTTACTAGGAAGGCTCGCTGATGTTCAATATTCACAGAATGAAACTCTAACTTTATTAGGAACGCAGGGATGCACCAGCTCAACACACTACACATTCTAGTTCTACTTCACAATCTAGAACCCATTAAAGACCATATGCTGAAGATTCCTGCCATCAAAACATGATACACACTTACCGGCTACTTTAATAGGCACATCTATTGAATTGCTTGTTAAAACAAATATATAATCAGCCAATCACATGGCTGCAACTTAATGCATTTAGTCATAGATGAGCCAGCCTTGACTCACATATACTGTATATATATGTGTGTGTAAAACAATTTAGTTAAGCTAGTATAACAGAGGAGTTGCCAGGATAAAAGGTTTTGGTGGGCACCTTGGCTGGCACAAAAATTACTAAATTGGTGAAAAATATATTACAAAAAAATCTTTTACCAAAGGGTTTTTTATAGGGAGTTCACAAGTCACTTTAGTTACAATTTATATTATGCTGTTGCATATGTAAATATACAGAATGTACATTATGTATCTATATAATATACCTATATTTAATATTTATGCTTCTACATTTATTCATTACTGTATACTCAGATACCTTTGCTATAAAACTCATTGATATATTTTTATATACATTTTTTGGGATACTATGTATCTGTGCATTTTTACTCTGTATATTCTGGGCGAGTCGAATGCAACGAAATTTCGTTCTGCGTACACTTGTATATAATGAATGACAATAACTGTTGTCTAAGTAATTTTAAAAACGGCTATGCTACAGTATTTTGCTAACTTTTACAATTATGTCAGAATAGAGAATAAACTGCGTACGGTACACAGCAGAGTATTAATTTAGAGCAGCTGGAATGGAATTGAGGCGAATGAATGTATAATTTATTATTTACTGAGTACTATTGGTATGGGGCAGAAAACTTGTGTATAATTATGCTAAATATTTTTGAACTGATGTGTAATAATTTAGGCAGATTTATTAAAGAAGGAATTAAATATTTGTTTATTCTGGGATTATCAACTTTTGCGCCATTTTCTGGGGTTAGCCATGGCCTAATGGATAAAGCCGAGAGTGCTGGGGACCCAAAGTTCGTCGGACTGATTCGCACTCTAGGCAGTTCATGGCTGAAGTGCTCTTAAACAAGGCACCCGGCCCCCAACAACTCCCCGTGTGCCTCAGTGGGGGGCAGCACACTGCTTTGTGTGATCTTAGAGAACCCCAGTATGGGCTATATGCAGAGAAAAAAAATTCCCTACATGGATCAGTAAAGTATTGATTATTGTTATTGGTACTCTGATTAACTCCCATAGTCTAAAGAGTTGGATGCTAGGTAAACTGGAAATGCTAAATTGACTTGTGTGTGTATATATGCACTATATTTCCAAAGATATTTGCTCACCCATCCAAATGATCAGAATCAGGTGTGCCAATCACTTCCATGGCCACAAGTGTATGAATGCTTCAGCATACCAAGACATCTTAGACAATTCCATGCAACTTTGTGGGAACAGTTTGGATCTGACCCCTTCCTCTTTCAGCAAGATCCATACAGACATAGATGGTGTGGATGAACTTGACTGACCTGCACAGAGTCCTGACTTTAACCTGATAGAACATCTTTGGAGACTGAGATCCAGGCCTTCTCCTACAACATCTGTGTGTTGTAGGACCTCACAAATGTTGTTCTAGAAGAATGTTTAAAAATTCCCATAAACACACTCCTAAATCTTGTGGGCAGCCTTCCCAGAAGAGGTGAAGCTGTTCTAGCTGTTAACGGTGGACTGACGTCATATTGAACCCTATGGATTAGCTCATATGTGAGTCTAGGCAGGTGAGCGAATACTTTTGAAATTATAGTGTATCTGCATTTTATACAGAAGTATAAAAACATGCACACACATGCACTCACACACTCCCGAACATACACACACACACACACACACACACACACACAGACACACATATACACATATACACGTGGGCTTTGATTTCAAAACAAGCTCTGCAGGAGTCTTAAGAGACTGACAGTGACAGCTCATCAAATTACAGAGGAAATGTTCTCACACATCACACACACACACACACACACAAAGTGAGAATGACAGATGCAATACTCTGCCATTAATCTCCAGCTCCTCCCTGTCACACAGCTCTCAAGAACAGGAAGGAAGTACACGGATTAATGCACCACCGCATCACACATGACAACTTGTATAAACTTTTCTCTTAAAAGCGTGGGAGGTAGGTTTAAATAATCAAACACATACTGCAGATGACATGCATCTGACCATACGCTCTCTCACGTCTTTAATTAATACAACGGGCCAGGAATATTTTTGGGAATCTTGTTCTTTACTCTCATGAAAAGATTAGAGTCAGATAAATTCTCAAGATAAGCACTCCTGATATGTCCTTCACTCACTAGCAAACATTTGTGTGTGTATATGTGTATGTGTGTGTGTGAGAGATCTGGGCAAGGCATTGCGTGAGAAACTCGAGGAATGGCCCCTGGCTCTTGGCCCTGTGGCCCAGCGCAGAACGGAGCCTGACCCTTTGGCCTCCAGCCCACTGGATGCAGATTAGAACTTAAAAAAAGGCACAAGGTAAACACTGCTGGCACAATCTATATGACCTGCTCATTCTGGCTCACTGGGACTCACTGAACTTCCTGTGTGTGTTCGTGTGTGCTGGGGTGTTAGCTAAGAGGAGGGGGTGCTCTGGGGGGAGGTTTCCTGTCCGGGAAAAGACAGAGAGACAGAGAAAATAGAGAGAGGCACGCATGTAGGTGAATAACCCAGTCCTTGCATAACCTCCTCTCTAGCAATGGACACAGCGTGAGGAGTGAGGAGTGTTTATTGATCTTTGTCACACATACTCAGCACAAAGAGGAACTCCACTATAGGAGGTTAGCACGCTATGGGAATGTCGCAGAAGCCATATTAGCCCTGCTATCAGCTCAGAGAAGGAAATGCCAACAGTGGCTCCTGATAGCACCGCAGCAAGGCACCACGCTATGATAACAGGGGTACAAACCTAATCACCGAATTTCTGAACAAATAAAGGCAAAGCGTTCCAGTTGTTTCTTTCAACACAGCAATTATCACATGCTCACAGCTCAGGAAATGTGATGACCTAATGGGAATTGTCATGCACTAGAGGGGTTTCATAATAGCCGAATATCCTGGTGTATTTATAAATTGCAGTAAACCGACGACTATCATGTCTAAAACTGAGGAACAACAAGGAACTTCCTGGAAAAATAAAAATATCTCTATATTTTTTATAAAATTAAGCCTTTAGTTACCGGTCATTATCTTCTGCTCGACCCATAACTCTGAGCACAAGGGCAGGAACAACCCTAGACAGGGCGCCACTCCATTGCAGGACACACACATGCACTTACAGTCAAACACATATTCAGCCACAAGAGCCACTTTAGAATTTGCTAATCAACGTAGCGTGCATGTCGTTGGAATACGGGAGGAAACCGGGGCACCCGGAGATAAACTGCGCATACACAGGGTGAACGTGCAAACCCCAGTCATCCCACAGATTGCACAGGTAGTGCTGCGAGGTGACAACAATACCCACTGCGTCGCCGTGCCGCCATTTTTGAAACATTTAAAGAAATATAGAAATTGGAACGTAGGCATGTATATATTCATTCATTTATTCCATTCATGGCATTCATGGCATTCATGGCATTCATGGCATTCGTGGCATTCGTGGCATTTGGCAGACACTCTCATCCAGTTACATTTACCTTTTCATGCAACTTAAGGAAGCTCGGCAGTGGTGGGATTTGAACCCATGATCTTAAGGTAAGCATCTTCTTGTTTTTTCTTATTACTTTGGAGTTGAAGATAGAAATGTGGCGGCACGGTGGCGCAGTGAATAGTGCTGTGGCCTTACAGCTAGAAGATCCCTGGGTTCGAGCGCCGGGTGGGGCAACTCTGGAAATTTCCGTGTGGAGTTTTTATGTTCTACCCATGTTTGCACGGGTTTTCTCTGGGTACTCCAGTTTCCTCCTGCATTCCAAAGACATGTATGATAGGTTAATTGGTGTATCTAAATTGCTCGTTAGTGTGTGTGTGCGCCCTATGATGGATTGGCCCCCTGTCTAGGGTTATTCCTGCCCTTGGGTGGACACCAGATTTCCCGTGAACCTAAAACTAGGATTAAGCGATTAAGGATTAAGGCCATTTTAAGATTCTAAGATGTGTTATTTGTTTTGTAGAATTTGAGTAATGGAAAATCACATTAAAGTAAGAGTAAGTAAAAATGAATGTGTGTTTCTGTGTGTGTGTGTTTTCAGGGGTGTTCATATCAGTATGATTTTTTATATATACTGTAGTTTTCTATTTATAGTTAAACTCTAGCCATTACTTTACATAGCAGCTATACTTATATATTCTATAAGCTTAGGACAGGCATTAAATACAATATGGTATGTAGAAACACAGCCAAAATGTAGCACCAGACATGGAATGTCATCAGAATATGGGCACACTGTGCTAATAAAGACATATTCAGAAACAATAATAATTTGGTAGGGTGTGACATTTAAACTATATTCAACTGGTAATAAAGTTTGCCAAGAAATAAAGTTTGCCCACACTAATTGGAATTGGTCCTCTGCATTTAACCCATCCGTGCAGTGAAACACGCACAGATGAAGTGAGCACACGTGCCCGGAGCAGTGAGCAGCCAGCACAGCGCCCGGGGAGCAACCACTTGGGGGATAGGTGCCCTGCCCAAGGGCACTTCAGCCATGACTTGTCGGTACTTGGACTCGAACCAGGGACCTTCCGGTCACAAGGCTGGTTCCTTAACCACAAGCCTATGACTGCCCCAAAGTACAAAAAGAGCAAAGTACTTATTATCCAGAAAGAGCTATGTTTCTGAACTACTGAGACTCTATCTCGAACTTGAACCCAGCCCAACTTCTGGATGAGAAAATCAGTAATCAATAATGGGGCCAAAGATCACTCCCAGGACTCCAGAGGCCCTATGTTTAAAATTTGCTAGGACAACTGTTTCTGTAACAATGTACCAGTCAAATCTTTGGTAGAGCAACCATCGCTTCTCAAGGAAAAGCATGTAAATTTAGGCCCTAACAAACTATTGCGTCCGTCTAATCAATTCCATTATTAAAGTTATAGCTACATCATGCAGAATGCAGTGTTTGCTAGCAGGCTGAGAAGACGTATTCAAGACATATTCAAGACTTCAAAAATAATTAGAGAGTGGCTTCAGGACAATTCTCTAAGTGTCCTTGAGTGGCCCCGCTTGATTCCATACATAAAAAATAGCAGTACATCAACTTGACAACTTCAGTTTCTGCAGACACAAATTTAGAAAAGATCCAAAAATATAGATGTGTCAGACTTACGGTATGATGTTAAAAAATACACAACAATAAAATGAAATCCCTGAAAATCTATTCCACATTTTAAATCAAAATAATACTATTTCTAAACCTAACCATGCAAATATAGGTTTTCCAAGTGGAAAAATACCTTCCAAGAACCAGACAGCAACATATATATCTCAGATAGAGTCAGTCTATTTTGAGGGTTTAGAGCACGACTCTGTGTGTAGTGTATAATTTGTTGGTCACTGGGGTCATTGTTTAACTGTCACCAAAATTTCTCCCCTGAAATGCAAAAAGTCTTCCTACTAGTATATTTTTATAGTGCCATAAACTACTTGCCAAAAACACTAAAGTTTTAATATAACTGTCTTTAGATCACTACAGATCTAAGACAGCGCTGCACAGACAGTCATACTGGAACATCAGCATCAGCTCCAATGGCTGCTGGGATCATTGCTCTTTCATTGGAGGCAAAGTAAGACTTCATTCAAGCCATGGCTTAGTTTTCTAAGACACAAGGATGTCGATATATTTTCATTATATTTGCAAGAAGAGAAACATGATTTGAAAATTATGTAAAAAAAATGTCAATGTCAATATAAATTGTAATTAAGACTATATAATCAAACTAATAAAACTAATTAATACTGTATTTTTTTGTATGAATTTCTGTCCTATAGCCCTCTTTTGACATGGAGGGATGTACAGCATATCATTGTGAAAACTTCACGTGCTGGCCATCTCAGTGCTCCTGACTGGAAAACCAATGCAGCAGGATACAATGGTACTGGCTTTTACATTCTCTATTAACTTACCCATTTATAGAACTTTACTATCACAGTAACCTTGTTTGTATAATATAAAACCTTGTGGTTAAAAAAGTGAAGACTTGGGAGACGGACAATTATTTCAAAGCATGATGTACAAAGCAAGTTTATTGGCCTGTATGCATTGGTAAAATCTGGCGTATGGATGCTCAGTATATTGAGCATACAGAATTAGCGAAGGTAACCAGTACAAGTTTGAATGACCACACCTGCAGATGTCTGCAACCTGTTTTGAGAGACAGTAGGAAGTGGGAAGTGGTATCCACAGGGAAATGAGATTAATAGAAACACACTTTTTATTCTTGTCCCATCTGCCTTCACTGTGTGACCTCAAAGGGCTCACATGTGGGCAGTAAAATAATCAACTCCCGATTTAGACTTGCATACCTGGGTTGACATGATTGAGTGCCTTTGTCAGTTAGGATTTCTTTCAGAAATCCCACTCCCGGTATCATGGATTACAAGTATCTCATTGTGTAATCCGTTATGATTGTGGTATTCAGCAGTGAGGGGCCCTGGCAGGAAGGCCTGGACTGTGTCAAAGTTCCAACCTGCATTCGTGGACTTTGAGTCTGGAAATTGTCTCTGATGGGCACAGGGTGTTCCCCTCATGTAGACAGAAGGACGTGTTGTAGATGCAGGGAAGGAAAAGCCAGGTGAGGCCCAGTCTTGAGTTATGATTTTATTGCCCTGGCAGCATTGTTTTGGAAACTAAAACTGGGGTAAGAACAGAGATGCCTGGGTCAGGGAAAGTCATCTAGGGATAAGGCAAGTCTCTTGAATGTACTCCAAAAGATCTGGCAAAAAATTGTTCAAAGAGGCAATTGAACTTGCTGAACTTCAGTGAAGCATCAGCAGTTCTCCTTTGGTGTCTTGCTAATGTTCTGGTAAAATGATCTGCTAGAATTACAAATAATTTGTAGCATTATTTTAATTGCTTGATAGTAAGGCTTTGGGATATTAGCATTTGACAATTCTGACAATGTTTAGAATGTCTTCTGATCATTTACATATTAATTTATATCATTTGATTTGTAATCATATCACAGATTTTGCACTCATCTTTTTTGAAACTGCATGTGTTACATATACCTAATAGTAAGTCACCTTTATGGTTTTGGGCTGATGGATGCGGAGGCCATGGTCAAAGAAGCTGAGAGATGGAAACAAGTCCCCCCACAGCATATATGTGTGGAAAATGCAGATAGGCAAATAAGGTAGTTACATCACATCATTTCATGCCACATCAACATGACAACCCTTGTCTGTATGAGTTTTTATTTCTCTTATGTATTATTTTGTTTACAATGCCCAGGTTTATGTTTCCATTGTAAAACAAAGCTTCTATTTGGATTCTTCCCTCTAAAGGACAATTCGGCCAGAGCATGTCGTTCGATCCGTTTACAAGGCAACGGGCTGTACTGATAATGCAAATCATCATGTAATTTATTTGGAACATGTGGTTGTACGCATCACCATAACCCACCCACGGCGAGGAGACCTGTCTATTAATTTGACTTCACCATCAGGGACAAAATCACAACTCCTTGCTAACAGGTAATATGACAATGAATTTAAGCGTTCTGAAATTGTAATAGTATCAGTGTAATAGCATCATTAGCAGTTTGGTCACATTCATATTAATGCAAGAACAAATTTGATGTTGAAATGGTAAATGAATATCCAGCACTGGTGGTTACTGTATGTACTGTTGTATATCTTGCAGATTGTTTGACCACTCAATGGAGGGCTTTAAAAACTGGGAGTTCATGACTACTCACTGTTGGGGAGAGAAAGCTGCTGGCGACTGGATTCTAGAGATCTATGACTCGCCATCACAAGTCCGGAGTCAAAAAGCTCCAGGTAAAATCATATAAAACATCTAAATACACCCGCCTCGTGTTCTATGCTTTTTGCATATTGGAACAATAAAAATTGGTCTATAAAATTAGGAAAATACAGATGAAAAGCACCACACAAACAGATTTAATGATATCATAATATTAACAAAAATGAAACCATAATGAATAAGCCATGGGTGAAAACTAAGTACGTCCCATGACTCAACACTGAGCCAACAGAAGTTGACCAAACTTTTAATAGGCACTTGCCAGTGATCATTCTGTATTATTACTATTGTAATTATTAGTAGTAGTAGTATTAGTAGTATAGGGGTACTCCTGATGATGATGATGATAAAACAATAGAATAGGTCATAACTTTTGTCTTAGAAGCACCAAATTATTCATGTTTTTTTCCCCTAGGCAAACTGAAGGAGTGGTCATTAGTGCTTTATGGTACATCAGTGCACCCATATTCTGCCCGCAGTGACAAGCCTCGCTCTGTGGTGGAGACTCCAGCTGAGGATGAGTATAGCGAGGAGTATGTGGGTAAGTCAGAATATCAGAAAGGCCAACATTTTTGAGTAATGCATTCTGCCCACTCAAAGCAGAGTCCCATTCTTTGATCATAGAAATCTGTCATCTCTTGTAAGGCCCCTGTGACCCGGAGTGCAATGAAAGTGGCTGCGAAGGGCCCGGGCCCCATCAGTGCATCAACTGCCTGCACTACTTTCTCAAGTTTAAAAACAACACCAGGTATACCATGTGTATGTATGCATAGCCATTGATATTGCATTCTATTGTCCTAAGCAGAATATTAGGGTTTGCTTGTTTTAAATGGTGCTAATATTGTCAAAATGACTGTTTATATATAGATGGATTCAATTTTATCTACATTGTCTTAATATGGTTCCTGTAGAAACATATATCACTTTGTCTCTCAACAACATGGTATGCGACTTATGTGAACCAGGTTTAAAAACCAAGCTGTTTCTTTATTACATGAACCAGAAAGGACACATGGTTATTTCCACAGAGACAGACTTGATTGTTCCAAACGAATATGTAGAATAACCGATTAAACAATAGTACACATTGACAGACAATTTTGTTGATATGTCCCTACCAGCGATGTTAATTAATTCTGCTTTCTTTGGGGGAGAATGAAGTGGGCCCACACATACAGCTATACTTTAGGCACACATCTGTAGCCAATGAGTTTCTCAGCCTCAGACCTTCTTATGGAAAGCTTTTCCTCATGTCTGTCGGCTGTCTAGTTGTCTGATGTCTTTCCCTTACTTGATTCTATTTCCATTACTATTTTTCACCCTCTTAGGATGTGTGTGTCTGAGTGTCCCTCCGGCTTTTTCCGGGATGATAAGAAGCGCTGTAAGAAGTGTTCCCCTTTATGTGAATCCTGCATTGGTAGTCGCAGTGATCAGTGTACGTCCTGCCGGCAAGGTTTTTACCTCAGAGAAGGAGTTAACACGTGCATCTATGCATGCCCAGAGGGCTACTACCTGGACCTCGGTATGTTACCATTTACTGGCAATTTCCTGCCTAATTCTGTAGGTATTGGACTACCCAATGTGGTACTAGTCAGTCATACATGACTATATTACCGAATTGATGTATATTTCACTTTCTAAATATCAGAAAATCTGATGAGGCTTACTCATGATACAATTACACTGCATTTGAGGTTGGACTCATTGATTTCTCTTGCAGAAGCTGGTATGTTTCGTAAATGCAGCGAAAACTGCAAGAAATGTTCTTCAGCGAATATTTGCACAGAATGTAAACCAGGGTTCAGGTAATTTCTCTTAACTCATCTCGATTCAGTTTATTTTTAAATAGTCTATCCTAGTGGTTACAAGTCAGCCCACAATATTATCTTACATCTCAACTTACTGGCTTGCATTTTGGTGTAACATCATTGGGTTACTGTGTAACTGTATGTTTTAACATGGTTAAATTCTGGGAACCGCATAGAAAACTCGCTAGAAAGGAACATGCCGGTGCAATTTTGAGAAGCTTGTGGAAACTAATCTAAAGCATGCAATACAGCACTTGACATTCGAATGTTGAAACACATTATCCTAGAGAGTATTTCTGAATCCCATATGTTGTCAGCAGCAGCAGTAAGAAATGAGAGTGGGGAGAGTTGGAAAAAGAGAAACAGGTTATGGCCCATGGTGCCTCCTTAATGTACAGCAGCTGTGTGCTTTGAACAATTTTGAAATATGTTTGGGGAGTAATTTCCCTAAATCAGGCATAAAAGCTTTTTCTTACACACATTTGGATTTGAAGCCTTGCTTTGTTTAACTGTTTCAGACTTGTTTAGACTACTGCAGGTCTAAAAAGATAGGTGATGAGGCGAAGAAACCTGTATATACAGAATTTTCTGTCCATACTCCTGTATCATCTGTTAGTATATGAGCACATGTTTCCATCAGAAATTATAGACTGCAGTTTAAAAAAAAAAATACATTTCTATAGTTTTGTTTCTTATATTTGACAACGTTACAATTTCTATTCGCTAGTCTACAAGGGAATAGGTGTCAGCTGACCTGTGAGACTGGCACATACTACAATGGGCACAAACGAGAGTGTGAGCGCTGCCATCCTGCTTGTGCTACATGTGCAGGTAATTAGAAGTTATTTTTCTCCATGTAATTAATAAATGTTTTCCATGTTTTACATCCTGGCAGCTGTTGATGTACTTTTATTTTAGAGAGTGTTATTCTTTCAGTGAGCTTTTTAGCAAGCCAGGTAAATTCTTAGTATTCTGTGTTTCAAGAAAACATTTTTAGCAACAGTTAAATTGTTTCATTGTGCTTTAAATATTCTTATTGTTTCTTTTATTAAACATCATTTAGCTGCACTGACCTATCAGTGCTTTCTGTAAGAGGTCAGTGTCTCTCCAGGCACTGCCTGTGTTTACTGTGTTACTTCAGTTCATTTTTGACTGCGGTGCAAGAAGAATTTATTCATTTTTTTTGTTGCTTGAGGTTGTGTTTGGTGCTGATAATTATTGAAGACTATATGTAAAGTATGGAGAAAGTATTCATTCGTACACAATTATTTGTGACAAAACAGAGAACTTTAAGGAAGGTCACACAAGAAACGTTAAATAATGTCAGTTAGGAAGAAGAAGGCGGAACATCATCCAGATCAATCAGCCATAAAAGTATTGAGACTGCATTTCAACTGAAGCTGTTGGTTGGGTCGGTTACAGAATGTGGCAAATCCTTTGCAAATTCGGATAAAAATGTACTGTACATCTAAAAAGGCGAAGACGGTATTCATTGCTCGCAGCACAGTCTAAAACTAACAATATTTAAAAAGGGAAAATAAAAGCTTGTTGATGGATGGACAAAGCTGGGAGATTGTATTTATTTTAAATTTATGAAGGTTTTCTCTCATTTTTATTTTCTTATGATTTGCAGCAGTTTTTGTTATGAACAGGATTTGAAATTTCTCATTTATGACATAATGATATTTCTACTCAGGTACTGGCATAGAGGCATGCACTAAATGTGCAGAAGGTTACTATCTTGAGGAATGGCGCTGTGTTCCAAGTTGCAATGCAGGATACTACATGGCCGAGAAAACTGCAGAAAATGGAGAGGTCCAGAAGTCTTGCCACAAGTCAGTAGTCAGAAAGCACAAAGTGAAGCTTTGTTCAGTGATTAAATGTCTGCTCTTTCTCCAAGGTTGGATTTATGTTCTTTTTCCTCTGACAGGTGTGATCCTACATGCTACACATGCACAGGTCCGGGAGACGGTAACTGCAGTGCCTGTGTTGGTGGATATAACCTAGAAAATGGTGTGTGTCT
This sequence comes from Xyliphius kryptos, assembly GCA_025769995.1. Taxonomy (NCBI): domain Eukaryota; kingdom Metazoa; phylum Chordata; class Actinopteri; order Siluriformes; family Aspredinidae; genus Xyliphius; species Xyliphius kryptos. The sequence continues at coordinate 2,106,587 of JAOUQT010000032.1, forward strand.
TGTCAGCACTATTTGCAAAGATGGTGAGTTACTAGCTCATTCAGTCACTTTTTAGCCACTCATTAGGTTTTATTGCTATTTGATGTCAGTAATTACAGACAAGTCCTAAAATTACTGTTTTTAATTATTATTTTAAAAGTCTGATATTTTGATTTATTTTATTAAAAATGCATGATGATTAAATTTCACACACTATAGCTTTTTTTTACTGTTGACAAATGATTTGTACAAAAAATTTACTTTGTAAATTAATACTCGTAAAGACTATTTTTCACCCAATAATACCAGTAATGACATGTATATGAGAGTGAGTAAAAATGATCTGCACTCCGGTGATGTATTAAAACAGTTGTTTGCTTAAGTGTCTTATCACGTTCGGTAAGAGGGCGCTGTCTCCTCAGTCACTCCTGTTAAATGCTAATTTGCGACTATGGTGCAATATAAAATGACTGCCCACTTGTGATTTCCATGAAAGAAAGCAGTGTGCTGAGATTCGAAGATACATGTCTAAAGACAGCGGTGTCTATAAGGCTTGCAGCTTAGACATTTTAAATGAGGTAATATGAAAACTCGAAGGATGGTCAAAGGTGTATTGAAAAGTAGGGAGATTATGTCAGAAATCATGTATTTGACAAAAACATTATACCGCCTGAATGCAAATAATTGTTTACTCACTCTAGTATAATGATTAAAATCAACAATATAAGCAAGATCAATTATAAAATCAAATAACGATTCTGATCAATTTTTTTCTATGATTGCTGATCATTTTCTTAATGTTTGTTCTCCTTCTTCTCTCTATGATCTTTCCCCCCCCCACACCTTTGATGGATTCCAAATCAAACGCGGACCCCCTGTTACTTCGACCCATCTACTGGATTAAAAAACTGTTTCCTGCTACCTGTCATGATCACCTGATCTGCATCACCTCCTGTCTACTGCACAATCATCTACTTTTTCTTTCTCCTATCCTCTTTCCTGCTCTGTGGAAAGCAAATGAAGAATCATGGGCTGAGGGAAGTTTCTGTGTATTGGTGAAAAAGAACAATCTGTGCCAGAGGAAGGTTCTGCAACAGCTTTGCTGTAGAACATGTTCTCTAAATGGCTGAGAGAAACGTAATGGCCCCACTTGCCGTTAATATTCAGCTAATTTATATTTCCAACCAAGAACCTCTAATATGGGACTATACTGAGAGGTTTCTCGGTGCCAGAACTACAACAAACCTACCTTTACCTGTGTGAAAGTGAGAGAGAGAGAGTGTATGTATGTATGGTTTTGGAAGAACCTGTCAGGGTGTTACAAAAATAAACAACAAATCAGATGGTTCAGTATTTTGCGACCAAAGCATGGATGCCAAAATTTTTGTACCCTTTTTTGGGTCCAGAGATAAAATCAGAGAGGCACACTGACAGACTGAAGTGTTTCTTTGTTTTGTCCTCTAACATTATGATAAAAGATGACTAAAGCCCAATTTGTGCATTTTATAAATAAATTTGAAACCGTTACTGAAGCAGTTTATTGCGTTTCAGCTTCAGATACACATCTATGAGCAAAGACAACACAAACATAGCAGTGGAAAAAGTCTTGTCAATGAGTTTAAATGCCACAGTGTTGACTGCCTCTAAATTTTCACTTTTTAGAAAATTGCTGGCTCAGGATTTCTTAAATAGGTGGGTGTATGTACTCAGTGTCCATACTCTAATTGGACTTGATATATGCATTTAGTAATAGTATGTTCATTGTAATACCAAGACTGTTTACAAAATCCTTCTAAGATTCATGTTCTTTATAACTGGTGGTAAATGACTTGTTCCTGTTTTAACACCAATAGGTCACAGTATTGTCCCCAGAGTACCCAGTTGATGCACATATTTGCAGTCATTTTACAAACCACTTTAGCAGAGGGCACATTTTTTAGACTGAAATTAAAGCATGTTCAAATTCATTTCAGTGCCACAACATATCCAGGCTGAAGCCTTGAATGAAATTATTACATTTGGGGATGGCCACACATCAACTAATGAAACCTACTGAGATTATTTTGGCTTTATGTGTGGCCTATGTACTGCACTGTCTCCAATATAATTTCAGTCTGTTTGTGACTGAGTGAGCCTTTTAAATTGTTTAGTTTAACTACAATTTTGTATGTACATGAGTTTTTATGGACAGAAAGACATTAAATTGTAATTCCAACATAGTTCATTATTCAGACTACGTTTTAATAAATGTCTTATAAGGTTATGAAGCATAATCAGTACTTCTGTATTTATATAAGAACAAAGTTTATGGCAGAATAACCAATGCTAATTATATGTAATTGTTACAAAGTTATGGTATTATAGTAAAAACACTTTTAGAAGCCATGGCAACGTTATTCTAGATCCACGGTGACAAACTGGGTCCAACTATACTCCCTGCTACAGAAGACGCCTTAGGATTGACTAATTCTAATTGCTAATGGTCTGAATGTACAGAGAAAATGTTTACTAAGTGTACTAGAAAAAAACTGAGTAGAGTATTTCATTGCTATAAGGCATTTGAGCAGTTTACTTGTGCTTAGATTGTATGTCTTATTTATGAATAACTGAATTAATTCATTTATGCCATATGGTTTGAGATGATGTAAACTTTTATTTATAAAAATAGTCCTTTTTTTAGATGGTGGGATATTTGGGGGACATCATGTATTCATCTTGTAAGAAAATCATATGAATTCTGCAAATACAGCACATGCAACAGTACATAATTTATATACAGTTTAAAGGAATATATAAATTAGTTTATGTATAAATGTTTCACCTATTTTGTTCTGACAATAACTTTTTAATGTACATATGTATTTTTGAGCCCAGATTCTTGTTGTAATTAGAAGGGGGTGTTTTTTATGTTATTGTTTTAATAAATTTTTATAATTCTGTTTTTTAGACCACCTTGATAATATATTTACATGAGGTTTTGTTGTAGTAAGTGCCCTCATAGAGGGACCTGGATGGGACAGTTTACTTTTTTTTTTTTTTTTTTTTATTAATGCATTTAATAATAAAAAGCAGACACCTTTCGGAGTGCAAATTAAATGAATTTTCCTTTAATTTTTAAGACCGAATTGCTTTCCATCATGTTATGTATATTGTCAGAAGTGTTAGTAGTAAGATTGTTGCCTTTGAGAAACTCTGGTTGGGCGTGAATACATTGGTCCATTTGTTTCATCACAAAAGATTTCCTTTGTTTTGGAAAGAACAATTCACAGCTTGAGCAAGAGAATCTGTAGTTATTTGTGCTGCGGAAAACAGAAAACCTACATAATGGATTAAAAATCAATATTTTCACATGTCTGCGCAGTTGCCATCTAAATCTAAAATTTGTTGTACCACTCAACTTGACCTCTATTTTATCAGGTAGGTCTTGAATAATAAAATGTGTCAACACATTGTTATTGTTATCTTTAAAGATACAATAAGTAGAAAAATCTCTTTAATGGTCAGTGATTTTCAGTTTTTAGGGCGGCACGGTGGCGCAATGGATAGTGCTGTGGCCTAAGAGGGCCACCTGGGGAATTTCTGTTTGGAGTGAGTTTTCTCCAGGAGCGCCGATTTTCTTTCACAGTCCAAAGACATGCACGCTAGGTAAATTGGAAATGCTAAATTGTCATTAACTTGTGTATCTATGTGACTGCGTATGATATGAGACTTGTGTATGAGTATGACCATGTTCCTGTCATTAGAATAGCCACTGGTGGTGAGGATGACATTAAACAATAAATAAATAAATAAATAAATTTAATAAATGAATACATTTTCAGTTCTTGACTGAAGTCCATTAGCTTGTTTACCTTGTTTTAGTGGAGACTATAGTTTTAGTATAGACTATAACAAAGTTATTTGCTTTGACAAAATGTGTCACATTTTTTTCTGTCTTTAAAGATTAATTTCATTGTTGGTATGTTTTATTTTAAACAAAGTTTTTATTAGGTTGGAAATAAAGCAATTTCTACACAAATGGTATGAAATGCACTAATTTTCTCAATGGAGACATTGGGTTTGGCCTAATCATTTTGAAGCTATTCAGAGAAAATGATTGATAGTTTGGGTTATGTAAGGCCAAACAAGGTCATACAGGGTCACTGGTTAGAGAGCTGATTTAAAGGAAATAGTATTCTATAGGGTCTATTGGAGCTTAAACATTGGGTCACACTAACTATAGTCACCCTCTTCTCATTATGGGAAAACTCCCAGCTGTCCTCAAATGCATCCTTTGTGGTCAAAAATGATATACTGCATGTCTTTGTTCGCCTTTGGGGACCAACAGCATTGTACCAAGAGATCTTTTAAATTGTTTCCATATTGCATAAATATACTTTACTTTGACAAACATGGGGATAAAATGCAGTGCATCTTTAGTTGCTAGACCCAGGGAAAAAATGTTGATAATTGTTACTATGTTCATTACACAGATCAAATATCATTTTAGTTGGAAAATTACTTGAATATGATTTCATCAGTTTTCTTTCGTATTTTACCTGATGCTTATCACCATCAGATGCTTGCAACAAAAAAATGAGTAAAGGCCAGTCACACAATGGTGATGGCAGCAAAATCTACCTAATTACACCCTCTTTAAAAAAATGAGTAAAGGCCAGTCACACAATGGTGATGGCAGCAAAATCTACCTAATTACACCCTCTTTAATTTATTATTGTTGTGGTCAATATGTGTGAAACTTTTTTGTTTAAAACTGTTGTATTAGACATCATTGTGAATGCGATTTGCTATATCGAAACTCTTGATTGTCTAATATTGTCCAAGTCTGAAGGGCCTTTAAATTTTTTGTGGTTACCAAATATTTGTAATACTTTTAAACTGGTAGAGGTAAGATCATTGTTCAAGTGATTTTTATTTCTGATTCAATATCTATTTAGTAAGTTAAATACCATGTCAAATAAAGCAAATATGTTAAGATTTAATGATTTAACATTTTAATCTGTTTAAGTTATTCCAATGATGTTACATTTTATTATCGAGCACTGACTATAAGCAAATTAAACTAATAAAAATACTATTGATTTTATTTTTCATATCAGGCCAGTATGTGGATGATGACGGGAAATGCCGTTCATGTGACATTACTTGCTACAAGTGTAAAGGACCAAGGAGCATAGACTGCCTTAGCTGCTTGACGACGAGGTAAATCAATTATAACATTGAAAGGAAAAAAACTTTCAGCCCCCCTATAATTACAATTAATCGTAAACAGCAACAAAAAAATCCTTAATATGCAGAGGATGCACTGGGTTGTTGCCATGACCAAGATAAATCAAGATAATATATTTTTTTAAAGATTTATCTTGATGTGTAAAATAATAAAGTGATGGCTAACTGTTATGCTACCTCTGCAGATTCTTGGATTATGGAAGCTGTGTAATACGGTGTGAGTCTGGAACGTATGAAAGAGATGGGCAATGTCATCGATGCCATCATACATGTCATGAGTGTAATGATGAGGGTCCTGACAAATGTACCAGCTGCAGCACAGGTAGTTTTTATACAATTTAAGTATACAAAATGACAGATCAATATATCTGTAAGCATACCAGGGTCTGAATGAACAATCCTCTCATGTACGAACAGTATTGTTTATACTAAACTATCTTGGATTATTTAACATTAATTATTTATAACTATGCATTGCATTCGCTTGGATGATGGGTGACAAATGGGGAAAAAAGTAACTATGTTGTTGATTTTCATGCCTTGAGTCTACCTTGTCCTCTTGTAATGAAGATCATAACACCAATAAAATCTGAAAGCTTACACTTATCATATAATGATGCATATGAAGTGACTATAGTCTTGCATGTAGTGAGAATCATGTAGTGCGAACGTATTATTATGATTATTAATAATAATAAAATCAACTTGTATAGTGTATTTCAGAGTACCCAAGGACGCTTAACATCAAGAGATTATTATACAAACCAAATCATAATGAGGAGATCATAATATGTGTTACTTAAAGAGACGGTTATCCGAAGAGATTATTTAAAATGTGGAAGAGAATAGATGGAGGGAAGAGATGATGGAATAGAGTTCCACAGAGTATGGGCAGCCAATGAGCACAAACTAAATCTAGGGATGGCCAGCATCATAGGACCTAAGTGAACGTAGGAGCGTATAGGTGGACAGCAGGTGGAAGGCTCAAGCTCTTTAAAAGTGCGAAGTAGAATTTTGTAACAAATACGCTTAATGACCCGGAGCAGTGAAGTTTTTCCAGAACTGGATGTCTTTGTGTTTACGAGTGGATGAGAGGATCCTGGCCACAGTATTTTGGATTAGTTGCAGTGGATGGATAGTCTACAATAGTACAGACAAGATGTAACAAAGGCTTACGTTGCACTGACGCTGATCTGAGGAGCATGTTGTGGTCCTGCCATTTTATGATTTTTTTTTTGGTTTGTCATCCATCTGTACCTATACCTAATAATATATCATTTTGGTGAAACTAATTTGTTACTCAGTAATAAAAAGTTTAAATCGAATATTTGGACATAAAATCTGAGGTGTGGTAAAAATGATAGGTCATCAGAAATACATTACACTCATAAATGTCATTCTTCCTCAAAGATGGAAAACTAATATCGTAATGTAACAACTACCTCAGAAATGGGGAAAATATTACCTCTGAAACGGAAATAAAATTCCTTATCTATGGAAAACCTACCTCAAAAATGGGGGGAAAAATACCTCAACTAAACTTACCTCAGTAACGGAAAACTTACCTCAGCAATGTAAAGATAAACAGACATGGCAGCGTTAGCGTGAAGCTCGGATTTGGTACAGAAAAATATATTTTAACATGTTTTCCCTGCTGTTCATGTGTGACTAATGGCAGATAAGTTCGGAGTGGAGCGCTATTTGCTCGGGGTTGAGTGTTTGGAAAGCTGCCCGCAGAGTCACTACCACTCGGGAGAAAGCACTTGCGAGTCGTGCGCTCCGAACTGCGTCATATGCACGAGCGGGTCGCAGTGCGTTCACTGCGCCGCGTCATTCTACCTAAAAGACGGCGCGTGCGTCAAGCTGGAATGCTCAATAGACGGTGAGTTTCCCGCCTTCTAGAATTATTTGCTTCTTTACCACAGGATTCGTTTTCCCTCAGAAGAGAAAGCTAATATTAAACACGTGATATTTCCTGTCACTTAGCAAGTAATTTACTATCAGTCACATACAGGGGTTAGACAATGAAACTGAAACACCTGGTTTTAGAGCACAATAATGTATTAGTATGGTGTAGGGCCTCCT
>JAOUQT010000032.1:2141161-2155329 GCA_025769995.1 Xyliphius kryptos
ATTCATATTTTTCCCAGAAGTTTCCTCCCACAGTCCAAAAACCTGGATTCAAGGAAAGTTGAATGTTCTAAATTGTCCTGTATACTATGTGTGAGGATGTGTGAGTAAGTGTGTGCCCAGCGATGGATTGGCACCCCATCCTGAGTGTATCTGCCCTGCGCCTGAGATGTTCTCCCCTGGATGGGCATGGGGAACCCCACCACGACCCTCGTAGAGAAATAAGCGGAAGATAATGGAAGGATATTATATGTAGGGCAGCACGGAGGCTCGGTTCCAATCCCAAACTGGGTGGAGTTTCCATGTCCTCCCCGTGTCTGCACGGATTTTCTCCGGGTTCTCCGGTTTCCTCCCACAGTCCAAAAACATGTAAATTGAATGCCCCGAATAGTGTGTGTTTGTGTGAGTGAGTGTGTGCCCAACGATGGATTGCCGCCCTGTCCTGGGTGTATCTGCCCAGTGCCCGATGTCCTCCCCTGGATGGGCATGGGGAACCCCACCGTGACCCTAGTAGAGGAAGAAGTTGAAGATAATGGATGAATGTATATAAATTCGGTTTTCCTGGGTTGTCTATCTCCTCATCGACACGAACTAATGCAGAAAGGGCGAAAATACCAAGAGGTACCCAACTTTTAGGCACACCCGTACTCATCAGGAACCTCGTTCACTGAATTAAAAGTGCTGTAATGAATGAGGAGGGTGACCATGCTGTATCCAAACAAACCCAGCCAGACATAACAACTCAACGCGTCTCTTTATGCTTTGAAAATCCGTACGTCTCGTCTGTCTATATATACCCACGCGCTCAGACGTATAGATCCCTGCTCTCCCGCCATTACTTACTAATTGAATTAAGTTTGTTTAGTCCTGTGCAAAGCGTTTAGGGCCTTGTAAATGCCTCGACCGTGGCTTTGTTCTATTCCTCACACAATTAGGAGATAATATATAAATATATACATACTGCAAATGACATGCATATAACGGCTTCATTTGAAGCCGGCGCAGGTCATTAGTAACCCAACAGGGCGCTGCAGTGCCGGCGGTCCCTCTCTGCCTGCCCGACCAGTTGAGATTTATTTGATATTAACTCCCTAATGGCTTAACTCCTTTTTTTTCTGGTAAGATATGCACCGAGGTCCGTGGCTAACGCTGCCGTTCAGATGAATGCTTATTTATTCACTAAACGAGGATCTAATGTTCAATGTTCCTTGGACACCAAGGTAGTGCCGGGGGAGGTCAGATTTCCCCCTACAGCTATATACATCATTTATTTTACACATAGCCCGGTATTGCACACTGGGCAGCCAGGGCAAGGGAAACGACTTTTATGAAAATCCAAAGCAGCGAGACGACAAGCGCATTAAGAGCGCCGGCGAAGGGAGAGCTGCGAGCCGGAGCCGTGTGAGACGCCATTGAGGAGATCGTCTCGCTGGCTCCGACACTTGACGCCTCATAGCTGCGGAGATGGTTTCGTAGCGCAGGGGGTTTTCAGCTCTTGAACTTTCCAGCCTTTTAGCACGACGGCTCGTTTTGTCTTCTGTTGTTTTCGTCAGCGTGTGCTTAATATTCTTAGGAAAAGTTACTTCCGAGGGATTGCGAGGCAATCATGTCCCATTAATCACACATTCTGATCCTTCATTTAGGCCTACTGTTTGATGGAGCTTACAGAGTAATGGGACTGTAGTGATGCTATTTATACATCTGAGGTTTATTTCAGGGATAAAAAAAAGTTTGTACGCCGGCACACGGAAGACATCGAGCTCCGTTATCTAATGATTACATTTGGCTTGCTAGATTTTTGAAGCGCGGTTTTACTCATATAGTGTCCTGTGTAACCTTATTTAATTTGAATATTTGTAAAATGGGCGGCACGGTGGCACGTTCCCCTTCTAAGTGCTGGGGGTCCCCGGTTCGAATCCCGATCTGGGTGGAGTTTCCATGTCCTCGCTGTGTCTGCGTGGGTATTCTCCGGGTTCTTCGGTTTCCTCCCACAGTTCAAAAACATGGATTCCAGGTAAATTAAATGCTCTGAATTGCCCTGTATAGAGTGTGGATATGTGAGTGTGCCCAGTGATAGATTGGCACCCTGTCCTGGGTGTATCTGCCCAGTACTAGAGATGTTCTCCCCTGGATGGGCATGGGAAACCCCACCAGGAATAAACGGAAGATAATGGATGGGTGGACTCAGCGCTGTGGATTCCCAGTTTGATTCCAGTCTAAATTGCCCCATATAGTTTATCTGTGTTTGTGTGTGTGAGAGAGAGGGCGTGTGTTCCCAGTGATGGATTGGCGCCCTGTCCTGGGTTTATCTGCCCAGCGCCAGAGATGTTCTCCCATGGATGGGCATGGGGAACCCCACCGCAACCCTCATGGAGGATTAAGCAGAAAATAATGAATGAATAAATGTATACATGTTTAGATTATTTAATTTATATGATTGTAATGGAAATCCAATAATCCACTAAAGTCATCATTTTGTAGTTCTAATTGTCGGCACAGTGGCTTAGGATTCACGTTCGAATCCCAGTCTGAGTGAAGTTTTCATGTCCTCCCCGTGTCCACGTGGGTTTCCTCCGGGTTTTCCAGTTTCCTCCCACAGTCCAAAAACATGTATTGAAGGTAAATTAAGTGCTCTAAATTGCTGTGTGTGGCTGTGTAAGTGAGTGTGTCCAGCGATGGATTGGTGCCCTGTCCTGGGTGTATCTGCCCAGTGCGCAAGACCTTCTCCCCTGAATGGGCATGAGGAACCGCACCTCGACCCTCGTAGGTGATTAAGCGGAAGATAGCGAAAGAATCAATGAACGAAAAAAAAGCACTGAACCCTAAGTAACAGGTTTTCAGTTTTTAAAAAAGCCATCTAGTGGCCAAATAACAGAATACAATTTATAAAAATCAAGAAATAGTTTGCTGTTTATATCAATCAATTTTTAGTACATGATTTAAAATACTATAATATATCACGCATTGATACGAATGTAAAGCATTTAGAGGTGTGTCATTTTTAATAGTGTCACAGCTGGACAAAAGGCTTAGCCAATCAGATTTAAGGACTGATACCCATTTTATACTAATATAATAATATTTCAGTCGGCGGCACAAAACCAATAAATCCACCTAAAAGTTACAGCAACATTAATCTGCTAATACTGATATACCTTTGTTTCCATACGCGGATTTATAGTTAATAATCTGAATAATGCATCTGTGTGTTGTATTTTAAAAGTGTATTCTGGTATCCATTATGTAAAATCTGTATTTTGAATGTAATTAGAAATTAAAAATGGTATTTTGTTGTAACGGAGCAGAAACGTTCCATTTGGGGTGTATTTATAAGGTTGTATCATGTAAAAAGACCATAATAAATCATAAGTACTCTGAGATTGTACTTAAGTACAGCACTTGGTTATTTAAAGGTCAGCTGGACTCGGTTATATAGAAACATTAGGTATAGAGTAAGTGAGGGGATATGGTTCGGGTACATAAGATGTAACTGTGAATGAGTTGTAGTAGATAAGGGCTACTGGTGCCCCTTAGGGGCGATTGGGTGGGGGGCGGTAATGGGGAGAGACAGACTGGAACTCAGCCAACTGCACGATTCACTAAGCTCCCACCAGGGGAGGAAAAGAAGACCGAGGCCGTGTGTGTGTGTGTGTGATCAAAAAAAAATAGAGTATTAGTAAGTATAGCAAAAATTCTCATCGTAATAGCCCCCAAATATGAAGAATAATATTCATGTGGGTGGGTTTCTGTGCAAATGCTTGGATATGACCGGTGAAGACGGATGAAGGGGTTGTTTTACTGTAAATACAAGGACCGGGGACAAATGACGGATGGACCCCGCTCTAGTAGATGAGGATTCATCGCAGTTTATTGAAACCCATCCTATTTGTTTTCATCTTCCTTACCATTTATCTATACGTTAATAAAGGGGCAGTTGTAGGCTTGTGGTTAAGGAACCGACCTGAAGGTCCCCAGTTTGATTCCTGGTTCCATCATATACTATAGCAGAATTGCCTTAGGGCAAAGCACCTAACCCCAATTGCTTCCTGGGGGCCGTGTGTAAGGCTGCTCACCGCTGCTTTGATTACCTCAACATTTGACATACTTACTCTTTAGAACCCTTTACCTCTTTAGAACTCTTTACAGCCGCTAAGAAGCAGCTCAAGGGGCTTTATTACAGCGATATTCAGCTTGATTTGGTGCGTGACGACATTATTCATGTGCGTCATGTGCAGTAAAATCATCAGCGTGCTGTTCCCTTTAAGAGCCTGGTGCACTCTGACTTTGGCGGATTGCTATTTCAACGGCGGAGTGCGACCTTCATTCATTCATTCATTCATTCTTTATCTTCCGCCTAATCCTCAACGAGGTTCGCGGTGGGGTTCCCCATGCCCATCCAACGGAAAACGTCTTGTGCGCTGGGCAAACCGGAGAACCCAGAGTAAACCCATGCGAACACGGGGAGGACATGGAAACTCCACCCAGATTGGTATTAGAACCAAGAACCCCTGAGAGGTGAACATGCTAACGACTAAGCCACCGTGCGGAGTGCGACCCCGGGCCAACCCAGGCCCCTCCCCCCAGCCCCCTCCGGCTACTCTAGTATAGTATCAAGGAAAGATATTATATAATATCTGTGTAATTGGTTGTTCTTGGTGTTTTTCCGGAAAAAGAATCTGAGAGAGAAAAAAATTAAAGCACCAAACAGAACATCCACATCACCTCATTTTCAGGGGATGTCTTATTTTTCCATGAAGAAGAATTTCCATTTTTTGCTGAACAAAAAAAAGAAGAATTATATTATATTAATATACTGTACAGTAGTTGTACAGTAGCAGGGATTGTATTGCGGCTTCCGGCCACCAGGGGGAGATCAGCACAGTATACTCTTATAGCGCGGCAGGGACAGGATAACGGCAGACTGTGTGCAGTTCTCATGGGGAGGGCGGCAGGCGACGGGCCTTTCGATGACTTGTCTACACATTTAAGGGTGACGGCCGCGGAAGGAAACTATGGGGTTGGCGGCAGGGGAAGGCCTTCGTGTCCTGCAGGGGGTGGGGAATCACAGCTGCATGCCCTGGTGTTCTGTTGGGTGAGCATGCTTCCAAACTAAAACTTTGCTAGGTTTTACTTTTGGGGAAGGCCTGTTTTTTAGCAGTTTGGCAAAACCTCTGCTAGGTCTTATTTTTTCAGAGGAAGAAGCAACTTGTAAATTTAACATCCGAGGAAGCAGCATCCACTGCAAACTATTTAAAATCAGCATTCGTTGATGAGTTGGGAGGGGTAGCTCAGTGGTTAGGGCTTTGGACTATCAATCAGTAGGTTGGGGGTTCAAATCCCAGGTCCGCTGAAGTTACCAATTTGGGTCTTTGAGCAAGACCCTTAACCTTTATTGCTCCAGGGGCGGTCTTAAGCCTGTGTTCTGATCCCAACCAAGTTGTAAGTCCCTTTGGATAAAAGCGTCTGCTAAATAACCAAATGTAAACGAGTTGACATTGTCGCGAGGGTCTCACTGTTCAGACATTAACCTGACCATATACAGTCAACCGTCTTGCCTTTCTAAAGGAATCAAATTATCATGTTGCTAATCGTTATCGATAAATCATGAGGTGGCTCCGAACTCCCAACAGGACCCCTCTAATTGATTTAAATGCCTCATGATCACTTACTGAGGGGTCTCCGCCATTATTAGTCTCTCTGATTGCGGCTTCCCTTCACGTCCTATTCCAAAATGAGACTCGCAATCTTTTGCCCAAAGCTGCAAAAATAATTATTAGCATCTTTGGAACAAACAGAACACCCCCCCACCTCCAACACACACACGCACACAACACACACACACACACACACGTGCACGCACTGCGCCTCGCGGCCCCAGCAGACCCCCCTCTACGCACACTCATCTCCCTCTTCCCCTTTTTTTTCCGCCACGTTCAGCCCTTTAATTTATGCAAAATTAATTGATATATCTTTTATAATTGATGTGCTGTAAAATTAACGAGTAATTTATGTAATTAGTCCATTAAGGATAATTCCGAGCATATGCTCGATATGCCCAGAAGGTGCGCTTTACAAGTAGTTATTTGTCCAGGACTTGAATGTTGTTAAGCGGAAAAAAGAGAAACGAAAGAAAACAGCTAATTAATTTCTTATGCGTATCAGCAGCGTGGCGTCTATTTAACACTGCGCTTTGTGGGAAGCAGGTTTAATATTGATCTAAAAAACCGCCCACAACGCGGCCGGGCCTCGCGGTGACAAGTTAAGACGTGGCTCTTGACAACTGCCTCCTTTTGTAAACATCGTTTTTATCCGGGGACCGAGGACGTCTCGCGCCGAGGTAGCACGGCGCCCGCTTTCAATTCTTTTTCTCTCGAAACCACCAGGTTTCTCCGGGCTACGATGCGGCGTCACGTTTGCTGAGACATAATTAACCAAGGAGGCCATGTATGACACTCCCACGTAATGCCAAACAGTTGCGGCTTTAAAACAATACGCTAAGCTCCTTAGAACGCAGGGCCTAGGTGGCCAACAGGATCTGCCCTCGCGAGGAGGCAGTGAGGAGTCAGCGGGGAGGCAGTTTAGCAAAAATTAATGAGCCTTTAGAGTGCTAAAGAAAATACGGTACCAGTCAAAACTTTAAAAGGCACTTATTGTTCATTTAAGCTTTTCCAAGATAGATTTTGTAGTTCTTTAATTCCAGACTGTAGTCCATCTGTTTGTGGACTACGGTACATACTGTCCCCCATACCACCAAAGAGCTGGTATTATTCGTTCAGTGCATTATTCCTATCCCAGCAGCGTCGCTGAGGTATTTAATAGAGCAATACGGCAGAGAGGACATGCATTATTGGGAATAAATCACGGGAAAGAGGTGTTATTAGACAAGAGTACCGTTACACGTCTTTCCGTGATTTATTCCCAATAATGCACAACCCTAAGTGTTTTTGCTGTATTATACTGTACATAACTGTGTCTTTTTGTGGTTTTACTTTTTATACATACTTTAAATCACCTGATACCCTTTTTTTTAATTTTATGAAATGATCATATTTGATCACCTATTGTCCTTTTATTGATGAAACAAGTGAATTTCCTCATGGTGGGACAATAAAGGATAATCTTGTCTATAGGGTTTATTATTTAACCCCATGATATCCTTTAGGGGCAAGTCTTGTACCCCTAACACACCCTTCTGATCCCAAAGGTAGACAAATTGCTGCTTATACACTTCTCAAAAAATAGAGGGAACACAAATGACACATTCTAGATCTTAATGAATAAAATATTTTAGTTGAAAATCTTTATTTTGTAGATGGTGGAATGCATTGAGAACAAAAGAACAAAAAAATGATCTGGATTTCAAAATCAAATGACCGGCTGATCCAACTTCAGTCGAAATTCCTCAAGATAAGTTCAAATGAGGCTCAGTAGTGTGTGTGTCCTCCATGTGCCTGTATGACCTCCCTACAACACCTGGGCATGCTCCTGGTGAGGCGGTTGATGTTCTCTCCTACTGCCCTCTCAGTGTGTCCTGATGTACTGATCTTTCTCCTGGTATCGGCTCGATTTTACTGTATACAGTTTTACCTTTTTTAACACATGACTAGTGGGCCACCTGTATGGTTCCCCTTTAATATGTCATTTAAATATTTATTGTTCTGTACATTGTCTTTGTATTTATCATAATTTCGTTTTTGGACAAGCTGCTGCACACATGCACGTTATGTTGGGTTGTGTAGTTTGCTGTTGTGTGTAGCACCTTGTTCCTGGAGAATGCCATTTCGTTCCACTGTACACTGTACATCACTGTATATAGTTACAGTCATTAAAGTCGCCTGGTGATTCCAACTTTTCAAGGCGCGAATTCTCACTCCATTTGTCTTAGCATTTTTGAGAAACTTCTCAAAACACACACACACACACACACACACACACACACACACACACACACACAAGACTGATGCAGTAATGCCTATTTTTGTGGATAATACAGCTGGTTTCTCTTTCTTTTTAACTACTGACTTGTGTTGATATTTGTAATTCATTCATTCGTCCATCCATTATCTTCAGCTTATTCCTCTACTAGGGTCACGTTGAGTTTCCTATGCCCATCCAGGGGAGAACATCTCGGGCGCTGGGCAGATACCCCCAGGACAGGGCACCAATCCATCGCTGGGTACACACTCACTCACATAGCCACACACACACTATACAGGGCAATTTACCTTAAATCCATGTTTTTGGAATGTGGGAGGAAACCGAAGAACCTGGAAGAAACCCACGCAAACACAAGGAGAACATGGAAACCCCACCCAGATTGGGATTCGAACTGGGAACCCCCAGCACTGAGAGGCGAACGTGCTAACCACTAAGCCATTGTGCCTCCCTATTTGTAAGTTTCTTTGGGGGAAAAAAAGAAAGCGAAATGAGCTACCAATCCCAGGTTCCGAGTGCCTACCTGCTGTGTACATGTTCCTAAAATGGCATGATACAACTGCACTGAGGGTTGCTTAGTTGTTAGGGTGTTGGTCTAGCAACCAGCGCTGGGGGTATCTGGTTCGAATCCTAATCTGAGTGGAGTTTCCATGTTCTCCCCGTGTCCATGTGGGTTTCCTCAGAGTTCTCTGGTTTCCTCCCACAGTCCAAAAACATGGATTCCAGGTAAATTTACCGCTCTAAATTGCCCTGTATAGTGTGTGTTTGTGTGTGTGAGAGTGAGTGTGTGCCCAGCGATAGATCGACACCCTGTTCTGGGTGTGTCTACACGCACAAGATGTTCTCCACTGGATGGGAACCCCACCGCGACTCTAGTAGAGGAACAAGTGGAAGATAATGGATTGATGGATGGATAAAGATGTACATAGTGTGTTTTCTGAGCTGATCTAGAACACGGGTACATAGTACCTACCTGCTTAAAAGCCAGACAAGATGCTGATCCAACCTGAATATTCAGAACACAGTGGGCTGAAGGTGTTAATCTCGTTACAGCCCTTTTCACCCCTGACCCTCTAAACTGCTGAAGGACTGAAACACTTCACGAGGGTAATGAGGGAGATCTGCTGGAATTAATTGACATGGCTTTGAATATTCAGCACTTAATCTAACCAGTGCGCTTGTGAATCATAGCCCATCGCTGGCCGTCTCTCTCAGGAAGGTAAATCACGGCAGGCCTAATTAATGTAATGTATTCGCGACCCGTCGGGAGCCTGGAAGGCAGGATGGGCGAGCCGGTGCCGCCTCGCCCCGTTTTCGGCTGTTTACCTGAAACGAGACACACGGGGCTCGTTTTCTTATCATCCCAAAGCAAATTCAAGCCGCATCCGGGCTCCCAAGTCCCAATACTTACCTCTTTTTAAACCACAGGCTGCGCGCAAAATGCGTAAAAGGCGCATCATTATCCATCACGGAATAAAATCGCTAATTATAATTTATTAAGACGTAGACCTCTAAAGTATAATCAGCCGTAAAACTTTATAGTCACCTCCATTATATCAGGGACTTGATTGAAATTAAATGCGGCTTTTGCGTAAATTATACTGTAAGGCTGCACCATTTTACGGCGCACTTTCTATTTAAATTTTTTTTCATAGCTTTTTTCCTTTATTTCGAGGTTATTTGTAATTTATTATAGTATTGGGATGATTCGGCTAATTCTGAGGAAAGTATATAAAATTCAGTAATATATATTGCATTTATTTGGATTATTTAAATTTTGTTAAACAGCTATTTGTCCTGAGTAACATGGTGGTCAGAGTCATATGTTGTTTTTTTTATTTTTTGTTGTCATGTATTTCATGGGATTATTTTATTTCTCTCAGGGCGTATTAGCATTTTTAGGCTGCTTGAAGTGCCAGCGCGCCGCTGATTGGCACAGATGAAGTTGCTATAAGTGCATGTGAAATCGGTTCCTCCCCCTGTAACCCCCCTACCCCCACCCCGACTCGCAGGGGGGCGGAACCTCTAATATTCATACGGAAAGGGTCGTGGAGACGGGAGCGCATAAAAGTCGGACGTTAGGGATGCTGAGGATGCGCGCAAACGGCGGGTACCCAGCGACAGGACGCAGGTGAGACGCACAGGCTGAGCAGTGAGCGAACTTTCAAAAGACTTTTAAGTACCGACAGTATGCTGTCAGACGGCTTCTAAAGAGACCCAGATTTGGCATCACTCCTGTCCTTGTGCTGATTGATCTGAGGTTTAATTTTAAAGACAAATAAAAAACTCTTAAATTGAATCTAACACCAAACTGCTGAAAAGGCCAGAGAGAGGGACACCTGCCGATGATGGACGCCTGTTTTTGTTCCTGCGCAAACATTTTGAACATTTGATCGATCCGGCTGATTGACATCATTACCTCTGACATCCTCGCAACCAGCAGAGCCATGCCTCGGCCAGGCAAGAACTCCTACAGCGACCAGAAACCACCCTACTCCTACATCTCTCTAACGGCCATGGCCATCCAGAACTCGTCTGAGAAAATGCTCCCCCTAAGCGACATCTACAAATTCATCATGGACCGCTTTCCATACTACCGCGAGAACACGCAGCGCTGGCAGAACTCGCTTCGGCACAACCTGTCATTCAACGACTGCTTCATCAAGATCCCCCGGCGCCCCGACCAGCCAGGCAAGGGCAGCTTTTGGGCTCTCCACCCGGACTGCGGTGACATGTTCGAGAATGGCAGCTTCCTACGCCGTCGCAAGCGTTTCAAGGTGCTCCGCATGGAGCACGCCGCCTGCAAGAGTGCCCCGATCCTGCACCCGTACCATCCTCATGCCCAGCATCATCATCCCCATCACGCCCATCAGCATGCTGGGAAGCTGGGCATGGGGCATGCCGATTACCTCGGGACCATGGGACGTCTCTCCCATTTCCAGAGTTACGCTCTGGGGGGCGGTCAGAGCAGCGGCTTCAAGCACCCCTTCGCTATCGAGAGTCTGATCGGACGAGACTACAAGGGAGTCATGGCAGGAGGGCTGCCCATCGCCTCGGTCATGCACCACCTGGGCTACTCTGTGCCAAGCGTGGTCAACTCCGTGTGGCCGCACGTAGGCGTGCTGGCTGACTCGACCCCCGTCTCATCCGAGTACCCTCCATTCGGGGTCGCTGTCAAAGGACTGTATCATCACGCAAGTGGGCATAACATGCCAGCCGTACCAGTTCCTATTAAGCCCACCCCGACCCTGGGTGCTGTCCCCGCTTTGACAGGCCTGGCACCTGGGACCGCGCCGCTCTGCACCCGGATGGACAGAGAAGCCACAGAGCTGATGGAGGACAAGAACGGAGCACTTCATCCAGCCCTGCTGCAGTCCTGAAATAAATCAGAGACAGTTCTGACTTGTGGGTACGTACCACTGCATGTTTCGGACCTGCACTCGAGACCAAGAGGGCATCACAGAGTGTAAAATGTCCTGCAAAAGTGAAATGGTGAGACCTGGATGCTTCTCGGCTTTGTATTTATTCTGTAAGTCACTACAGAATGTGATCTGTTCCTTATTGCACTTCTCTGGTAGGTTGTCTATTGATAGGCACTGACGTGTGGTAACAATCATACTTTTCAAGAAAAAAAAGCAAAACATTTTCACTATTGACTGTAATTTATTGTCTTTTTTTAATTAAAAGACTTTTTTTATGCCTCGTACCGTATTCCTTACCCTGCCCCCATCTGCACTTCTCTGTATACACCATGTCCTATACTGTAAATGTATCAAATGAATTGTACATTGTCATTCCGACTTGTACGGATCGGGGCACTGCCTTTGTAAAGACACTTTTTTTTCAAATGCACTGTGTTCGAGAGTAAAGGAACGACCCGGAAGTTGAATCTATGAAAAATAAGAAACATGGATGTTTAAAATGTTTAATGTACAGATATAATAACTGCTATGATGTGCTGAGAACTACTTTGATGGGGTCTTTCCAAAACCTCGGACCGACAGCCTTAATTCCATAGACATTGTACAAATAGTTATTGAATTGTTAAATATAAGGTGATTGCTGCTGTATATTTGTAGTATAATTGAATGATTTATCTTAATGAATCAGGAGGAACGCAAAAGGTTGTTTTTTTTCCCCCTCTGTGCCACCAGTATTCTCCCAAATAATTATTTATAATGAAACATTTTCTAAAATAAATAGAGTTGGATTTGAATTTAATTGTACGTCCATCATTTGTGCCTCCGGAATACAATTATCATTTAGTAAAATAGGGATGATTGTAAGGAAAGAATTTGACCTTGATGAGTTTTTGCAGGACCTTTAAAGTGTTTAGAAACAAATGGCAGTGAATATAAAATTAAAAAAACACAAATAAAAAAATTAAAAATATCAAAAAACAAATAATACGCCGGGTTTTGGTTATGAATTTGATTACAACAGTCGATTCACACTTTAGAATGGTAGTGATTTTAAACAAAATCTCAGAAAAGTTACATTAAAAACAGACTTTTATTTTGTTTTAAGCTACGTTTTATTGTGAATGAGTTATTTTTATGCTGGTAAATATTATTTATGTTATTTTACAGTTCTTTACAAATCACATTACAGGCAAAACGTTTAGGAAATCATACGGATTTAGGAAGAATAAAAATGTTATACTTGCTTGTGTAAAATATATTACAAAATAATTAAATACGTGTGGTTATATAATTCCAGGACTTTTTTGTTGTGGGTGGTTAGCCCATCAGCGCTGGGGATCCAGGTTTGAATCCCATTCTGAGTATCCGTGGTCTCTCCTTGTGGGATTTCTCCGAGTTCTCTGGTTTCCTTCCCCAGTCCAAAAATATGGATTTAAGGTGAATTGGCTGCCATACATTGCCCCTATATAATGTATATGTCTGTAAGTGCGAGTGAGTGACTGTGTGCTCAGGGTATCTGCCCCACGTCCGAAGTTATCCCCAAGATGGGCATGGGAAAACACCCCCACCCCTTGCGACCCGTGTCCCTATTGTAGGATTAAATGGAAGATAACTAAATGAAATAATATGAGACTTTTATATTATCTAAATATTAATCTTTTATGTGGTTTAGGCTTTTAAACAGCTACAGTACTTGATATATTTATATTTGTAAAGTAATCAACCAACAGTATGTACATACTATACAGTCAAGCAAGATTTATAACACAACCTTTCAATAAAATCACTATGTTTAAAATTAAATCAAAACTAGTAATGTTGCTAATAAATAGCTAGCATGCGAGATAAAATTGCTTTGTAATACGTAGCTGAATGATTTCGGTGTTTCTGACATTAAGCATTTTTAGCCGGATTAACATATTTTTGCTGTTAATTGAATCTCTGAAGCAGTAAGTCAGAACTAGCTTCAAAGTAGAGTTAGCCGTCCCCGAGCTTAAATAGTCATTTAGCTCGCTGACTTGCTAATAAAAGTTTTCCCCAGTACATGTTCTGATAATGCTGTGACCATTTAACCTGTAAAGAAATGTATTAACCCCCAAAGTGCCCTTTAACACCGAACTCGATCCAGATTTAGCGCTTTGTAAACGTTAGCCTTTTAGCATAGCTCTCAGAAATGTAATTTTATTGACATGTTTTCTCTTCAGACCGCCTGTCACTGTGTTAATATGTGTATCTACGGCTTTCAGGGAACACAGCTGATGTTTTGTATCTTCTTTACCCCTACAGTTGTCTTCCAGATCAATTAGCTTGCTCATACTGTTTCCCAAATGACTATCATTTGCAAACACTGGACTAAATTCCATGTGTCTTCCCCAAGTCTTTGTGGAACAGCTGAAATCAGGCAAGTCTGATGGATGGGACCAGACATTCAAGCTCAAGTCTTACTGAAGATTTGGTTTCAATCCATGCTTTTAGTATGTTCTTAGAATCTTCTGTAAACTTAGTACCTTTGGGTCATAGGGGTATGTGGACTGGTTGTGGGCAGACACACACGTGTGTGCGCGTGCGTGTGTGGGTGTGTGTCTTAAGTTTGCACACCCCTGATGAAATCATGTTTTATTAATATACGGCCACTGGCCACTTTATTAGGTACACAGTAAAAGTTTTTACCTCTGCCTTCAGAACTTCCTTCATTCATCAAGTAACCAGTGTTTATTTGAGTTACTGTTGTCTTTCTATCATCATCATCATCATCATCATCATCATCATCATCATCTCCAACCAGTCTGTCCATTCTCCTCTGACCCTCTCACT